>JACJUM010002768.1:13105761-13328729 GCA_020976665.1 Heortia vitessoides
GTATGTAAAGAAATAATATTTCTTTAATTTTTGAACGACATTAAATGACATTGACAACTGACAAGCGCTAAAGTCTGAGGTCAATGGTCAGTTGAGAGGTTATTAATTGTATTAGATTATTGTGATTTAAGATAGATAAATAAGAATAATTGGTGGAAGAATAGACTTTAATTGTCGTTTCTTCGTTTTCAGGTAAAGTTATAATAATAGGGTAGTTAAATAAGTTATTTGTAAAATTATATAATAATATTTGTAAGAAATTAACGAAATAAATCTTCGTTTTCAGAAGCAACGCATAAGTTTATTTTAACCTAAAAAATAAAAGAATAAACAATATATATATATATATTTATATGTATACAAAACTGCTCGATGCGCCATTTTTGCATAAATATGCCATGTCTGTCTTTTAGATGTAGACCACAACCATTTTTTATCCCCATTACACCCTCGCGATGTCGGGGCGGGTCGCTAGTTTAAAATAAAACAGTAAATTTAATGTTGGATATCATCATTAACAATATCATCATATCAGCTATTGGAAGTCCACTGCTAGACATAGGGCTTCCTGAGAAAGGGGGAATTTTGCCCATAATTGGCAATTACAGAGCGCAGCTTTCGTGACGAGGATACTAATGCCCATCCCCACCCTGTGCATTTCAGCTATGCTGTTGCGGATGCATATACCGCCATCTGTCGGTTCTGGTACCTTAGTCGCCTGTTACGACACCTAGTACAGGGGGGGTACTATTATATCTGCCGGTATCTCACGGCGTTATATATGAGTGATAATTATGTAAAGTAAATAAGTCAAGGATTATTTATTGGGCTTAATTAATCGTGAATTTTACTTGATAGATTATTTCGTAAAAGAGACAGATGCGTCGGTGGTGTAATGGTCAGCATAGTTGCCTTCCAAGCAGTTGATCCGGGTTCGATTCCCGGCCGACGCACGTTTTTTTTGCAATTTCTATTATTATTTATTTAAGATATTCATGAAAGCACGACTTAAATGACTTAAAGAATGTTGAAGGAAAGTCCAACTTGGATACTTTTTACAGGTCAGTTGTATCAAGAATAAACGAGCTTGTATGAAAGGAATTGCGAGTAAGGAAAGCTAGAGAGGTGCTCCAAGATCGTAGCAAGTGGATATTGATAGTCTCTTGCCTCGATGGAACATAGGCGTGATATATTTATATATGTATATTTTTTAATTAGTTTACTACAGCTGCAAGAGATATAAAGATATTGATGTTAATTCCCAAGATGCTTTATTTGCTTGATGGTATTACTAAGACTTTTACACGGGTAATGTTTGCTGTCCAGCTCAAGCAAATTTTGTAATAAACAAGAAAAGCGAAAAAAAAATTTTGTGACGTACAACACGTAAACAAACATTCAATACTAATATTATATATGCGAAAGTAACTCTGTCTGTCTGTCTGTCTGTCTGTTACGCTTTCCCGCTTAAACCTCTCAACTGATTTTGATAAAATTAGGCTATTTTTTAATTCTAAATAAAGGTTGTAAGGGGTCGAAAGAGGGGATGAAAAGTTGTATGGAAGTATCGCTATTTTTAGAGCTGGAAACTTAAAACTTATTTATCAGCCCATTGATTCGTTATAAATAAACATGACATTCAAAGTTTATATAAGTTGAGGTAAAGAGGTATGGTACCCAAAAAAAACTATTCCACGCGGACGAAGTCGCGGGCACAGCTCGTATTAAATAAATTCCCACAACATATCATACATTTTCCTGACTCAGAGATAAGTCGCTTAATTCACTTGTGTTACGGACATCAGACCACAGAAGAAACACAAGTGTAATACTTAAATGCCTATAATACTTAGACACGGAACAGAGATATATATATAAATTATGTAAATATTTATCCTGGGTAGTGATCGAATCCACGACGTTTGGCGCCATCGGGTCCGTCATGTATATTCAAATCGTAATTGTATCTACAGCTCACAAGGTTGGCGACACGCTCGTGATATCTTTGTGATGACACGAGTGTCTACAGGCTGCGGTCACGTTTATCATCAAGAGGACCGTATATTTGTTTTCTGACTTCATAATACAAAAAAAAAGTGTAATGTTTAATATAAAATGGTATCAATTATATCCTAACAATCTTAGTGTTGTGTAATCTCAAAAGATGTGTCTATTACTATTTTGCGCAGTGTCAGATGTTATTTAATTATTTAATATGAAACATGGAACGTATGCTTGTTTGCTGACTTCGATATAATTTTTTTTTATTAAGGCATCTTAAAGCTGTTAAGAAATATTTTTATTAGCTGTCACTGGAAATGAAAGTATATATCGTCGTTTAAGTAAATTACTTTATAATTATTAAGTAATTTTTTTATAATAACTTTATAATAATTAGTAAATTACTTTATATTAATTGTATAATTATTTATTATACAATTGGGAAAACATTGCTCACGTTTCATAAAATCATTTTAAAACTAATTGCTTGTGCATTTAGTTGGTGCAAAATAGATTTCGTTTAAACAATACTCGGTATAAAACGTTTATTGCAGCGTTAGAAATGTAATATCGTGTTATCATTGAGCTTAATTATTAAGTTGCCAACTTTGACATACGCGGTGTTAGAACTTATGCGACGATATTTATGTTTGTACAATTAAAATACGTGAATAAGCCGCAGAACACAGTAAGGACTTGTAACAAATAATCATCAAAATTAATAATTTACTTACATATATTAATCTCTTAGCACTGGGCACAAATCTAAGATTGGATTCTTAAGACCAAAGTAGCAAGGGAAGCTGCGAAGTTATTTTTATTGGTACCTCTTAATTAATACGATTAATAATCGATAATCTTGTTAAAGCTGTTATAAGTTACACCAATAAATCGAAGTTGGTACGATGTCGGTTATTAAAATGTTTGACGTTTGCTAAATAAGTTGCGGGGATGTTCAATAGATCATTTTCGAATTCCGATATTTAACAATGTCTGATATTTTCGTGTGGAGTTGTGTGTGAAATTTTTAATTGAATTAATATGTGTTAAACTTTTTATTAATATTTGTATTTGAAGGCACATTCGATAGTGCTCCTTGCGCCAACGGGTGTAAGTTCGATCTCCACCCATTCTGTCTGTTCTGTCTGTTTGTCATATATTTAAGGAATGTGTTTGTTTGTTTCCCATGGATACTCCACAGCAAACAAATGCCGTATACAACCGGTTCTATTTGAGATTACTTGGGGAGGCCTGTGTCCAGCAGTGGACGTCTTATGGCTGATAGAATGATAATGATGAATGTAACAATTGTTGGTAAACCTTAACTTAATAAAAAAAATACATAATTACACAAGTCGACATCAATGTGTCTTGTATCATCACAAGCTTATCGTTAGCGCATTGTCATGTCATATCATCCAGTGATATCACTGCCTCCCCTTTAAAACCAAATACAACAAACCTGTACTGTTATTTGGTGGTAGAAATAGGTTGACAACCTTTGTATGAAGTCTATCTCAGGCTAAAAAAAGAATAGACAATAACTAAAAAAATCTATATTTTTTAGTATAAATATTGAAATAATATGTTTCGACATTTTGTATTAATTACTCAAAATTATATCATTCTCATATTGAAAAATAAATGATAATCAAGGCAACTTTCAAGGGTTTGATTTATTTTGTTCTTGTCTGTTTCAATTAATTAAATAAAATTAAATGTCTGTTGTAATGGTCAGCATAGTTGCCTTCCAAGCAGTTGATCCGGGTTCGATTCCCGGCCGACGCACGTTTTTTTTTTTAATTTTTTTAATGTTTAATAAAGATATTCGAAATCGGGATTCTAATTATTTGTGGAATGTTTATCGAAAATCGAACATAAATACTTTCTAATTAATTCCCAACACAGCTGCAAGAGAGTCAAAGAAATCGATGGAAATTCCTCAGATGCTTTAAACGCTTGACGGAATTACTTCGTCTTTTAGGTGGATAACGTTTGACGTCCAGCTCGAGCAAAGCTAGAGACGTAAAAAAATAGAAAACAAGAATTAAATAAAACATGATGAGAATGTTAATATTAAAAGCCAACTGAAAATTACCTTACAAGTTTATTGCATTGATAAATTCTGAATGTAACAGCAGAAAATAGTACCTCCCACTACACAAGGTGTCGTAAGAGATGCCTTAGTCGGCTACCAAATGGCGGTATATCCATCCGAAACAGTGTAGCTCAAATGCACAGCAGCATTCACGTCGCGATAGATGCGCTCTGTGATTGCCAATTATTTTTTAATTATCCAAATTTTATTACCCATAATTACCTAATATATAAAATTCTCGTGTCATAGTGTTAGTTACCATACTCCTCCGGCTACATATATTTAACACCCAGACACAGGACAAACATAAACATCATCATATAATATTTGTCCTGGAAGGGGATCGAACTCACGACCTTTGGCGCACAAGATAGGATTACTACCAATGCGCCATCAAGCCCGTCAAGTAGTTTTAGTAATTCTTATTGAATTACTAAAACTTATGTAAATTATATGTCAGTACAACGTTTCCTAGGACATAAAGTGTAAAGTCATAGATAATAGTCTATCCCCGGATTTGCATTTTAGATTAAGAAAATACCTAATAGTACACTTCATACTTATGCGAATAAACTTCCAATAGGACCGATTGTAAACGGCCTCTGACCAGTGCGATCCTGCGGTTTTAGTCAGATCGTCTATCCAACTTGCGGGTAGACGCCCTACGGTGCGTTTGCTGGTACGTGGTCTCCATTCCAGAACCTTACGGCTCCATCGGCCATCGGT
This sequence comes from Heortia vitessoides, assembly GCA_020976665.1. Lineage (NCBI taxonomy): Eukaryota > Metazoa > Arthropoda > Insecta > Lepidoptera > Crambidae > Heortia > Heortia vitessoides. Next base: position 13,110,587 of record JACJUM010002768.1, read on the forward strand.
TCTGCGTACCAAATGCCCTGCCCTGTCCTTACAACTTACTAATTTACATTTAGAATATTTAATAATAAAATAAAATTTCATAACTTCCCATACAATAAGTCGCTTAAAGCACTTGTGTTACGGACTTCCGACTACAGAGGAATCACGAATTTACTACTCAAATACATATATTTAACACCCAGACACAGAACAAACATAAATATCATCATATAAATATTTGTCCTGGGTGGGGATCAAACCAATGATCCTTGACGCATAAGATAGGAACACAACCATCTGCGTTTGACCCGTCTGATTGTCTTTTCGCTCTCTTTACTAAAATCTCTTAGCACTGGATGCAAATCTTATATTGGATTCCTAGAGATAAAGTAGCAAAGGAAGCTGCCAAGTTATTTTTAGTAGTACCTCTTCATTATCTCGAATTATAATCGATAATCTCATTAAAACAGATAAAGTTGTACCAATAAACCGAGTTAGAAAGCCGACAAGGTAAATAAAATATTTTACGTTTGCTAAAGGAGTTGTGGAGATAATGATGGCCACGATAGCACAAATGATAAAGATCCTATCTTGTGCGCCAAGGGTCGTGAGTTCGATCCCTATCCGGGACAAATGTATATGTGTAGGTTAAAAGATCTTCCTCATTTAAATTACATTTAATTTAAAACGAGATATTGAATTTTTCATAGTTCAAATAAAAAAATACAATTGGCCTGTAAAAAAATACAAATGAACCTTTCTTGTGAGCCGAAGGTCGTGGGTTCGACTCCCCACCCGGGACAAATATTTAAAAGATGATATTTATGTTTGTTCTGTGTCGGGTGTTAAATATATGTATGTAAGTTGTATATTAGTGATTCCTCTGTTGCCGGATGTCCGTAACACAAGTGCTATTAGCGACTTTTACGAAATCAGGTCAATGTATGAGATGATGTGGGAATTTATTTATTAAAATAAGTTCAGAAGTTCATCCCGGATAAACAATATGACACGTAATTTTTATATTTAATTTTTAGAGGGCCTATTTGTTAAAACTTAGTTTGAGTGGAGTTTGAAATGCAGAAGTATTTGTTTTCATAAATACGTCAAAGCAATATTTATCACTGAAAATATGTTAAACGCCGCCTGATAGACTATTTTATATAGTACTACAGATGCGTCGGTGGTGTAATGGTCAGCATAGTTGCCTTCCAAGCAGTTGATCCGGGTTCGATTCCCGGCCGACGCACGCTTTTTATATTTGTGCATATATTTTATTACATACTAGGTTTCCATCCGCGACTTTCCTCGATGTCCTTAAAGGTTTTTGTAGTTATTTGCCATAGACTTAAGTGCTAGAATAAACATTAACTTTAACTTTAGTGCAGTATGTATCTAAGAATGTACTTAAGGTTATAAAAAAAAAATTGTGGTTCTCGCAGAGTAGAATACAGCCTCCCTTGGTTCCAGGAGCCGCAACAGGCAACTAAGGTACCGGAACTGACATATGACTGGTATAACTATCCGAAACAGTGCAGCTCAAATGCACAGAAATATCCCCATCACGAAGGCTGTGGTCTACGATTGCCAACACGTAAGCCCAGCGCGGCAATTGTGACCACTTTCTAGAGGAGGCCTATGTCTAGCTGTGGACTTCCAAAGGCTGATATGATGATGATGATGATAGATTTTATCGGCTAGTCTCTATAGCGCATTAATAAGTCTTTGTAATCACAAACTAAATTGTGATCATTGAGACTTAACAAATATTGACACTGCACTAAATTGAGACATCTATCAGCTGAGTAAACCGCACAGACAGACAATACTGATTGAAATATCAGAGCTCGGAACACATGCGTCGGTGGTGTAATGGTCAGCATAGTTGCCTTCCAAGCAGTTGATCCGGGTTCGATTCCCGGCCGACGCACACTTTTTGCTTTAACTTTTAAATATCTTTGGCTTATGCATTTTGGTAATTTCGTTTTTATCTATTCAAGTATTCATTCGTGAAAAGATAAAAACATAGCTCATGTGTCATTTCAATCAGTTTTATATATGTGATGAAATGTCATTTAATTATTTTAAATTTAGAATGCTACCTATGCTATGTCCTACCGTCGGCGGGGAAGCGACTAATTATTATCGGATATAACGGACCCGATGGCGCAGATGGTAGTGGGTTCGATCCCCACCCAGGACAAATATTTTAGTTTAATAGTTTGTAAGTTAAATCTTGTTATAATTTTATTATGAGGTAATTAATTATGATTGATTGTTCGACCTTATGCTGCTTTAATATAAATAATGTAAATTGTTTTTATTATAGTTATTTATATTATTATCTTAGTATAATTATTTTCTAGTTTATTTAGCTGTCGGTTAACCATAAAAACGTGTTTTTTTGATTTTTATTAAACTAGGTATTATCTATTTTTTAGTACAATTCATCAATTTGTTTTTCTCTGGACATGTCATGTTTAAATGTATTACGTAATTTCGTAATCTATCCATTTCATTTTCGTGTTAGCTCTGTCTCTTTCACTCTTCTATAGAGGATCTATGAAAGAAATTATGAATCCTAGCGACTCTAACAAAGAAAATGATTGTTTTTTATCAAATTATTGTATTGCCACAGGTCTCTGAAACGTATGCAAAGTTTAAAATAGATTAGACGTTTCGAAACTGGTGAATATCGTGTTAAAAGATTCCGTCATATATATCGAATTAATGGCCTGAAAAATAAGTTTCAAGTTTCTAGCTCTATAAATAGCGATACTTCCATACAACTTTTCATCCCCCCTTTCGACCCCTTACAACCCTTATTTCAAATTAAAACTATTAAATAAGGACTATGTCCTTTCTTAGGGTCAAAAGATTGTCTGTGCCGAATTTCATTAAAATCGGTTGAGAGGTTTAAGCGGGAAAGCGTAACAGATAGACAGACAGAGTTACTTTCGCATTTACAATATTAGTAGGGACATTACGTATGCCTTGATCGAATGGTATAATTATTTTCCTTCATCTGCTGCAAACACTACTGAAAATATACTCCACCAAGAATTGTTTTAATAGGTTTTTGAGAAAATAATCTTTTAAATGATTATTTTTCGGGTGTACAGTAATAAACCTATAAAGTTACCCGTTTCCTGAAAAACATGATTGACATTACATGCATTCACAGACAAAAGGAAAAAAAATCCTATCAATTCCCTTGCCGAAACAAAAAGTGTGCGTCGGCCGGGAATCGAACCCGGATCAACTGCTTGGAAGGCAACTATGCTGACCATTACACCACCGACGCATGTGTTCCGAGCTCTGATATTTCAATCAGTATTGTCTGTCTGTGCGGTTTACTCAGCTGATAGATGTCTCAATTTAGTGCAGTGTCAATATTTGTCAAGTCTTAATATTCAGGATTTATTTTGTGATGATAACTATCAGATAACTCAGCAGCTTTTAAAACAAACACACATACAAGATTAGATTTTACTATGACATCTATTATATGACGCCTAGGGATAGAATAGTACCCATGTACTAGGTATCGAAAAATGCAGTGTTGAAAAAACCGAAAAGCGATATATCCATGGATGGGCTGCAGCATTCCCATTGCGGAGCTTGAGTCTGACGATTGCCACCACGCCAGCCCAGCGCAGCCATTGTGGGCGTATTTCCACCTATCTTCGTCAGGCTAATGCCCAGCTGTAGATGTTCTACAACTGCAATGGTTATGATGCTGCTGCACATCCCCACCTTGTTACATTTAAGCTACATAGTTTCAGATGGTTATACCGCTGTCAGTTAGGGTACCTTAGTCGCTTCTTATGACACCTGGTGCAGTGGGAGGTACTGTTGCTATGCTGGTACCGGGCGGGGATGGGTAGCAGCATCATCGTCGCGTAATCTGCACTCTACGATTGTCTCTAAAATGTTTGCCCAGCGCGGCAATTATGGGCAAAATCCCATTTCTTGGAAGACCTGATTTCAAACAGTGGACTTTCAATATCGCTAATATATGATATATTCATAAAAAAAGAACACTATGCATTGAGTACAATGCATTAGCAGTTCTTGGACAAAATTTAAAAACATAAGAATTACACAAAAAAACATAAACAGCTCTCAACTTTTTTTTGCAGACTTGTGTTATTATTTATATGCGACAAACAATGGTATACAATCTGACGTGGGGTAACCACATAGTAGAATAGTACCTCCCAATGCACCAAGTGTCGTAAGAGGCGACTAAGGTACCAGAACCGATAGATGGCGGTATATCTATCCGAGACAGTGTAACTCAAATGAATGGTGGGGATGGGCAGCAGCATCCCCGTCGCGAAAGCTGCGCTCTGCAATTGCCAACACCAAGTGTTCAGCTCAGCGCGGCAATTATAGGGTGGGAGGTACTATTCTAATTTGCTTTTACCTCACAGCAAGCAAAGGATTACGAATATAAAAGTATCATATAAATTCATAGAAATAACACCCAGGCACAGAAAAAATACATAATTCATCATAAAAATATTTGAATTTGATGTTAAATAAAAGCAGCCATAGTGAATTTATTTTTCTGGGGCTAAAAAGGACTGTGTTAACGGTTCGACATCCACAGACTATAAGTCAACTTAATACTGAAACAAACCTAAATAATTCCTTCTGTTATAAAAATCCGACCAAAGTAAAGGTATCAATGAAGCGAAGTCTATATATCGCCCAGTAGGTCGAGTCGCCGCAATGAAACGCAACTACGGTAATAATAACATCCGTTGGGCAGACGCTTATATTTTGTATGTAGACGCAGAGTTGCGTGAAGAGTAATTTACAGGACAGAGAATTTTGTGTGGAAAATTATGACTACCAAAAACTATTCGGTGAGATTATGTATCATTATCATACTAGCTATTAGAAGTCTACTGATGGACATAGGCCTCGCTAAGTGATGGGGAATTTGGCTCATAATTGTCGCGCTGAGCAAGCGTTTTGAGGGGAGACGAACAACGGGGATGCTGCTGCCCATCCCCACCCTATGCAGAGAGAGCTTAAGCCTTACAGAGGGATAAATTTGCCCATAATTGCCTGGCTGAACTGGCGTGGTAGCAATCTCCATCAATTTCCACGACGGGAATGCTGAAACAAATGCAACAGGTCGACAGTGGGCAGTAGAATCACAATCACCAAGCTACGATATGCGCTTGCCACCACGCTTGCCCAGCGCGGCAAGACTGGGCAAATTCCCCCTTTTTTGGGAAGGTCTACGTACAGTAGTGGACGTTTTGCGGATGATGACTAATATACACAAGGAAAAATAATTGCATTCGAGGAAAAAACCATTTGAAATTCTAATTGAAAATGTGGAAAGGTCGTAATTTCTACGCACAAAAGGAACACTAGGAAAAATCAACATTTACATAAAACACTGACATGTCTGCTAAAATCTCGTTAGCATATTGTAGTGCAGTCCCAACTGGGATAGATGCATGTACGAGTTCTGCCTGACACCTGGAACAAGTTAAAGAAAGTATGGATGAAAATAGACTACACAGGGAAGATATATAAGGTATACGAGATTAAACGAGCGTCTATGAATAGACAAATGCGAGTAAGAAGCGAGAGAAGTGTGCCAAGATCTGGGAAGTGGACTCTGACAACCCCATCATGACACAAGTGTGATGTATGTATGATAATAACATACTTTACCCTCCTTCGGTGGCGCAAGAATTGACGTCAGAGTAGTCCAGCAATAGAATCGTCCGAAACAAAAAATGTTTACTGTCACAATCCAAAATTCAGATCCATGTAGCCCTAGTTCCCAAAACAGGATAACCTGCAGCTTGATCTTTCTAAAATGCAACATTTTTTATCTGGGCTAGAGAACAATTCAACTCTATAAATAACACAAAAATAACTATATATTAAAATGAATGTGTGTGAGTGTCAATGCTGTGTATAAATTCTAAAAAAATGGAATATTGAATTGGTGTTTCCGATGTTTATGAGCGACACCGATTTCTTACCATCATATGACTCGTTTGCTCCTTAGCCCTATATAACATTAGGTACATTATTGAGAAAACTTTAACTTACAATGAATAAAATCGAACGTGAATTAAGTAACTAAAACCTCATGATTAAATTCACATGAGGTAGACCTCATACAAAAGGTCGTCTGCATTGGTACATCACATCACTCTCACTTATTTCTACCGTCAAATAGAAGTGTTTGCATTGCAATGACCCGGTCTGAAGGGTGGAAGAGGCAGTGAATTTACTGGGTAATGTGGCATAATATCCTCCAGTCACAAGGTTGGCAACGCGTTAGTGATACCTTTGTGATATTACGAGCGTCTATAGGCTGCAGTGACGCTTACTATCACGCGGACCGTATACTTATTTGTCGGCCTGGGCTAATAAAAAAAAGATCGAAGTAGATTTAACAATCATGATTTGCCTCTAAAACAGCTGTATAAATATTTACAATAAAAATGAAGACGATAAGTATAAAGTATTAAGTAGACAGATGCGTCGGTGGTGTAATGGTCAGCATAGTTGCCTTCCAAGCAGTTGATCCGGGTTCGATTCCCGGCCGACGCATTACTTTTGTGTGTTTATTATTTTTTATGGTTATGTAGATGTGGGATAAGCTTATTTTTTTCTATTATTAATGAAAAGTGGGTATAGCACGGTCAGGTGTACACAATTTTAAAATCCTTAACTTTAAGAATAATCTTCTTTATGTTTTTTAGAATATTAAGTTTGTGTATTGCTATTAAAATAAGTAACATGCTAATAGAGCACAGGACTTAGAAAAAAGGTATACTACCTTTGCGTAAAAGGGGATGGTAATGCAATTATTCAAAATTTTCATATCCAATCTAGACAGGGTCGTAAATGCATAACTTCAAAACATTTACCGCTTAAACGTCGTTAGTGATGAGTTTTATTGTAAAATATAAAACGTTACATAGCAACGACGAGGCTTTGATAATGCATTTATTTTATATTAGGATCCAAATACACAAATACCGCTGTCCAATTGTTACTTTTCAAATCATCATCATCATAGCAGCCGTAGAGCCTCCCCAAGAAAGGGGGAGTTTGCCCATAATTGACGCGCAGGGCAGGCGTGGTGGCAATCACAGAGCGTACGGAGTAGCTGCTGCCTATGCCTGCCTTATTGCATTTTTATTTAGATATATCACCATTAATTACTCTTCAAATCATCATCATCATCGCAGCCTCCTTAAGAAAGGGGAATTTTGCCCATAAGTGAAGCGCTTCAAATGCTTCTGTGTAGTATTCCAGTGGTAACATTTGGCGCGAATAGTTTCATTGCACGTAAAATATCATTGTTAGTGTCGCAATGCAGCCTCTGCGCCGTGTTACTCTGTATGTACCCCATTTAAGATGTAAACATATAAGTATAGCTACCCCCGTAGGGGCTCAGTCAACGCGGCAGAGCGCCGCGATCGGACGCGGGGTGCCGCTCGCTTCGCCACCGCATTTTAAGTAACTAACTCAAAATACCAAAACCTCTTTTGTTCATGGCCAATTCCTTTTTTAATTTTCCACCTTATTTAAATTACGTTTGACGTTTTACTTTTTTTTCTGTTAATGTGAAACGAGAGCGCGCGCTGTCGTAGCACATTGCCCAGTTTTCACGTTTCGTTCCATCAATTTATTTTAACCATTCATCCTGTGGTTTTTTTAAAGGTTCTTCTGATAAGTTATGGAGTAGTTAAGTGTGAAGTTATGTCAATTCGGATGCCTTTATGTGGATGATGTTTCAATTGGTCCATGTAAGTATTTCTGTATTGATTGTATAACCATGCGCTATTGCAGTGAAAATAACTTGTTTTTGTTTTTTTAATTTTATTCTCAAATAAGGTTTTACACTAATTATGTACTCCATCGTCATAAATAAATTCTCAGATAGGTAAAAAGAAAGGACTTTTCGAAAAGAAATGCTCTGTCTTGCAATGTGCATTGTCTTAAAAGATTAAACTTTGTAGAGGGAATAGGAGGTCGTTACATTCCTTTTGTTCATTTACAACAATGCCACGATTTTTGGGGATAAAGCCACACTCAGTCTAAATTATAATAATAAAATTAATGATCTTTCAGGATTTGTTACTTGACATACTTTCGCGAGTACGTCTCTTCGCCTCCACAAATATAATCCTCTTAATATTTAGTTACATAATTTCTCAGAAAGTAATTTTTTAGCTTCTGTCGTCTTTTAAACAGTAACATAAGAATCTTTTTAAATGCTGAGAATCTATGCTTTTGATAACAAATAAAACTACAATAATCTGAGACAGTAAATTATGCCGATGTAGTTTTATTCATAGATATTAGAAATATTGATTGAGGAATAATCGATGGCTTACAGTTTTGGAGATATATATATACATTTTAAATACTTATTTTGATGAGTGAAATAGACGTCAACAATATTTAATATCGAATGACTCATCGTATTTGTTTTCAGTTCTAACTCATATACCTGAGGGGCATGATTTTTATTTAGTAAATCAAAGTTCAAAAATATTTAATTAACATCATCGTATCAGCCATTGGATGTCCACTAATGGACACAGGCCTCCCCAAGACAGGGGGAATGTTACCCATAATTGCCGCTGAGCAAGCATGTTTGCAATAACAGAGCGTAACTTTTACAACGGGGATGCTGCTGCCCACCCCCGCTCTGTGCAATATGAGTTACGCTGTTTCGGGTAAATATACTGCCATCTGACACCTCACCTTACCTTAGTCGCCTCTTACGATACCTGGTCCTAAAGGAGGTACTATTCTACTGTGCCGGTACCCCAACAGCTATAAGAAACATCATGACCATTATTTATTCTGAGCTTTAGGATTCTCATCGTCCAGATTAAACTAGGAAATATTTTGGGAAACAAAACGTTTCAGTACGTACCTCCAGTTTGAATCAATAAACGAACGTATAAAGAAAAATGGCTCCTATTATATTATCTTTCTGGCTTAGTTTCTTTCCGTCGAGTCGTTGAAACGTGAAAATGTCAAGATTATACAAATCTCTCTCTGTCTATTTCCGCTGTAACATTTTCCCTCACTCTTTGACTTATACAATTGTAATCCGTTGTTTGTAACTTTCATTATATTTCAACAAACTTTAAATGAACCAAATTGAGACGACGCTAATTAAATTATAAATAAATGTTAAAAAATGTGCGTCGGCCGGGAATCGAACCCGGATCAACTGCTTGGAAGGCAACTATGCTGACCATTACACCACCGACGCATCTGTACAACGATGTATATTTGTGAACCAGAACAATACCTTTTTAATTTTTCGTAAGGCTTTTTTTGGGCTAATTTTTGTCTTGAATCCAACAATTTAAAATGTTTCTTACATTATTTAATGTCTTCTTTACCTACATATCTTTGAAATAATTTGAAAATAGCTATTTCAAACTAGCTACAGCCTGCGACTTTTAACGGGCCAATTGATCATAATATTTCAATCGGGTTCTTTCACAATTAATTTGGGGCCTAATTATTTTTATATTATTTGCATAAAGGTTCTATGAGAAAACATATTTTTGTATGAAGCTAATTTATCATTAATAAACAATTAAAAGTGTGCGTCGGCCGGGAATCGAACCCGGATCAACTGCTTGGAAGGCAACTATGCTGACCATTACACCACCGACGCAGTTGCACAGCAAAGTATATATCTTGATTATTTGCGACTGTGTACTTTAGACGAACATTTTTTTTTAAATTTTTGAATGCTCTGTTGCCTGGCGTCCGTAACATAGGTGCTTTAAGCCACGGAGTTAAGTCAATATATAAAATGTTGAGAGAATAAATAAACAATTGTTGCCGCATAGTTGCCGTTCTGTGAGGTACCGGCAGAATAGAATAGTACCTCCCACTGCACCAGGTGCCGTAAGAGGCGACTATGGTACCAGAACCTACAGATGGCGTTACATCCATCTGAAACAGCGCAACTCAAATGCACAGTGCGAGGGGGGGGGGGGGCAGCAGCATCCCCATCGCGATAGCTGCGCTCTGCGATTGCCAGCACGCTTGCCCAGCGCGGCAATTATGGGCAAAAGCCACCTTTTTTGGAGAGGCTTATGTCCAGCAGTGGACTTCCATTATCTGGTATGATGATGAAGATAGTGGCCGCTCTGGGCAGGTGTGGTAGCTATTGCAGAGCGTAGCTTCGCGACCGGAATTCTATTATTCTTTCCCTCTCCGTTTCATTTAAGCTTCGCTGTTTCGGGTGGATACATCACCTGGGAACAAGGGAGGTACTATACATCTTCTGGTACAGGGGGAGGTACTATATATCTCCTGGTACAGGGAGAGGTACTAATCATCTCCTGATACAGTGGGAGATACTGTACTGGGGGAAGTACTATTAATCTGTGTTGGTATCCCGCAGCAACGTACTCCTTGGAGAGACATCACTTACAACTCGCTAATTTCAAAATTTTACTTATGTATGCTTTTCTTACAATGACTTTTGAATTTACACACAACCACATTTTAAAAATCAAATATTTGTTATTTATCAGTAATTAAGGCCCATTCATTGAAATCATGCTTTTTTTTAGTCATAGTGCACGTGTTTTGAACAAGATAGTATTTTTCAAAAAGACTAACAGATGCGTCGGTGGTGTAATGGTCAGCATAGTTGCCTTCCAAGCAGTTGATCCGGGTTCGATTCCCGGCCGACGCACACTTTTATATACTTCAATATTATTTCATTTTTCTTTAAAATAATATGAACTTACAAATATTGATTTATCATGTAAAATGATATCTTCCTTTTATGTTGCGGTTTAATTATAGTATGATGTTTATTACAAACACCCAGAAACTGCTCGAAAGTATATGTGATATAGCAAAGCTAAAAATAAGATTTGTGAATTCTTGAATTTAGTTGTAAATAGTAAATAAAACAGATTCTAGTCGAAGAAAAGGTCAAGAAACGAAAGAGTATTCAATGCTACTTTTTCAAACAAACGATATAAAAACGAAATTCGATATACATAAGGTAGACCTCTTACTAATTACCTGATCACCATCATATCAGCCATTGGAAGTCCACTGCTAGATAAGCATCCCTAACACAGGAGGAACTTGGCAATCGCAGTGCGCAGCTTTCGCGATGGGGATGCTGCTGCCCATCCTCGCCCTGTACATTTGAACTACACTGTCTCGGATGGATATACCGCCATCGGTCGGTTCTGGTACCTTAGCTGATACAGGTTAGTAGAGAAATCGTCGATTGTTAACTATCTAGTTTAGTTTATTCAATTATTTATTGGTAAATTGACTTAATTGTTGTATTATAGATTTTTTAATTAAGTGTTTGCTGGTTATTCTTATCATGTTATCTATACATCTTTATGGCGACACAGCTTGCCATGATCCCATAGGTTTTTAAAGTGTTTTCCTGTGCTGTTATGGTACAGGGGAAGGTACTATTCTACTCTGCCGGTACCTCACGGCTATTCATGGATTACCTCACACTTACTTATCTCTACCGCCAAATAACAGTGTTGCTGTATTCCGGTTTTAAGGGTGAGAGAGGCAGTGAAATTACCGGGTAAATGTGACATAGTATCTTCAATTCACATAGTTGGCACATGGTATGATGTCTTTGTGATAGCATGAGCGTTGATAGGCTGCGATCAAGTTTACTATCAAACGGACCATATTCTTGGCTTCATAACATAAGAAAACGAACGAAATAAGTATTTAAATGTGTCAGTTTTTCAAAAACAAACTATATAAATGAAAGTGAATTGTTGTCAGAAAGAATGCTCCAAATTAGATAATTCTTTTTTTTTGTGTTTGTAATTGTCGTCTGTCGGTTGTCTCAACTTAAAATCGCTGCCAACTAGTTAGATACATAAACTGCAGAGAACAATAAGGTTGTCGCGCGACATGGGCGGTGCCAGTTGGCAACCCGCCATGTATTAACATAACTGCTAATCCGCGTCTGATGCTGTCGAGTTCTCAAACTGCATTAAATGTTAAAATAGTCTACAGCAACGGGAGGGTTACCAGCAGAGGATAGATTTACGTAACATTACATACAAAGGTCGCCTGTATTGGTACTTCAATCTCACCGATTTCTACCGTCAAATCGCAGTGTTCGCCCTGTTGTTCCGGTTTGTAGGATGAGAGAGGCAGTATACTTACTGGCAAATCTGACATAATATCTTCACGGTTGGCAACGCTCTATATCTTTGTGATGATTAGATATAGGCTGCAGTGACGCTTACTATTATGCGGACTGTATGTTTGTTTGTCGTCCTGGTATAATAAAAAAGGATAAATGTACCTCTCCCTGTACCAGGTATCAAGGACAAAAAACGGTATAATCCTAAATAGCGTCGCTCAAATGCAACAGAGTAGGGAGGGCAGTTTTATATCTATCGCGTAGCTACGCTTGCGATTGGCACCACGCCTACCCAGCGCGGCAATTATGGGCAAATTCCTCTAAAGAGAGGCCTATGTCTAATCGCAATTAAAATTTTATATCATTGGGATAGTGGTTGAGTCTTTATATCAGTTCACTTCAATTTGACGGACCCGATGGCGGGTTCAACGCCAAAAACCCACCCATGGTAAATATCTATATGATGACATGCGTTTGTTCGATGGCTGAGTGTTATGTATTTAAGTAGTATCTTTGTGATTCTTTGGTTGTCTGATGTCCATAACACAAGTGTTTTAAGCGACTTCACGGAATCAGGTCAATGTATGTGATGTTGTGGGTATTTACAAATTTTTACCAGTTTTCGCTGGATGCAAGTTATATTAACGGTTTTTATTCATACAATTTATTGGGGAAGTATATTTCCAGTAGTGTTTATCGCTCATTAACTTTGATAATCGATAATAATTATACCATTTGCACAAGGCATACGTAACATCCCTACTAATATTATAAATGCGAAAGTAACTCTGTGTCTGTTACGCTTTCCCGCTTAAACCTCTTAACCGATTTTGATGAAATTTGGCACAGATAATTTTTAGACCCTGAAAAAGGATATAGGTTATTTTTTATTAAAAATTAAGGTTGTATGGGGTCGAAAATGGGGATGAAAAGTTGTATGGAAGTATCGCTATTTTTAGAGCCTAAAACTTGAAACTTATTTTTCAGGCCATTGATTCGATATAAATAAACATGACATTCAAAGTTTATATAAGTTAAGGTAAAATGGTATGGTACCCTAAAAAACTATTCCACGCGGACGAAGTCGCGGGCACAGCTAGTAAGGAATAACGCTGGCTTTGCCACCCTTGTAAATTAAATATACACTCATTTGCAAAAAAAAACGGTTTCGATTTTAATTCCTCTTAAAAAAATACGGTACAAAAATGATTTCAATCATTTGTGCATGTTACTGGCCGGTTTTAAAAATGCCGTGGTGTTTTAAACAGTATGTTCTAAATTCAAATTTTTGTTTGATGCTCGTTTTAACGCCACCAACCATCAGAAAGCTGAAGAAAGTGATTACCGCGGAGTGGAAACATATTCCGCAAGCAAGTATCCGGGATATCCTCGCTAGCATTCCCAGAAGAATTCAAGCTGTGATTTTAGCTGGAGGGGGTCACACTCGATACTGAACATTTATCTGCTTTTACTTTATTAAAAAAAAAACAAACAAAAATCTTTATTAACTTTTACTTCACGAGCATATGCACTACTAGCGAGCATACACTACTAGTGAACTTTAGCAACTGACGAAAACTATTATTAACTTATTAATTTACAAAATTGTGAAAGTGAAACTACCTATAATTTTATCAACAAACCAATATTAACATTTGAAATGGTGTATTGCTTAGGTGCCCGTTTTTTTTTGCAAATGACTGTATAATGACAGATTTTCCAGTTATTTTAAAACCGCTCTTAACAATGAGGTGACTGTTAAACGTTGACCTATACATACGTCCTTTATAAAAAGTCAACCTCTTGTATAGCAGCCTCAAAACTGTCATCCCCTGGCCCGATGTTGTAGATGTTAGTTATCTTCTGCGCCAAAAGTCGTGGATTCGATCTTTAGCGTAAATGTTTATATCATCATCATTACATTAGCCAGCCATAGGAAGGCCTAAGTCCACTGCTGGACACAGGCTTTCCCAAACAAATAGGGTATCTGCACCATAATTGCCGCGATGGGCAATTGCAGTTGGCAATCGTAGAGTGTAGTTTCGCGACGGGAATGCTATCTCAGTCGCCTCTTACGGTGTCTGGTTAAAAAGTACCTCCACTGTGGAGGTACTTTTTTATCTTGCCGGTACCACACAGCAAATGTAACTCACAAAATAAAATTACTCTTTTAACAGTTTTAACATGATATAACATCACAAGTTCTTTTGTCAACCTTGAGGACGGTCGCTGCAAGGTAGACAAAAAAATTAAAAAAGTAAATCGAACTACTTTTTAAAAGTGTAGATTTATTTAAAAAAAAAGCGATCGCGTTATGTTAGAAAATATAATGAAAGTTACAAATCAAATAAAACCAAAGTATTTTTATTCAAGTTAATAATTTAATTCAGAAATATAGAGATATTAGTTTATTATAATTCAATTATAGCTATATTGTATTATATTCATAATAATGTTGACCCTAATAACTCGACGAGTACATAAGACAAATTTACTATTAAATTAAGTCTACCTTATACTAGTCTGCCGGCACCAGACGGGTCTTAAAACTAAGTTTAAGAGCCACCAAAAAAGAATCTACATGAAAAACTGTAATGATAAAGGTTCCATCACTACTAAATAGTTATAGTTAGATCAATTTAATCTTAGGCAGTTTTATCATTAATATAATTTTTAACACTATAATATGCTTTAGAAATAAGCTACTCGCGCCGTAGTGTCAACTATTGAAAAAGTTAGAAACAAAAAATGTGCGTCGGCCGGGAATCGAACCCGGATCAACTGCTTGGAAGGCAACTATGCTGACCATTACACCACCGACGCACCTATCGTAAAAGTCGAAAAAAATTATATCTCTTTATTCTGTACAAACAGTCAAACAGCTGGTGTATGAAGAATAAGTCCTAATTAAGACATCAGTTTTCTATTTAATCAGATTCTTAGTTAGGTTTTATTATTACATTTCAAATGGCATATTTAAAAAAAAACAGCGATCTATTTATAGAAATTATAAACATTTTCCGATTATGAAGTATTATAATATTTTTGAGAGGTTAATTAAAAAATAGCGTGATAAGAGATCGATGCGTTGTAAAGGATAACGTTGAGACATCAATAAAAAAAGGTATGTTAAAATAGTTTGGCAGTAAGGATTGATAAAAGTATGTAGTATACAAAGAATGACCTGACAAATATATAGAGCGGAAGTGAATGAAGGAGTCGGTATAGGGCGACTGAGGTGAACAAACAAAAAATTGCGTTACAGTGGCAATAGACAGTACAAACAGCATGAAGTCCTGACGATTGATGGAGCCATCGTGTCCTAGATAATGAACAGTAATGATATGCACAAAACATCTCATCATATTGACTCTGATATAAGTAACAAAGCACCTTTGTTTCGTACATCACATAGCAGAGGAGCAATATCCCCAAGATCTTGCTACAAACAGACAAGTGCTATTAAAATCGCAGTTCGCAGCTACAGCCATTTATCAATAAATAAATACTTCATTTGTTTGATTTTGAGCCTTGTTCTCATATGGTACTTTGTACTGCTCAATAAGGGCATACCAAAAGGAGGAATTTTGCCCATAATTGCCGCACAGACGTGGTGGCAATCGAAGGACCATCATTATGTCATCGTCATCATGATACCAACCATTAAAAGTCCACTGCTGGATAAAGGCCTCCCTAAGAATGCGGGTTTGTTGCCCATAATTGCCGCGCTGGGCATGCGTGTTGGTAATCGCAGAGCGCAGCTTTTGCGACGGGGAAGCTACTGCCCATCCCCGCCCTGTACATTTGAGCTGACTTTTTTGCATGGATATACCGCCGTTTGGCGGATCTGGTACCTGAGTCGCTTCTTACGACACCTGGTACAGGTGGAGGTACTATTCTACTCTCCCGGTACCTCACGGCCGTCTGCCGGTACCTCACAGCTGTTACATTTGAGCCACACTATTTGGTGAGCATATTCCTAACTTGCGCCAATTGAAGTGAGTAATGAAAACTCATTTCAATGCTGTTTAATATTTCAATAACGCCATTAATTAAGATCTATTCATTCTACGCCTACCATGTTTGTGTAAGAACAATCAGTTACAATATTTCAGCTACATATATAGATGCGTCGGTGGTGTAATGGTCAGCATAGTTGCCTTCCAAGCAGTTGATCCGGGTTCGATTCCCGGCCGACGCACTCTTTTGAAGTTTCAAATAATTAGTTTTTAAATATATTTTTTTATTAAATTTTAATATTTTTGATAGTTATTTGACTTTTTAATTTGTTTTATAAATTAAAAACTCATTTTGAGGTTAGTTATACCGCCATCTATCGGTTCTCTGACGACATCGGGCGCAAGGGGGTACCTGCTAAAGAGAATAGTCCCTACCCCTGTACTAGGTGTCGCAAATGGTGGCTAAGGTACCAGAACCGACAGATATACTACATATCCATCAAAAATAGTATAGCTCAAACACAGCAGGGCTGCTATGATAATGATGATAATTGATGATAAAAGTGCTTGTAATAAGGCTACTTGAGTTATATTTGTCGTTAAATTGTTATTAGTACAGGAATCGAACGGGAGTCTCTTGGTTCTAAGACCGCTCTTAACCACTGCTATTAACTCGTCGTCGCATTGCCATCGCCTCTCATTAGCTTGAAACGAGGCGTCAAAATGATTAGCCGTAGCGTACTACTAAGCATTAGGTGCTTGGCTCCATGCCAGATATATCATTACTTGTAATCTCTATCTGATTGCGTCATCACTTTGAAGGCCCTAACTTTTAAGATCGCACATAAAGATTTGATGATTGCTGTTAACGTTTAACTTTAAAAATGTGTACTGTATACTTTATAGTCTTGTGAACCTAAATAATCCAGTCCCCCACTTGAATGCATTCAGAAAACTTCATTCAAATCTATCAAGCCGTTTACTTGCAGTAAAGATAAATAACCAACTACAGTGCCATCTACCGGGCTGAAATTCTGAACCATCCAAGATGCAACCAAACTCATTCAAAAAAAGAATATACATATTAACCCAGCAGTTTAGAAGGAATTACATACAAACGTACAGTAAGCCGTAAGTCCTTCACGGCCCAGGCTGTTCGTTTGTGGAATGCACTCCCGCTTAATATTAGATGCATGCCTGCCTGCCTGTCTTCAAACGGTTGGCGAATGATCACTTTCTATCACTATAATTATATCTAATTATATTTCCTTATATACAATCTATTTAATATATATTTTATATCGTTCTTATTGATACCTCTTACTACCTCTTTCTCTCATTCGGTCTTTCCATCCAAAGGTTGCCTGGAAGAAATGGCTATTTGCGATAAGGTCGCCCATTATGCTAAATACTGTTTTTTTCATGTGTTTTTGTGTTTGTTGTACAATAAAGTCTTTATTATTATTATTATTACAGTAGAATGATATATATAAAGATATTTATATCTCTACTATATCCCTACTAATATTATAAATGCGAAAGTAACTCTGTCTGTTACGCTTTCCCGCATAAACGTTTAAACCGATTTTGATGAAATTGGCACAGACAATCTTTAGACCCTTAGAATAGATATATAATAGGAGATAGAAACTTGCAACTTATTTTTCTGGCCATTGATTCGATATAAATAAACATGACATTCAAAGTTTATATAAGTTAAGGTAAAAAGGTATAATACCCAAAAAAAAACTATTCCACGAGGACGAAGTCGCGGGCACAGCTAGTAAATGATTATATGCGATGGATGATGTAGTCGTAAGGTTGTGGAGTGGAGAACATGTACCGGCAGCGTATCCTACGTAGCTTCCACCCACAGTGGACAGACGATCTAAACAAAACCGTACGAATGATGTTAAATAAATTTAGTATATAACCTCTTTACATCGCACCAATTTTGTTTTCTTTATTTAATAAATAAATGCATGCAGAATTTCATACGTTGATTTGACTTCGAGATAAGCTTAAAGCGCGTGTGCACCGGATATCAGACAACAGAGGAGATATAAATATAATACCGTGAGGTACCGGTAGGCAGGCGACTAAGGTACCAGAACCGACAAATGGCGGCATCTTAGTCGCTGCTTACTACACCTGGTGCAGTGGGAGGTACTATTATGTGGCACTGTGCTGGTATGTCATTTATAGTTTGTTATACAATTTACAGGTAGGTTGAGTACACCCCTAACTATCTTACTATTTTTTTCTTTTTGTTATTCCGTCCAAAGGTTGCCTGGAAGAGATCGCACATAAAAGTCGTGAGGTACCGGCAGAGTAGAATTAAGGTAGGACTACGGTGGCAAAACCGATAGGTGGCGGTATATATATCCGTAATAGCGTAACTCAAATGGGCGGGGATGGGCAGCAGCATCAACGTCGAGAAAACTGCTCTACGATTGCCAATTCTAAACTATAAGGGTTAGAAATTTGAAACTTTTTACAATAGTTGCTTTTATAACGTGAGGGATCACTAAGAAAGCCTTTGTTTGACTTAAAGCTAATTATATTTTACATATGACTAAAAGTGTGCGTCGGCCGGGAATCGAACCCGGATCAACTGCTTGGAAGGCAACTATGCTGACCATTACACCACCGACGCAGTTATTTAAGTACATAAAGTTTCAAGTGATATTCGACTTTTATTTATTTAGGTGTGCTTCTGAAAGTTATGTTGATATTTACAAAAAAAAATAAGTGCGTCGGTGGTGTAATGGTCAGCATAGTTGCCTTCCAAGCAGTTGATCCGGGTTCGATTCCCGGCCGACGCATATTTTTTTATATCTTCGTAAATATTTTTTAAACATAGTTCCAACTCTCACAATCTATGTCCAGCAGGGAACGTTCTGTCGCTGGTTTAGTGATGATGATGACTTAGTAAGGTGTACGTTTCTAATGGTGAAGTAAATTTTGATTTCGGCTCACTAGTTTTAGAACTTATTCGTAACATACATACAAATCTTTCCTGTTTATAATTATAATAAACTCCCACAACATCTCGTACATTGATCTAACTCCGATATAAGTTACTTAAAATAGTTGGATATTGGACAATAGAGGAATCAGAATCAGACAAACCAAACACAAATGTCATAGATATAAGTTTTGGGTGGGGATCGAACCCACGACCTTGCGCACAAGATAGGACCATCTGCGCCAATGCTTCGTCAATTATAAGGCTGTACCAAGCTGCATAGATTAAAATTCCATATGTCGCCCGAGTGCAATAGGACAGCCTTATAAACGGGGTCAGGCAATAGTTGGCAATACGCCAGAGAGACAACGTCTATGCTTGACTAAACGGAATTTTATTTCAATAGCACCATTATATCGTATACTAAATGCAGCCTCGTCCGCGTAAATGGCAGCTTTCAGAACTGCCATATTGGATATTATTCATAAAGTTTGAAAGTTTGCGTGGTCTATTTACATTTTTATTATAATCGGTGATGGACCCGATGGTGCAGATGGTAGTGCTCGTATCTCGTGCGCCAAAGGTCGTAGGTTCGATCCCTACCCAGGATACATGTTTATATTATTACGTTTCTGAGTGTCAAATATATGTATTTTAGTGGTATATTTGTGATGTATCTGTTGTCTGACATCCGTAAAACAAGTGCTTTAAGCGACTTATCACGGGTTAAGTTCAATGTATGAGACGTTGTGTATATAATATTTTAAATGAAAATTCCAGTTGCCATTGCCATTGATTCGTGAGAAATGCTGCTTAATAGACGCGTCAGAAAATATTAAGTATAACTTTTTTATTATGCTCGATCGACAAACAAGCGTAAAGTCCAAGTTATAGTAAGCGTCAACGCAGCCTATAGATGTAATATCACAAGGATATCACTAGCGCGTTATCAACCTTGCGACTTTACATATATATAATATATATATGTATATATATATATATAATATATATAATATAATAATAATAATAAATTCCCACATCTCATACATTGACCTGACTCCGTGGTAAGTCGCCTAAAGCACTTGTGTTACGAATGCCAGACAACAGAGGAATCACAAATATACTACTTAAATACATATATTTTACACCCATACACAGAGCAAACACAAATATCATCATATAAATATTTGCTCTGGGTGGGAATCGAACCCACGACCCCTGGTGCACAAGTCAGGATCACTACCATCTGCGCCATCGGGCCCGTCATATATATTTATATATATATATATATACAAATATAAGTTAACATACGAGCATTATAATGTTGTATTATAATTAATCATTCAAGCGGTTTCAGAAAATACCTGGCTAATCTCTACTACTAGAAAGACAAAATAATTTGAACTTGGGATAATTTGAGAGGTTTTATATAAAGATAATGCTGAAGTATATTTCAGATTATATTTACAGTTGGTGGCACAACAGTAAATATCATTACCCTAGTATCGTAAAGATCGGCTCGAGTCCCACCTGACAGCTGAGACCAGTCTTTTTTTTCTAGTAAATATCATCTAAAGCTTGGGTTGCAAACGAGCCTGCGGTGTACTTGCTTTAAGACTTATATGATGCTGGTAGACTAATTTAAAAAAGGCTACTCACAGACTTGTTTGTTCAAATGGCTCTTATATTTTATTAGGTCATTAGGGTCATCGGTCATTTAAGTAAGAATTATTACTTTGTACAGAGAAGAACACTACTGTATTTTATATATCTTTTGACAATTGAAAAGTGCCTGTGATCATCATACCAGCCATTAAAAGTCCTCTGTTGGATATAGGCGTTCCCAAGAAAGTGGGTATGTTGCCCGTAATTGCCGTACTGGGCAAACGTGTTGGCAATCGCAGAGCTTTTGCGACGGGAAAGCGGCTGCCCATCTCCGCCCTGTGCATTTGAGCTAACCTTTTTGCATGGATATACCGCCATCTGTCGGTTTTGGTACCTTAGTCGCCTCTTACGACATCTGGTACAGGGGGATGTACTATTCTACTCTGCCGGTACCTTATGGCTAGTAATGGGTTTATTTAAATAAACTGATTGGAAAATTTTACGGGTCCGATGGTGCAGATAGTAGTGATCCGATCTTGTGCTCCAAAGGTCATAGATTCGATCGCCACACAGGACAAATATTTATATGATGAATATTTGTATTTGTTCTGTATACAGACATACATGTGTTTCATATTAATACATGAGAATTGTATTGTAAAGTGTAACAACATAAAGTATGATCACATTGTTTCAATAATTTTTAATAAGAAGGTATCTGTTAATGACTGCTATTGTTCCGTTTAAACTGAGTGGATACTGTTAATTTTCTTACTTCGTGGCCGTGTGGTACCGGCAAAGTAGAATATTACCTACCCTTATACCAGATGTCGTAAAAGGCGACTGAAGTACCGGCACCGACAGATGGCGGTAAATCCATTCGAAACAGCGAAACTTAAGAAATACGTAGTGAGGATGGGCAGCAGCATCCTCATTGAAAGTTGCGCTCTGCGATTGCCACCACGCTTGCCAAGCGCGGCAATTATGGGCACATTCCCCTTTTTTAGAGCAATAGAATATAGAATAGAAATACTTTATTAGAATAATAATCGAGAAATACAATTTGCATACAACTAAACTATGAATCTTAATCAATAAGACACAGAAAGAGGGTACTGATAATATAACCAAGCTTAATGTTTATAAGTTACCCGCCACAATCCCACCGATGATATCGCAGGGGTGGGGGGAAGGGAAGATAGGGGGGATAGGGGTTGAAGTCCAGCAACGTACGTTTGCTTAGTTCAAACAAGCCAGGACAGTCCGCGTGATTGTAAGCATCACCTCAGCCTATAGACGCTCGTTATATCACAAGGATATCACTAGCGCGTTGCCAACCTTGTGACTTAAAGGCATCATATCACATAACCCAATTATATCATTGCTTCTTACTCACCCTTAAACCGGAAAACATTATTGCAAACACTGCTGTTTGGCGGTAGAAAGTGCGAGTAAGGTACCAATCTATACATCTATACATATAAATGAAATTCGAGTGTCTGTTTGTAATATTAAAATGACCGCTTTCTACTACATGCACATGAATGTATACACGGTACACATACCAAAATATATTTTTTCACAATTTTTGTGTGTCTGTCTGTTTTTTTGTTTCGGCTAATCTCTGTAATCGGCTGGATCGATTTGGATGGGACTTTCACTGGCAGATAGTTTACGTAATAAGTAGTAACTTAGGCTATATTACATCACGCTACATCCGAAAGGAGCGGAGCATTGATTAAAAATGTGGGTGAAAAATTTACGTTCGTTGCGTGCGCTGCGTGGAAGTTTGTAGTTCGAAAGAAAATATGCTGCCCAAAGTCACAATTCCACGCTGACAAAGTCGCGGGTAAAACTAGTGTAAGATAAATTTGTAAGATTCAGCTTTCGTAAATTCTACTTATATTTTGTTTCACGCAATCGGAGGAAATAAATAGATAACATAATTTAAGAGTTCAATGTACTTGATAACTTGTTATCAGCTAAAATATTAAAAAAAAACGTCTTTATGTACACTAATTCAAGTGATTATCTTTATAATTTTAGATTGATAAAACAGATGCGTCGGTGGTGTAATGGTCAGCATAGTTGCCTTCCAAGCAGTTGATCCGGGTTCGATTCCCGGCCGACGCACACTTTTTGATTTTTTTTTTGTCAATAATAGTAAAATTATGATGTCGCCTTTTATCACTTTGATACCTCTATTTTCTATAAGACTTGTACATTAATCGATCCGGTAACAGTAATATTAGTTAGAAGAACAAATTACTTCTGTTACAAATAACAGATAACAAAGGAAATACAAATAAAAACACTTTAATATTTATATACCTAAAAATTGGCCGTTTCTTTTTCTGCTTACATTTTGTTCCAACATAAAAAAGTTTATATTTCAATTTATATTGTCAAACATTTGATTTTTTAACGTAAACGTAGGTATTAAGTCATAAACATTAAGGTAAAACAACGTTTTTCGGGCCAGCTAGTACCACTAGACTAAAAACAAAAAAAAATCAAAACTACGACCTTTGGCGTCCTAGACCGAAACACTATCAATTGCCATCGGGCCCGTATGTTTGCAAATCAAATATGGAGTTTTCGAGATGGTATCTCTAGTGCATCGCCATCCAACAACATCACTTCAGTGTTCATTTTCTGCCTTTCTCACCAGCAAGAGCAGATCAAGTGATTGCGAACTAGAAATAGGTAAAAAGAAAAATAATCGAGTCTTATAACTTTATTAAAAAATATTAATGTAAATAAAATGATTGTCGTTAATATAAATTGACTTATAAAAATGTGTGTTATATTAAATTTATTTTTTTATTCACGTTTCACCGGCGTTAATGTAATCAACATTAATGCATTTGTACAAATTACAACACTATGTCTAAAAACTAAAGGAGAACGCATTATGCAAAAATAAAAAAGATAATAAAAACTTAATAATCATTAAAGAAATCCTTTTTCTCCTTTTTACAATTATCCAATTTGATGTAGTCGTTCAGAACACGTATACCTGCATACCAATGATCCATTTTTATTTGTATAGATTACTAACACCGTCCCGCGGTTTCACTTGCGTAATGTTGTAGGCCATACAAATGTTATATATCATACAAACTTTGCACCGGCCTTTTACTCCCTTAAGGGGCGATTTTCGACCAAATATTCAATGCGTTTCATGACTTTCAATTAAAAACCGTTATACTAAATATCATGTATATATTTTACCTCCTTCGGTTAAGGTACCAGAACCGACAGATGGCAGTATATTCATCCGAGACAATGTAGCTCAAATGCACAGGGTAGGGATGAGCAGAGCATCCCCGTCGCGAAAGCTTGCCCAGCGTGGCAATTATGGGCAAAATTCCCCCTTTCTAATGGTTATAATGATCGTGATGAAATTACTCCCTTAGGGGATAAATAAAAAAAATCCTTCCTTACTGATCCCCTACGTTCAAAAGGAACTTCTGTAAATAAATTCAAGTTTTAAACCCTCATAGTTTAGGCCCTGCGTTGATAGACATTTATCATGTTGTGTGAGTCAGTCAGACAGATTCTCCTTTTATATATATTAATAGATTACAGAAAAAATAATAATGGTAAAATATCTGCAACTGGACAGCCACTTATATTATTTTTTTATTCATAAAAGTGGTCGAGCATTGGCATTCATATTTGGATCCAAAATATTGCCAACATACTGCTGGGTACAATTCCTTGAAGAGCCCTAGACGCCAGGTTTTGATAAATGAGCGTAAATGGGCAAAAATGGACAAGACCGGACCGAAGCCGTACCTGGCCGGTGTCGCGGTGACTTTTTGCGACTGGACATTTATCATGTTGTCCGACACACTGTCAGGGGTTTGATTAAACGGCTAATTTTAGTTCAGATATTGTGAGAGGTCCTTGGCTGGGGGAATGCCTAGACAAGTTATTGGGAAAATTTTGGGGTCTCTTTTCATGTGATTTCCTTTGTTCGAATGTTATTTCATTTTGTATAGATTGTGGAAATTCTAATACGTTTAAATCCTTATTGTAGTAAACAGAGCAAATTTCGCAATACGCAATAGCGCGCTCAGAAATTAAATAAGTCCAATTCTGCCGCTTTCGCCATCTCTTTTATATTGAATTATTAAATCAATTTTGTGACAACAATAAAGAAAGGATATTGAAATGGTTTCGACATGTAGATGGATAAATGAAGAAAACCTGCACAAATATATAGAGCGGAAGTGAATGGAAGTGTTGGTATAGGACGACCGAGGCGAACATAGCTTAACCAGATAGAAGACGTGTCAGAAAAGGACCAGGTCTAAAGTATCAAGAATAAACGAGCGGATATGAATGGACTAAAAGTAAGGGAAGCAAGAGAGGTATGCCAAAACTATAACCAGTGGAGATCCATATTCTCACAACGATTGGACACAGGCGTGATGTATGTATGTGTGTTTGTACGCACAAACATACATACATAAATATTTTTTTTATTTCCTTTCTTTGACTGTACATGCTGTCAGCGTGTGCATATTCGTTTATGTCTGTATATTTAGACTTATTATTTGTTTCTACACTTAATTATGTTTTGATAAAATAGATAAATTTAATGGTGTTAATCGTATCATAAATTGTGAGGGTTCCGTACCTCAAAAGGCAAAAGGGAACCCTTTTAACCGTGGTCCGTCTTTCTGTCTGTCAAGACCCGCTATATCAAGAACGTGTAGAACGGAGTTGCACTTAAAACCTCTATACTCAAATCTACAGCCTCTGGATGGCGTTGTGATGACATTATTATTCTTAATCTCTGTTAAATCTTTCGTTACTATTCCTAATAATCTCGTAGTCAGTTTAATGTACGAATAGAGGTGTATTTTTAATTATAATTTAATATATATAGTTAAGACACAAGAATGTCTGTCGGGTCAGCTAGTAAATAGAAATACATAAACACACTCCGATTTCATGTGAATATCGCTCGTGTCCCACTTCAACTGGGAGGAATTTCAAACTGAAGGGAACTGAACTACCTGTATATTGGAATATTTGCAGCGACCCAGGATTCTGTGGGATCAAGTAGCTTAGCTCTCAGCTATATTAAATATCGAGACAGGTAAGGTCTATTCTTATGTGCCACGAGTATATAATAACAGTTTGTTAGCGTATACGAGTATATACGGCCATGTATAATTATTAAATCAATAATTAATGTTTTCCCCTCATTTCAGTTGCTTCTATTATTATATAAAATCACATATCATCGTGTTTTTTGTATTAGATCAGGTCGTCAAACAAGCATACTGTCCGTGTGATAGCGTATTGTTTGATCCAACTTGGGAAATAGGATAGAAATAGTTTATATCTCAATTTGTGGTCGCAATATTTTTCATTACAAACATATAAGTACTGTTAATAACAATTATTGTTGAGAATATCAAAATACCATGCCATATTAGTTTCCTGGGAAAACTTTCTCTTGGAGGTCATTTTATAACCATAGCGTACGCGAGATGCCTCTGAAACAGGGGGGTTTGCAACCACTTTTGACGGGCTGGATGGTCGTGATCAGCACCAGCAAAAAACGAATGTTTTACATTTTTGCAGGAATCCAAATTCATAGAGTAATTTCCGTAGACTTGGATCTTCGTATACTGTAAAAATAGAAAAAAACCCAAAATAAAAAAAAATCACAAAAATGTATAGACAAATAATGTCTATGGCGTAGGTGGTAGTGATCCTGTCTTATGCGCCAAAGGTCGTAGGTTTGATCGCCATCCAGAGACAATACAAAACAAATATTTATATGATGATATTTGTGTTCGTTCTGTGTCTGGGTGTTGAATATATGTATTTAGGTGCTGTATTAGTGTTTCAACTGTTGTCTTATGTATGTTACACGAGTTCTTTAAATTATTTATCATGGAATCAGGTCAATGATGATGTCAGGTATGAGATGATGTGGGAATTTATTATTATTGCTTATTTTTGTTCTAAAGTGCGATAAAAAGCCATTGTCAAGCCAAAAACAGTAAAATTCACATACGTTTAACTCCCGAGAAACGCGACATTAATGAGGTCCAAACGAACGAAGTCACGGGCAACTGCTAATACAAGTCATAGTTTTTGCATCTCAATAACAACTCAAAATTTTAAGTCAAAATTGTTCGCATGCTCACACAAAACCTGACACATTATAATTAATAACAAAATAATGAGTCAACAGTTTCAGGCTAGCTTAGTGTAGGAATCATGGCAACCTGATTGTTTGAAGCTATCAGCTCACACTTGACCAGTTTATTTTATACTAGCAGTGTTTCCCGAATTCACTCGCATAGTCATATCACCATATAAGTCATTGGGAGTCGGTTTGAAGTATGAGAGAGACAGTACAATTACTGCATGATGTGACATAATTCAATCCGGTCCTGAGGGTGAATATAAAAAGATAGACCAAAAACTCGCTGGTTAGATGACATTCTAAAAGTGTTAGGAAAGGATTGTTTGAAAGCAGCTACCGATTAAAACAAATGGAGGACACTGGAGGAGGTCTACATTCTAGATATTATTTATCGCAATACAAAAAAAAAACTGTATTTCATGGATTAATAGAGGGTTGTTATTATTATAATGTTACTTAATATCTTCAGTCACAAGGTTGGCCACGCGTTAGTGATATCCTTGTGATATTACGAGCATCTATAAGCTGCAATAACGCTTACTATCACGCGGACTGTGTGCCTGTTTGTCGACCTGGTCTAATAAAAGAACTATCGATGCTCTTGCTATAGACTTTGGAAGACTATAATGACTTCATTACTGGGTACTGGAAGGAGGAGGCGGAGAAGGTATGAAGGAGATTGGTAGTTCTATCTATACAAATTGTTTCCCAAATAAAGTACAGAAACACCCAACAGAAATATGTCAAAAGTTTGTCGTGGTAATGAAAGAATTCCACTGTGTGGTAAATTAAATTCCTACAAAATATTCCGGTTCGGTGTGCACTTTACCCTTCATGACCTGGTCCCAGAATTAAATTAATGAGACGATGTTGAACCACCTTTTTTTTTAAGTACTACGAGCTTCATAAGTACTGTTAGGAATAAGAATGTTACATGGACGGGCGGCACTGCGTTTGCCACCACGCCTGCCCAGAGCGGCAATTATGGGCAGTATTCCTCTCTTTTTGTGGAAGCTTATATCCAGCTGTGGACGTTCTACGGCTACGCTCAGCATTCAAGCAGCAGCCACTGCTAGACGTGATAATCGAAGAGCTTACGGGTCTGCTGCCTATCCCCGCTCTGTGTCACTTGAGCTAGATCTGTCAGTTCCTGTACCTAAGTTCCCTTTTTCACTGGAACAAGGGGAAATACTTTTCTACTCTGCCAGTACACCACGGTATACAACACATTAGCTGAGTATTAACTCAGCCTTAGGCGTCTTGAGCAAGATTTTACAATTCAAATTAGGCAGCGAACATATTTTAATGAATGTAGAAATAGAAAAATCCCCAGCATTTTGCAAATCTATTTCTGCATTCTTGTTATATACGCGAAAATATATGTATATATATCATAAAATAAGATCCAATTTTGGTCGGATCGTTCACATAATCCACCGATATTGCCAACACAAATTTATATCTCGGGAAAGCCATTATTGGCTCACTCTGATTTACTGCCTTGTAGTTTACCGGGAAATGGATGCAGGATTCAAGACGAAATTGTAATGACAGAATTTAGTACATCGCAAATTTTATGCCGGCGGTGTAAAAGTCAACAGTCGATATATATATATATATATATATCTTATTTATATAGGTCAATTACAAACACTTTGGAATCGTCAATAAAGTAAATAAAAGCAATAATATTTTTAAATTGGGAAATACTTAATCTATAATGTAATAAATATTAATGATCCTGACTACTTTATTTACTGATGCTGCTTTTCTAACTTTATAACCCTATTTCTGATGTACGTTATTTTATGTATGTATATATATACATATCATTTTTATATCATATGCATTTATTGCGTTCATTTTTACAAATATGTATGCCACGTTTATCTATTTTGTAAATATATTGCCTGCACCACTATATATATACATATATATATATATGTTCATGATCATGATGTTCAGAATATATATATATATTCTGTTTTGTGTAATGGTTGACTGGGAGATAATGCCATCTAGCATTTAGTTAAATAGCATAGCATAAAGTTAAATAAATAAATAAATATTAACTAGCCCCTTGCGCAAATCGTAGTGATCCTGCCTCGTAGTGTTTATGCCTTACATAATGATATTATTAAAAGTAGAATAGTACCTCTCTTTGTACTAAATTCAATTCAGTTCATTAATAAACTAAATTCAGTCGCCTTTATAACACCTGGTACAGGGGGAAGTGCTATTTTTTTTAACGGGTAGATTTTTTCTTATTAGACCAGGTCGACAAATAAGCATACAGTCCGTAATATAGTAAGTGTTAGTAGACACTCATAACATCACAATGATATCACTAGCGCGTTGACAAAATTGTGACTTAATGATATGTCACATTAGCCAGCAACTTTATTGTCTCTCTCCCCCAGCAAACCAGAGCAATGCGAGCATTGTTATTTGGTTGTAGAAATAGGTAAGAGCAAGGTATCCAAGATTTCTCACTGTTTCTATTGAAGAATCACTTGACCTCAGGATTGATCAGGGTTCAGCCCGAGTGCATTAAGTGAATGTGACTGAACTTGTTAAAACTTTTTAATATTTGACTCGTCCCTATTAAAACCCCTTTCACGAAATACTTTAAGCGAGTTCCCGAACGTTCGAGTAAATTCTGCGGGCGGATAGTTTCTAACTTTCCTTTTTTATTTGTTCGTCCTCTTCAAATTCTCGTATAATTTGTGACATTTTGGGATCGACTCAAAGTTTGTTATTGCAGAGGTTTTTTTACGCAATTATATTATCACTAGGTTTGTATACATATATACATATATCACGCCTGTGTCATATCAGGTTGGCAGAGACTTGAGACCTTTACTTGCTTCGAATCTGGCATACCTCTCTCTTACGCTTCCCTTACTCGCATCAGTCCTCTCATACACACTCGTTTATTCTTGTGACCTGGTCCTTCTTTATTTCCTCTTCAACCTGGTTAAAGAATGTACGCTCAGGTTGTTCCAAACCAACACTAACATTCATTTTCGTTCTACATATTTGTGCAGTCATTCTGAACTTTCCTTTCTGTATTGTTCTCACAACATCATTTTATGCACCACATTGATCTTATATCACACAATTATTTATCTCTCAAACTCACACCACACATATGTATCTATGTGTGTGAGTTTGAGAGATAATAATATATAATGTGTGTCTATATACTGTAATTTTCCCTCTCGTTAGCTTTTGACATGTGCTTTATTATGGGTATATCGTCTATTTACCCTGAACGAAGTGATATCATCATCATAATTACAGCTATTGGAAGTCCACTGCCTATAGGCCTCTCCAAGAAATGGGGAATTTAGCCCATAATTGCCGCGCTGGGCAAGCGTGTTGGCAATCGCAGAGCGCAGCTTTCGTGACGGGAAAAATGCTGCCCATCCCCACCCTCAGCATTTGAGCTACACTGTTTCGGATAGATATATCGCCATCTGTCGGTTCTGGTATCATAGTTGCCTCTTACGACACCTGGTACAGACGGAGGTAATATTCTAGTCTGCCGGTACCACTCGGCTGATATACCCATAAAATCTTCATAATAGCAGCCGTAAATATCTACTGCAGGATATAAGCCTCCCCAAGAAAGAGGAAATTGCCGCGGAAATGCTGTGCATCCACGCCCTTTGTATATCAGCTACACTATTTAGGGTAGATATACCGCTGTCTACCGATTCTGGTAGCTGAGTCGTCTCTTACGACATCTGGTACAAGGGGAGGTACTGGAAGGTCCCCATAATTATACCAGTACTCATTACTAGCAACACAAAGCACGAGTAGCATGAATATTATTGATTCTCACCAGTGTACGAAAGAATTATTTGTTTATCGTTGGTGCATTAGGCAATGTTTCTATCTTGCGCGCCAAAGGTCGTGAATTCGATTTACACCCAAGACACATAAATCATAATGAACATTTATGTTTGTACTGTGTCTTGGTATTAAATATATATATAAGTATTATATTTATTTCTATTATTTCGAAATCAGGGTAATATATGACATGTGGTGAATGGATAGAAAGATTTCATATAAGATAGATCATACGCGGCGTTGATCTGACGCAATACTTCGGTTCTAGTCAGATCGTGTATCCACTTTATGAGTGAACATGCTAAACTACCCTCTGTCACTTCAACTTCTATATCCGCTTTAAATTTACATGCGGTAGACCTTACACAAACGTTTGCATTGGTGCAATACTCACCTATTTCTATCGCCAAATAGCAGTGTTCGCATTGCTGTGTTCTGATTTGAAGGCAGTGTAATTACTGGGTAACATGGCATGATAACTTCAAGTCACAAGGTTGGAATAATATCTTTGTAGTAATACGAGACTGCTGTAATGCTTACTGTCGACTGTTTGATCTAATAGAAACAATATATGTAAAGAATTATAATTCCTCATGCTGTTTGTACGGATAAAACAGTTCAGGTTTAGTTACCTCTATATCTTCTATGATATGTGTCATGACGGTATTTGGGGAAAGCAGTAGAGTTTGTCAAATATGGCAATAGTGATACTAAATAAGTAAATAATTAGAATAATTAATTGAGAGAGGAATCGACAATAATAAACATTAAATGTCTTTTCTTTGATTTTGTCAGGTAGGATTGTGTATCAATACACAATCCTACCTGAAAAAACATTTAATGTTTTCGTTGTAATAATGTAAATGTTATATAATAAATATTTTGGATCACTCTTGCCAACAATAAAACACGAACAAAAACCATTTGTAGGAAAACCTGATAAATTGTATTTCTCCTATAGAATTAATTCATACCCCCATTAAAGGTATTGTGCGGGTATAATATGGCCTCCCGACGACACCTTTGTGTGTCGACGTTAAGGAAATTTGTCGGGTAAAATGTTGTAAATAAGTAATAATAATATAAATGTACGCCTAATGGATTCATTGGCGCGTTGGTATAATAATTAGTTAGTTTAAATTGTTAATAAACTTATTTTACCTGCAACTTTAGGGTACAAGATTCTTTTATTATCATCATTACAACCTTTGGAAGTCCACTGCTGGACATAGGCCTTCCCAGTTATTGTCCAGACTCATAAAGACCTAAATGGGAAACTACAATTCATAGTCAAATAACATCACTGGTAACATTACTACAGCTAAACTATACCAGCCATTGAAAGTCCACTGCTAGACATAGACCTTCCCAAGAAAGAGGGTATTTGCCCATAATTGCCGCGCTGGGCCAAATAGAAAATATACTTAAAAAAGGGCGAGATGTACTAAGACTAAAGGAGCGTGTATTAAACGGCTAATGTGCAAGTGTAGATCGATAGTCTCAGCCTACCCCGATGGGTCACAGTTGTGATGTACAAATGTATGTATATGTATATGAAGGGTTTGTTTAATTTGTATATTTTATTTGAAGCGTGATACGAGGCTGAAAAGCTTTTAATTCTCTTGGCGCAGGTGCTCTGCGTCTCTTACGTAACACTCTACATTTGAAACAAGTGCAGTTAGCTTGGGTAATAAAGGCTGGGAAAAGTTTTTATTGAGTAAGCGAGCTCAGTCGTCGCTCAAGTTTATTGAGACGGCGTTGTGCGTATTATGCCCCGCACAACGCAAGATTGTAGAGGCGTCCAAATATTCTTTATGGGACGAACTTTTTAAATTAATGCGATGGTTCTGTAGGCCGATTTTATTGCAAATTAAAATATAATCTCGTTACAAGAAGACCTAAATGAAGAATTTGAGCTGTAGCCATTTAATTACCGTCTAAATACGAATGTTCTACTCGATAGATAAGTATGTACTTCTCTCTCAAATATAATATACTTTCTCACAAATATAATAAAGCAAAAGTCTGTAGGTATGGATGGATGTATGTTTGTTCTTCTTATAAGCAGGTACTGAACAAATCTAGACTAGAATTTGGCACAGAGATTAATGATAATCTGGAATGGCCGTAGAGTACCGGCAGAATAGAATCTCCCTTTGTGCCAGGTGTAAGAGGTGACTGAGGTACCCGAACCGAAAAATGGCGGTATACCCATCCTACAGGCGTGACTCAAATGCTAAGGACAAGAACGGGCAGCAGCACCCTCGCCACAAAGTTATGCCCCGCGATAGCCACCACGCCTGCCCAGTGTGGTAATTATAGAGCATAACCCCCTGATAACAACTGCAGGATCGCGCTGGACACAGGCCTCATACAATTGGTCCTTTTAGAGATTACTTGGGGAGACCTTTGTCCAGCAGTAGACGTCTTGTAGCTGGTATGATGATGATAGAGAATCTGGAATGACACATAAGTTACTTTTTATTGCAAGAACATGTTCCCGTGGTATAGATCTGGCTTTTTCTTTTTCTCTATAAAATTGGCACTAGTTTATTATTAGTTTTAAACCGTCAAGGAGCGACATAAAGACAAGCGAATTATCCTTAAGAGTAAAATCAGTTCCTTAGTTATGCGATAACCTAACGGACAAAGACGCGGGCCTACAGCTAGTAATAATAAATTTACACAACATCTCTTACATCGACCTGACACCGGGACAAATTGCTTATTGCACGTGACAAACGTAGGCCTTCGCAAGATCTTGTGGTATTGGTCAGATCGTCTTTCCATCTTGTGAGTGGACGTCCCACTCTGCGCTTGCTGGTAAGTGGTCTCCTTTCCAGAACCTCACGGCTCCATCGGCCTTTGGTTTTGTGTGCTAAGAGCTACCTACTGCCATCTTGACGTACTAACCTGCTGGGTTATCTCAGTAATTTTGTTTTTTTTTATTAGACCACGTCGACAAACAAGCATACAGTCCGCGTGATAGTGCCACAGTGCCTACAAATATTTGTAATATCACAAGGATATCACTAGCGAGTTGACAACCTTGTGACTTGAAGATTTTATATTACATTACCCAGTAATTTCTCTGCCTTTCAAACAGAACACAGCAATGCGAACACTGCTATTTAGCGGTAGAAACAAGTAAAAGACCTTTTTCATGTAAAACAGTTCTTCTAAAAAGAAGTTCTTTCAAATATTTGTTAGTTTTTGTACTGTTGTTAACAATACATGAAAAATAAAATTTCATGTCATCACAAGATTAAAAAGGCTAGCAATTAAAAACAAGAATGAAACATAACACATTCACAATAGAAAAAACAAACTTCAATCAACGATTGCTCGCATATTGTTAAAACCCACATACTATTTATGTACAGACTTCAATTTATCTAGTTTGAATAGAACCACAGTATAACAATAGGTACAGACTGCGGGCGCAGTACCCCACCCACCCCTTTTCAAGGTTGTGACCTCAGCCCCCCTTTCTTCCATCAGGGCCCGCTCGCTACATTATAACTGGAGTCTCTAGAATGCGGCTCTGACATAGATAAGGAGTAGATTTCAAACTTTACCGTCTGTTAACCATATTCTGTATTTATCTGTGGTAAGTTGAAATAGATATGTGTAATGGAATGTCATTTAATTATTTTATATTGAAAAATCTTTGAATGAGAGTCAGTATCCAGGGTATTATCTCATTAAATGGCGGATTGACTTCTAGATTAATATGTGTATTTTGATATTTTAAAATCTTCAAAAAAAGGATATAATTTGAAGAGCCATATATAGACATATAAGCAAGTTTAGATGTCAATTTTTTAGGAAAAATTATTTCGTAATAGCCGTAATTAAATTATATTTTTCGGGAATCGATACCGGAACAACTGCTTGGAAGGCAACTATGCTAACGATTACACAACCGACGCATACTCTTGTATAATTTTTTATAAGTACTACTGGCTAACCCGACAGACGTTAATTATATGTCAGCTATTCGAAGTCCTGCCGGTTCTAGTACCTCAGTCGCCACATACGACACCTGGTACAGAGAAATGTACTATTCTACTCTGCCGGTACCACACATCAACATATTGACATAAAACAAATTAAAATATATCTTAAAATAAGTTCATATCTTATTTAAATTACCGAAGGCATCCTTTTTAATAATTAGTTTTTTATTATAATAAATTCCCACAACATCTCATGCATTTACCTGACTCGGTCGCTTAAAGCACTTGCTTTATGTCATACAACAGAGAAATCAATGTAGCTTCTGTGTGTTGATAATGAGGTCCATATTTCGGCTAATTAAATTATAATTTATAGTTAAAAGTGTGCGTCGGCCGGGAATCGAACCCGGATCAACTGCTTGGAAGGCAACTATGCTGACCATTACACCACCGACGCAGTTGTTTCAGTACATAAAGTTTCAAGTGATAATCAACCTTTATTTATTCAAGTGTGCCTCTGAAAGTTACGTTGCGATTTACAGTATAGAACAGATGCGTCGGTGGTGTAATGGTCAGCATAGTTGCCTTCCAAGCAGTTGATCCGGGTTCGATTCCCGGCCGACGCACACTTTTTGTTGTAATAACAAAAGATAAGTTTCCTCAATTATGTACATAATGTTGCTCGCAGTTTTGGTCGTGTACCTTCATGTAAAGAAACTTTCTTAATAACTGTTTTTATTTTTTTAATAATCTTGCAGGTCCAAGCGGCCTTAGCAGCTTTCTATCAGTGAAATATTTATTAAAGCTTTTCTGTTAAAATGATTTAACTTAAATTACTGCAGTTTAGGAAGAGACAACAGGTGAAAATGTATAATTTCTTAAAATCGTCCAACTATTTAAATTGCAAGAAATAATAATAAAAACAAATTCTAACCTTTATTTATTAGCCGTGAGGTACTTGTAGAGTAGAATAGTACCTCCCCCTGCACCAGGTGTCGTATGACGCGACTAAAGTACCAGAACCGACAGATGGCGGTATATCCATGCAAAAAAGTCAGCTCAAATACACAGGGCGGGGATGGACAGCAGCATCCGCGTCGTGAAAGCTGCGCCCTGCGATTGCTAACACGCTTGCCCAGCACGGCAATTATGGGCAACATACCCCCTTTATTGGGGAGGTCTATGTTCTACAATAGACTTTTAATGGCTGGTGTGATGATAACCTTTATTGTATTATTTTAGGTGTAGCCTACATCAAGGCATTATGACGTCAATTGTTTGTCCATTAAAGTCGGTTTACCCATGAAATTGGAAACAATACGATTGAAGTTGAAAAGAATCTAACAATACAACTAAACTAATAATGAAAAACAACTAAAGAATAGTTTGTTTGTTTAAACCCTTTAATCTCTAAAATCACAGATTTTATTTAAAAAATATTTTTTTTAATTTAAAAGCCTATATATTGGAAAAGATTTTTAACTATCAAAGTCTTAAATAGAGTTCTTAAAAAGTTTGAATATATAATGTGGAAAACCGTATTACTGGAAAAAAATTTAACGCAAAATTCTAATTATGATCAGGACGTTTGATGCGGAAACACTGTTCGTTCAATTAATTAAGGAAGTATTAAATCTGTTCACTCTCATATACGGTCAAAGGTTCATTCATAGCTTCATTCATTCACAGCAATTAACGGTCGAAATAGGATTTCGGTGCGCGAACTGAAGCCTTTCGAAGGTGCTTCATTTACATAAAGTAGTATTGACCGTCTTGTATTAAGGATATCTACATAAACTTTGCGTCAATACTACTAATTATATTTTTATGACTTAGTCTGCGCAGTTTTAGAAACTCGAATAGTCTATTTTTTGTCCAAGCTCCCAACTTTACACACTAAAATTCGCTTAAGTCGTACTTGAAGACTTATGACATTTAGTACTCATTGATTCTGTATGAAGAAAATCTTTTTTCCTTATATACATTGAAAACACATAATGATAATAATCAGTTTTGGAAATGGAACTATCAGGCGTTAAAGCGCAACCAACACATCCAATCTAAATCAATATATATATAACCTATATAATACGGTGTATTAGGTATCATCATTACAGCCAACGGAAGTCCATTGCTGGACATAGGCCTCCCCAATAAAGAGGGAATTTGCCCGTAAATGCCATGCTATGCAAGCTTGTTAGCAATCGTAGAGCGCAACTTATGCGATAAGGATGCTGCTGCCCATTCCCGCCCTTTGCATTTGAGATATACTGTCACGGATGGACTTACCGTCATCTGTCGGTTCTGGTACCTTAGTCGCCTCTTACGATACCTGGTATAGATGAAGGTACTATTCTATTCTGCCGGAAAAATTTCAGTTTGAAACGAACAGGCTTGAAAACTACTGAACCGATTTTGGAGATACATTCACAAATAAAAATCTACATTCCTTGAAAAACCTATGATGAAAATATGCAAACGGGACTGCATTTTTGTACGTTTGTAACAAATATTTTCAAAATTTACTGAACTGATTTCGAAACCTTTTTCCTTTAAACAAAAATTACATTATCACCCAATATTATAAGCATTATTAAGTTCTCATACTCGTTGTAGAGAGGGAACCATGCGGACGAAACGCGGTATATTCACTTTTTACACACGCAGTACAGACATCTTTATATATGTGTGTAAGTAATATGTGTGAATATAATATAAATCTATTAAATAAGGGCCAGAGAAGTACCAAGAATAAATAAACGTGTATGAAAAGACGATAGCGAGTAAGGGAAGCGAGAGAGGTATGCCAGGATCGTAGCGAGTGGAGGTCCATAGTCTCTGCCTACCCCGATGAGACTCAGGCGTTATTTATGTATATATATTTACATAAGTTTAAATAAGAAATAAACTGTAAATTATTTAACTATTTTTGTGTTTGGTTAAAGCAAATTAAAATATACTTTAAAATTAGTTCGTATCTTATTAAAATTACCGAAGGCATCATTTTAGATAAATAATATAATAATTCCCACAACATCTCATGCATTTACCTGACTCTGTGGTAAGTAAAAATGTAATTTTTTTATAATATTCGTGTTTCCTTTATTGTTTGTCCGTAACACAAGTGCTTTAAGTGACTTACATGGAATCAAATCAATGTATGATATATTGAGTGAATTTATAAAAATAGATATGCATGCATGTAATCCAGAGAGTCTCTATCAAAATCAGCCCAATTAATCTGAAATTCTAGCTAACGCCCGCTCAGCTTGAAATCCAGGCAGCGCGGACCAATTTCTGGCTTTCCAGTTGAAACCTTTGACGGGCTCCCCGATGGAATTCGCTACAAATCACCAGACTATTCAATGTGGATTTAGCTAGATACGTATTCTTGAAGGGAATTCCGCGTCATCATGTGTCCATAATTTCATCTGGTTATAGATAATACAATAATAATAATAATATGTTATTTATTGTACACCTGCACAAAGTTAATAACAATGGGTCATTAAAACAGTACAATGGGCCTTATCGCTTGTCGATTTCTTACAGGCAACCTTTGGATAGAGAGAGTAAATAGAATTAAATAGGCAGTTCAAGTGCATTTACTTTAGTACAATATATAATCTAATAAAAATATATATACATACATATATATATATATATATATATATAGGCTGATATTGACAGTGACTGGATGGATTACATGCAAGCATATATATATATATATATATTTATAAATTCACACAATACATCATACATTGATTTGACTCCGTGTAAGTCACTTGAAACAAATTTATATATATATTTATATATGTATAGCGCTGCGGGCCCTATGATGCAGATGATGGTGATCTTATTTTGTGTGCTAAGGGTCGTGGGTTCGATATCCAACCAGAGCAAATATTTATATGATGATATGTATTTGTATTTGTTCTGTGCCTGGATGTTAAATATTTTGTCTGGTGTCCGTAACACAATTGCTTTAAGCGATTTTCCACGGAGTCAGGTCAATGTTTGAGATGTTGTGGGAATTATAAATGCGAAAGTAACTCTGTCTTTTCCGCTTAAACCTCTCAACCGATTTTGATAATATTTAGCACAGACAATCTTTAGACCCTGAGAAAGGACATAGACTATCTTTTAAATCGAAATAAGGGTTGTAAGGGGTTGAAAAGGGGGATAAAAAGCTGTATGGAAGTATCGCTATTTTTATAGTTAGAAGCATGATATTTATTTTTCAGGCCATTGATTCGTTATAAATAAACATGGCATTAAAATTTTATATAAGTTAAGATAAAGAGGTATAGTATCCAAAAAAACTATTCCACGCGGACGAAGTCGCGGGCACAGTTAGTATTATGTATATCTTTAGTAATTATAAAGCTGTAGAGTTTGTTTGTTTGAACGCGCTTATCTCAGGAACCGCTGGTCTGATTTAAAATATTTTTGCAGTGTTAGATAGTCTATTTATCGAGAAAAACTATAAGCTATATATTATTACGCTAGAATTAATAAAAATAGATAATAAATGATACTGGATTTGTCCTACGACTTAACGCGGGTGAAACCGTGGGGCGCGGCGTTGCTAGTTTGATATAATAACAAATAATAGTATCTATATACTATTATTATATACTATATAAAATATAATACAACTATTTTGGTTTTTGTACGTACATTACATAGCTTATGCTATCGCTTATCAGATTTGATCATGTTTATTATCATCATTAGAAGTCCACTGCTGGACATAGACCTCCCCAAGAAAGGGGGAAATTTACCCATAATTGCCGCACTGGGTAAGCGAGTCGGCAAGATTCGATCGATAAGTGATAAGGATTAACTGTCAGAAAAAGCTATCATAAAAGAAAATATTAATTACGGTTTTATTTCAACCACCCGGCAACCAATGTTTTTAATTTAATCTAAATAATTAATTTAGACTCGACACGGCTAAAGCAACACGGACAGAAACTCCCAATCGACTGCAAAAAACACTACTCAAATATTTTTTGTCAGCTAATCAAATTGATTCAACATACCAGCCATTGAAAGTCCAGTGCTGGATATAGGCCTCTCCGATAAAGGAGGATTTTTGCCCATTATTGCCTGGCTGGCAAGCATGTTGGCAATCGCAGAGCACAGCTTACGCGACGTGGATGCTGCTGTCCATCCCCGCCCTGTGCATTTTAGCTGCACTGTTTCGGATGGATACATCGCCATCTGGGTTCTGGCACCTTAGTCGCCTCTTACGCCACCTGGTGTAGTGGGAGTACGGCAGTCACGGCATTTTTGATTGAATTGACTGAAACTAAAAAAGTGTGCGTCGGCCGGGAATCGAACCCGGATCAACTGCTTGGAAGGCAGGCGCAGTAGTTTCAGTACATAGAGTTCCAAGTGATAATCAACCTTTATTTATTCAAGTGTGCCTCTGAAAGTTACGTTGCAATTTACAGTATAGAACAGATGCGTCGGTGGTGTAATGGTCAGCATAGTTGCCTTCCAAGCAGTTGATCCGGGTTCGATTCCCGGCCGACGCATATTTTTTTCATTTAGACATTTTGTATGAACATTGAAATTTCTTATTTTTATGGAACACGAGAGATGTTGACATTTAATTTCTTTTAGCCATTAATTTTGAAATTTGAAATTATGACAGTCTAAGAAGAAACGTGAAGCTAGAAATATATAATATAATGTTATCGCATACAATAAAGATTTCATGAAGCACTTAATCCCGCAAAATATAGACATAAGTTTGGAGCCTCCATTGTTACATGCAAAACAATTCGGAAATCGATAGCGACGCCCCCTTGCGGACCGACCGGTCGGCATACAAATTAGTTTTCATACTTCACGGTATCTTGAGGAGCGATCGAAGAGTTTTTCTTTTGAAACGGTAATTAGAGATGATAGAATTTCCGATAGATGTTACTCGAATCTATTTGAAATTTTTATTACATTAACTAGCTTTCTTTTTTTAACTTAAACATTCATGTTTTTAATGTTAATGTTTAAAATTCTTTTGTTTGCATTTAATTGTGCAATTTTTTTTCAAGCCGTGAGGTACCGGCAGTGTGGAATAGTACCTTCCCAGTCCAGGTGTCGTAAGAGGCGACTAAGGTTAAGAACCGACAGATGGCGGTATATCTATCCAAAACATTGCAGCTCAAATGCACAGGGCGGGGATGCTGCGTTCTGTGATTGCCAACACGCTAACCCAGCGCGGCAATTATTGGCAACAATCCTCTTTTTAGGGGAGACCTATGTCCCGCAGTGGACTTTCAATGGCTGGTATGATGATGATAAAGCAAGCATACAGTCCACGTGACAGTAAGCGTCATCGCAGCCTATGATGCTCGTATAATTAGAAAAACATCACTAGCACGTCATGAATCTTGTGACTTGAAGATATTATGTCACATTACCCAGTAGTGAAAGTATAAGTAAAAAGGAATAGTACCTCCCTCTGTACCGTGTGTCATAAGAGGTGACTGAGGCGTTATATATGTTTTTAGTTTGATGATAAACGTGACCGTAACCTATAGGCACACGTTTCATCCCAGAGATATCACTTATGTGTCCAATACCTTATAAAATACAGAAATAATCTATTTACCCAGTAATTTCACTGCCTCTCTAACCCTTCAGAGCGGAACACAGTAATGCTAACCCTGCTATTTAGCGGTATTTAGTAGTCGTATAAATATCTGCTCTAGGTGGGAATCCAACCCACGACCCTTTGCGCATAAGATAGGAACACTACTATCTGCGCCATCGGGCCCATCAATTAAACACTTACCAGTATCTTAAAGCTTTGTTCATTACGGAACTAGTATCACTGGTACCGCACGGAATTTTTATTAACTAAATGTATTTCTTGTGTATTTTGTCCAGAAGAAACAGCTGTATGCGATGTTTCTAACAGTGAAAATTTCTTATTTAGCCATTTGCAGAGCTTAAAAAGAGGTATAACGTTTTCTCCTACTTATATATACGTATATACATAGATATTTTCAAATAAAACCTCGTTCCTTCGTTTATATGACATCAGTATAAAAAAGAAAGAGAGAAAATTAATGTAAAATATTTTCAAATACGAAGCGCACAAAAATACATAATTCTACTTTATCTGCCCGTTTACATGCAGAAATACTTTGAACATTTCCATTAAAAAGGTCATATAATCCTGAAAAAAAAACAATTCCCGGTATTACAAAAACAAAATCAGACGCGTTACGTTAATTCTGTCACGTGCTAACCCGTTTTCCGTTGCACCGAGAGAACCCTTTACGTTAATATGCTCAGCGTTTTTACAAAATGGCGGGTTAGCCTGAGTGGAGCTTTGGCAGGGTTCCGTGCAAAAAATATATTAATTTTCATGTTATTGTATCTGCATCATAAAATTATATGTTTTCTAGTTGATTACAAAGAAAATAGAATAAATGCTGTTGAAATGAGAGCACTTCGAAGTATGTACGGTGTGAAATTGAGAGATAGATTAAATAATAGTGTAATAAGAGATGTGGTGTAAAAGATGAGATGTTGTGACAACAATAGTATGTAGACATAATAAATGAAAGTAGAATGACTACACAAATATATAGAACCGAAATGAATAAAGGAGTTGGTATAGGACGACCTAAGCGAACATATCTTAACCAGGTAGGAGAGATATTAAAGAAGGGCCAAAAATAAAAGAGCGTGTGTGACAGGATTAATGCGAGTAAAGGAAGCGAGAGAGGTATGCTAAGATCGTTACAAGTGGAGATTCATAGTCTCTGCCTGCCCGGATGGGACACAGGCGTGATGTATAAAGATATGCAGTATAATATACTTTATAAAAAAAACCAGGTGCACTAGTTATTCTTATATATATTTTTATTTTGAAAAAATGTTCAATATTCTATTTCTTATTTCGTGTCAGTTATTAATTTTAATTTCGATTTAAGCTCCGATTTATGTCCATCCGTCGATATATTTAATTTTATAATTAATGTTAGGAGTTTACAAAGTTAATTCATTTAGTATGTACGATTTAGTGGGTACATATTTATAAATGTTCGAAAATAAATTTTAATGATATAAGGTTTAATTTTAATATCAGAAGTACATAATACCATTAATCCCTATACGTTCCAATTAGTTTATGTATACGAAATGCCTTTTTTATAAACACACATACGGTATAGCTGTGATAAACAGACAGAAAATCGGATGTACGAAAGCGAGGATTCAATTTTTTTATTCAGATACACAACTCGTAAAGACCGGTTGAAATCGGTTCAAGGCAGCCACGTGCCGTATTACTCGTATGAGCCCATCCGGTGTGATCCGGTTAATACCAGTCGGCACACGTTTGGTGTCAGCTGATGTAGCTACGTTTTTTTTTAATCCTTACTCTAGATCATAGCATTATAGACTTGAAGAGCTTTTTGAATGATAAATATTTGATTCGCCATCATAATTTCAGACTTAGGGCGTGAATTTCTAAGTAAAGTACCGATCCTAATGAGCGACAAGACCGGAAATGACAGATGGCGGTATATCCATTCTAAAAAGCATAGCTAAAATGTTACAGGATGGAGATGGACAGCAGCATACTCGTCGTTAAGCTGCCTTACGATTGCCTACCCAGCGCGGCAATCATGGGCAAAAATTTCCTTACTTAAAGAAGTCTATATGCAACAGTGGACATTCTATATCTAATATGATGAGAAGACATTTTTGATGATAAAACAAGCCTTGTCAAAAAACGTTACCTTATAACTCCATTTTATTAACGGTTACTTCAAAACTAATACGTCTCATCAAACATAAGTTATATATCTATAAAGATAGTCTGCAAACTGCGTCGGTAACAATTACCTTATTTTCATCTATTACCGGCAAACAGTAGTTCGCATTGCTGTGTTCAGGTTTGAAGGGAAGCAGGGTTTTTTTTAATACGACATAACTTCGCAAGTCACAAGGTTGGCAACGCGCTAGTGATATCCTAGTGATAAAACGCAGACTGTTAGCTTGTTTATCAACCTAGTCTAATAAAAAGAAACAAGTTTTCCGCCTACGATCTTGTCCATGTGGACCTAAGTTCGAGAATTCCTGAAACAAATCAGCTTATAAGTTCTTCTTCTTCTTAATATAAAGATTAAAGCTATCATCTTCATATCAGCCATTGCAAGTCCATAGCTGGACATGGACCTCCCCAAGAAAGAGAAATTTCACCTATAATTGCTGCGTTGGACAAGCGTGGGACTTTTGCGGACACCGTTCACGACTGGGATGCTGCCCATCGTCGTCCTGTGCATTTGAGCTATACTGTTTCGGATGGATATACCGCCATCTATCGATTCTGGTACCTTAGTCGCATCTTACGACACCTTGAACAGGGGGAGGTACTATTCTACTCTGCCGGTACCTCACGGCTATTAAAGTTATAGACACGTCAATCATGCGGTGATAAAC
The DNA here is from genome assembly GCA_020976665.1 of Heortia vitessoides. Classification (NCBI taxonomy): domain Eukaryota; kingdom Metazoa; phylum Arthropoda; class Insecta; order Lepidoptera; family Crambidae; genus Heortia; species Heortia vitessoides. The sequence goes on from JACJUM010002768.1 coordinate 13,154,745, forward strand.
AAATAGTGAGTCACGTTTTCTTAACAATTTCATATACAAATTCAATATCAGTTTATTAAAAAATGGTAATAGCCGAACAAGAAATGCCACGGGCAGAGTCCACTGCAACATAATCCTGCAGCAAAATCAATGGCGCGTAATACCTGCACCGGTTATTCCATTAACCGGATATAACCGGATTGAACCGGCACGGTGAGGGTTGAAATAATGCAATCAATTTTTATTATTGTCGGAAATGAATGTTTATCGAATGAAAATCAATGGTAGATTATTAAATAAGTTATTTCAACGTCATTATATCAGCACAGAGGCTTATATTGACAAATGTTTTAAATGCGAAAGTATCTCTGTCAATCTGTCTGTTGGAAACGCATGATGCACCAAAAATTTTTATTTTTTTAATACTGACAAAGCATATCTGTGGTGATCGAAAAAAAATTAAAAGTCGTACTTTGTTGTGTTACAAAACGTAGTTATGTTTTGCAAAAAACTTTAGGATACTTTATGTTTTTACTGAACGCGATATGAAAAAAAACAGCCAAAATCACGGATACATAGTTAGTTTCACCATGACGGGCCTGATAGCGCAAATGGTAGTAATACTGTCTTGTGCGCCAACGGTCGTGGGTTCGATTTGTATTCGGGTTTGTGGCAGCATGTAGAATATTTATTTTGATACTAGCTGTGCCCGCGACTTCGTCTGCTTGGAATAGTTTTTTGGGTACCATACCTCTTTACCTTAACTTCTATAAACTATAAATGTCATATTTATTTATATCGAATCAATGGCCCGAAAAATAAGTTTCAAGTTTCTAGCTCTAAAAATAACGATACTTCCATACAACTTTTTATCCCCCTTTTCAAACACTGTAAGTGTTATTATTACCCTTATTTCAAATTTAAAAATATACTTTGTCTCTTCTCAGGGTCTAAAGATTGTCTGTGACAAATTTCATCAAAATCGGTTGAGAGGTTTAAGCGGGAAAGTGTAACATACAAACAGACAGACAGTTACTTTCACATTTATAATATTAGTAGGGATTAAGTTTGTAATACCTCTATTGTCTGCTGTCCTCATCACGCGTGCTATACGAGACTTATTTCGGAGTCAGGTCAATGTATTATACATATACATTTTGTATACTTACTTCATTTGCGTATATCTAGTGTCATTAAACAATAGTTTGTGTAATATTTATTTTAATTTATTCTCATCATCATATCAGCAATTGAAAATCGACTGCTGGACCTGGACCCAAGAAATGAGAAAAATTGCCCATAATTATTGCTTTGGACAAGCTTGTTGGTAATCGTAGACCGCAACTTTCGCATTAGGGACGCTCCTGCCCATTCCTTGCTCTATGCTTTTTAGATAAACTGATTCGGATGCATATTATGCCATTTGTCGGTTCTGTTAATTATTTGCAGTCAATTTTGAACTCAATATTTCTGAGTTATAGATTAATATCGATTGCAAAGTTTTGATAGATTTGGATAGGTTGATCTATCTCTGTGTACCTTTATCGTCTCTTACTAAACGTGGTACATTTCTATATTATGAAGTCAGGAAACAAGCATTCAAGCAAGATTGATGGTAAATGTGATCGCAGCCGTGATATAGACACTCGCATCATCAAGGATATCACTAGCGAGTCGGCAACATTGTGAACTCAAGATACTATTTCACAATGGCCCAATAATTTCACTGCCTCTCTCACCCTTCAAACCCTCTATTGTCTGCTGTCTTTAATACGTGTGCTTCGCGCGATTTATTTCGGAGTCAGGTCAATGTATGAGATGTTGTGTGAATTTATTATTAATATATAGGACAGCGTATAAAAGATGTATTATGTATATGTAGTCCAAAGTAACAGAGCTTGTATATGTACATATATATATACAAGATAGATGAGCCGCCCTCTGTCGCATCTGATGCCTCAGTCGTCTTTCCCGACTTTGCACAGAGGAGTCCTCTCTGGTTACATGCGGGCACCTATTTAGCATTTCGCCTTTGACGTCTGGATTCCTTCAGTTGTATCTAGGTCGTGTTCGCAGAATATTTGTCGAAGTAATATTTTGCTTTGACAAAACCTTTGGTTATCTCTTCTATACGGTTGACGTTGGAATGGCTATTTATATTAAAAGCGTTTCATGAAACAAGAAGTTCGTTTCATAGCATGAAAATATCAGGAACAGATTCAGTAAAATTTTAAATTAAAATTGCGCTTCAAAGCCTTCGTTTAATAGAGTTGCAAAATTCCGCGAATTCTCAGCCACCATATATATTTGCAACCAGTTTTGCTGTATTCCGAATCGATATCTATCGAAATATTTATCACGTTTCTGAAACATTAAAGTGGTGTATAAGTTAATTAGACGGTTTGAAATTGATACCCTGGGGCTCTGTGTTTATTCTTATTGCATTGCGTGGATTGTGAAGGGATTGAAGATCATTTGAAATAAAAACTTTTGACTTAACGAACCAATGCACCAAGTTACAATCTTATATAATATAAAAGTGAGAAATAACAAAAGAATAAGAAAAGAGAACTAAAATTAGAAGACGAAGGTCATTTTCAATTATTTTTCAATATAAAAAATATTCAAAATAATGTTAAAAATACATTTATTACCCACAAAATAAAATTTGTGGGTAATAAATGTTTTCTTTCTTCTCCATATTATTTTAAGTTGACATATTCGCTATTCATATACAGCGAGCGTGATAGTGCATCCAATACTTGTCCTTCTCATGTTTCCAAATGTCATGGGTTTGATATCCACGACAGACATTTATATGACGTATCTAAAAGCTTTTTCTGAGACCGAGTATTGTTTATAGGAACTAAAATATCACAATTGTGGTTTCTCTGTTATTTGACACCATAACACAAGGTTTTGAATTGCTAGCACAGATGCCTGTAGGAATTTTACTAACGCCAATTACTAGGTGTGAATAGCCGTGAGGTACCGGCCGTGTAGAATAGTACCTCCCTCTTTACCAGGTGTCGTAACAGGCAATTTAGGTACCATCGACAAGCGGTATATCCATTCAAATCAGTGTAGTTCAAATGCACAGGGTGGGGATAAGCAGCAGTGTCCGCGTCGCGAAAGCTGCGCTCTGCAATTGCCAACACGATTGCCCAGCGCGGCAATTATGGGCAAAATCCCCACTTTCTTGGGGACGCCTATGTCCAGCAGTGGACTTCCAAGGGCTATAATGATGATGATGAATGGAACTTTTATCACTACCGGCTAATTATCTCAGAATTATGTCATTATATATATGATGTTATTTGAATTGCTTAATGTATTAATTAGTTTAATATTTGCAGATTTACTATGATATGTACCGATGGTAATTCCATTGTATTTTTTGATGTTCGTAAATAACTTGACTTCAGAGAGAACTCAACCATAATTAACACGACATATTCCATTATCTGCTTTGAAAGTTTCGTTATCACTTCACCGTACCTTTTTATTATCGTTTGTTTTATTGATATAAAGCTTTTTCGCTTCGAAAGCGACATGTTGACGCGTAGGTGATAAAAGTTTCATTTAGCGTTAATCTAGACAGGAAATGTATGAAGTTTTCTGACGTTGGGAAACTATCTTATGCTTACTAGCTAAACTGGCAGACTTTGTTCTTTATTAACTTAACTTAAATGTTTATCATGAAAAATGGGTCCATCTCCCAAGTTGGATCAAATTGTAAACAGAAAGCAAACATTGATTGATATCGATTCAGTAGTTCAAAAGTTTATCCCAGACAAACACCGTGACATGAAGTTTGTATATATAAAGATTTAAGGTTTATAAGGTTTGTAAGCTGCCTGTATTTGTGATGAAAACATAAATATATAGATATACTAGTTGACCCGGCAAACGTTGTTTTGCCAATCAAATTATATACAATTACTAAAATGACTATTAAAAATAGAGTTAGACATAGAAGGGTGGGTTGGTGTGAAAAAACAGGGTCGTATGTATTTTTAATGCCACATTATAAAAAAATGCCCAAAATTTTTTTAATATCTTTGTTGGATAACCCTTATTATATACCCTATAGAAAATAGGTAGTAGCCAATTTTCAGACCTACAGAATATGCATTTAAAATTTCATAAGAATCGATGAAGCCGTTTTAGAGGAATATAGTAACTAACACTGTAACACGATAGTTTTATATATTAGATGTTATACACAGAACTGATGGCCGATGGAGCCGTATGGTATATTGGAATGGAGACGCAAGCTAGCAAGCAAGCGCAGCTTTGGGTGCACAATTTGCAATTTAAATTTGTAATTGGTCAGTCAAAATTGATTGAACTATACCGATACAGATGGCGGTATATCCATCTGAAACAGTGTAGCTCAAATGCACAGGGCGGGGATGGGCAGCAGTATCCCCGCCGCGAAGCTACCCTCCGCAATGGTCACGAAGCTGGCCTGGTGCTGCAATTATGGGCAATACTCATTTCACTGGGCAAGCATGTCGGCGATCGCAGAGCGCAGCTTTTGCTACGGGGATGCTGCTGCCCATCCCCACCCTATGCATTTGAGCTATACTGTCACGGATGGATATACCGCCATCGGTCGGTTCTGGTACCTCTGTTGGCTTTTACGACACCTGGTACAGGAGGAGGTACTATTCAACTTCGCCGGTACCTCACCGTAACACATACAGAAACAAATTTTAATATTGTACATCGGTGTGCAGGAACGTGGCATCATTGTTCCCAACTCGCTAACAAACAGTTTTTGTACGTTTCGAAACACTAGCGACATCTGTCTAACGGACGCTAAACACTTTTTCTCGTTTATTTGATTTTACTTCTTTATTTTGAGCCCGCTCTGGAAAGTGTTTGAGTGACAATTGGTAGTTTTTATTTAAGGCAATAAAATCAAACGATCAATCGGTCCTGTAAACTCTTTCATCTATAAAAAAGATACATTATTAGCGAGTAAACATAGCCTATATATACCAGAATTGAGGTACCGGCAGAGGAGAATAGTACCTCCCCGTGTAGCAGGTGTCGGAAGAGGCAATTGAGGTACCGGAACCGACAGAAGGTGGTAAATCCTTCCGAAGCAACGTTCCTCAAAATCATAGGGCATTGCGACAGCAGCATCCTCGATGCGAAAGTTACGCTCTGTGATTGCCAACACGCATGCCCAGCGCGACAATTATCGGCAATATTCTCCTTATCTTGGGAAGGCCTATGGTCCAACAGTGAACTTCTAATGGCTGATATAATAATGATGAAACATACGCTATATAACAATTTTTATATTCACACAACATCTCATACTTTCACCTGACTCCCAGAAAATTTTACTTACGCACTTGGGTTATGGATATCAGACAACAAATTACGAACGAAATTACGGAATTACGATTATAATACTCATATTTAACTGCCAGACACAGAACAAACACAAATATTCATAATTTAATATTAGTTCATCTGTCAGTCCGTTTGTTAGTCAAGTCTATTGACCCCGAAAACATGGAGAGGTGCCGAGTCAAAATTAAACCCATACAAACCACAAATCTACAGTCTATTATAGTTGTGAAATTATTCTATGTTAACCCGAAAAAAGATATGACCGTTTGTGCCACAAAAGAAGCATGTTTCGATATTTTCATAGTAACAAAAATTTAAAGAGTACTTCCTGTAGATCCATAAATATTTGACAAAGATCGTCGCCTTATATATAGACACTCAAAAAAAACAAATAACTATAACTGAAACTACTGTTTTGAAATTGAATCATTAAAAAAAATCGTCATTCAGAGAAGTACCTAATTATGTTCCTACATATTAACGAAACCCTTGGTGGACGAGTCCGGCTCGCATTTGACCGGTTTTTATATTTTTAACATAACATCCTTCTTGTTATTAAGTTTCACTTCGCAAAAATCTCTTTTTTATCGCATTAGTGTTACTCTATGGTACCTCTGCCTGTACCCGTGGTCGTTAGAAGTGACTGAGGTACCGGAACGACAGATGGCGGTATATCCATCCGAAACAGCGTAGATAAAACAACTCGTCGCGAAGTTGCGCTCTGCGATTTCCATCACTCTTGCCCAACGCCGCAGTTATGAGCCAAAATTCCCCTTTCTTGGGGAGGCAAATTTCCAACAGTGGATGTCGATATACATATCCTCGTTTAAGTTTTAACACAGCGTAAGTCAAAATGTTGACACTTTGTACAATTGGTAAAACATTGTTCACGTTTCATAAAATCATTTTAAAACTAATTGTTTGTGCATTCAGTTGGAGCAAAATAGATTTCGTTTAAACAATACACGGTATAAAACGTTTACTGCAGCGTTAGAAATGTAATATCGTGTTATCATTGGGCCTAATTATTAAGTTGCCTACTTTGACATATATTTATATATATGTCATATTGCGATATATATATATATATACATATAGTATAATACGTATGGTGCACAAACATGATTAAATACTCTTTTACTTTATCTGTACCTACTCAAATCTAAATAATTAAAATTTAAAATCTTTTAAGCATCAAAAAAAGATTTAAGTTGTTGTTTCCAAAAAAGGAACGACTTTGAAAATGATTTGCTATTTCCCGCCCAAAAATACGCCGAGAACATCCATTTAAATTACTTCCGCGCTAAGGAAACATGGCGGAAAGCCTACCGCTGGTAACAGATAAAAAATAAATTTCGCACTCATTTTCAACAGATTAAATGGGAGAGATGTTCCGTTCCATACAACTGGAGAATATTGTGCGAGTGATAATGGTCTTGAGTTGTGTCTCGTTTATTTAATTTTTTGGCATACAAAAGAATAAGATGCGTAATGTTAATTCAGAGTAAGATAAATCGTGATTGTTGAACGAATATTTTACGGCTAACCAGTTTTTGTCAAATTTAACCATCAGATTCTTATCCCTACTAATATTATAAATGAAAGTAACTCTGTCTGTCTGTCTGTTAGTTATGCTTTCCCGCTTATACCATTAAACCGATTTTGATGAAATTGGCACAGACTACTAAAGATTTCTAGACCCTGGGAAAGGACAGAGGCTATTTTTTTATTTGAAAAAAGAGTTGTGAGGGGTTGAAAGGGGGGAAGAAAATTTGTATGATAGTATTTTTGGAGCTAGAACCTGAAACTTATTTTTCAAGCCATTGATTCGATATAAATAAACATGACATTCGGTAAAGAGGTATGGTACCCAATAAAAAAAGCTATTCCACGCGGACGAAGTCGCGGGCACAGCTAGTTACAAATCATCTCAATTGATGTTTGTGTTGTGTATGTGGTACCTTTTGGAGGTTTTAATAATTAGTATCTGGTTATTAGTTTAGAATGAATTAAGCATGTTTATTAACTATTTTGCTTTTACTATTGCCGTCAGTAGAGTAGTACCTCCTTCTGTACCAGGTGTCGTAAGTGGCACTAAGATACCAGAACCGACAGATAGCGGTATATCCCTCCGATACAGTGCAGCTCAAATGCGCAGGGCGGGAATGGGCTGCTGCCCATCCCTGCCTATGCCTCGAGCAGTGGACTTCTAACGATTGGTATGATGATAATGATAATTGCGGAAAAATTCCCGCAAGACATAGTATTAATTAAAGTCTATATGCGCAAGGCCTAAGTGGAAAGCCGCGTTAATTAGCCGCTAAGCACATAATATCGTGAATAGCAATTGCAGTGGGGTACTGGAAAAGTATAGTGCCTCTCCTGTACCAAATGTCGGATGAGGTGACAGAGGTACTAGAACCTACAGATGGTGGTAACTTTATGTAAAACAGTATTGTTCAAATGCAACAGGACAAGGACAGGCAGCGGAATTCCCGTCGCGAAGTTTTGTCTTTCGAAATATCTTCTGGGAGGACTGTGTCCAGAAATGGACATGGTCATTGGTTTCTACGATGATAATGTTTAGTAAACGCGTACTTGTTAGATATTGAAAGAAAGTCTGTCACAAATTCTTAACCAATATTAAACTCTTATAGTTGATCTCGCTAATAGACTTATTTCTGCACCAATATACAAAATTTATCAATTAACAAATGTAGACGCAGCTAGCCTAGTTTATTTTAGCTATTAAAGAATTATGTCTAATGGTATATTAATGTGTGGTAGCGTGGCTAAAGTTTTTTATTTAATATGCTGCAGAAGAAGGCTATAAGCGCGATATGTAAAATGACTCAAAAAGAGTCACAGAGAGAAAAAAAATACGATATTAATATAATTTACTGTACACAGTCAGTATGTACATGAAAACATTATGTATGTCTAAAAACATAGGCATGTTTAAGAAAAACCGGTACACAAAGTTACACCAGAAATAAATATGCAGTGCCCACCACACGTCTCCATAAAATAAATAATTCATTCAAAGGCAACTGCATAAGGTATTACAAATAAAATATCCGGCATTCCGATTGTTAAAATTACGTAAGGAGTAAGCTTAAGCTTGTTTCTAAAGCATATTATAGTGAAAAAGATTATATTAATGATAAAACTGTCTGAGATTCTATGCTCTAACCTAGCTTTAAGACAACGGTTTGTCTGCGCCGACGCCGGTAGTGGTTCCATGAAACTATTTAGTATTGTTGAAACCTTTATCACCAACAGTTTTTATTGTAGGTTCCTAAGGTGTAGTGGTCATCGCAGAGCGTAACTTTGCGATGAGGATGCTACTGCCCATGCCTGTCCTGTAGTATTTAAGTTGTACTGTTTAGGATAGATATACCGTCATCTGTCGGCTCTGACACCTGGTACAGGGAGAGGTGCTTTTCTACTCCACCGGCACCCCTTAGTCTAAAAAAAACACACATGTTGATATTTTTTGTATCAATGTGACAATTCACTCATCTGCTTCCGATACAACTTTTAACAACAGATTGCCTGATTGTATGCCGAGCGTTTATCAGAATGCACTCTCCTTTAGTTTTTTATAGCAAGCGGACAATCTGTTTGCACTATTTGTGTTTCTAACTCTTCAGAACACTATGTCCATGATACGTTTCATTCTACGCAAAACTTGGTAACAAAACGCTCGGATATAAAAAAAAGTAGTGCACGTTTTTGTGTGAAACGGAATAGATGCCGCCGACTCGGTATGAAGAGATATAAACTAGTGATGTCCACAAATATAATAATATTCTAATGCTTTAGCGGTGGTAGTACCGGCAGAGCAGAATAGTACCCCCACCCTGCATCTGGTGTCGCGAGAGGCGACTAAGGTACCAAACCTTACAGATGGCGCTATATCCATTCAAAACAGCGTAGCTCAAACGCACAGGGTGGGGATAGGCAGCAGCTCCTACGTCGCATATGTTGCGCGCTGCGATTGCCAACACGCTTGCCCAGCGCGGTAATTAGACAAAATTCACTCTATCTTGGAAAGCCCTATGTTAAACAGTAGACTTTCTTTGGCTGACATGATGGTGATAGCATGTCATATATGTATATCACTCAGTACCAAACAAAGCAGAAAAGAAATAGATATAAAATGTAGGTAGTATGGGTTTTATTTACAGGCGTTATACTTAAAACACTATACTATCGTGAAAGCTGTCGATGAAAACAACTATACATTGCTATAATTGCATACAAATTCATATACGCTTGTCCAAACATTTTGAGGTTCAGATTTAGCTCGATTTACGAAAGAGACGTAATGATAATATATACTAAAATAAGGAGCTAATTATCATATCAGCTATAGAAAGTCCACTGTTGGACATAAGCCTTCCAAGATAGGGGGAAATTTGCCCACAATTGCTGAGCTGTACAAGCGTGATAAGGGTTATATAAAAGATAAAACAGATACAAGAAATTAATACAAATTAAAATAATTAAGACAGTAAAATGGCCTTGAAGATGTCTGCGTGCACCCGTCTGGTGCCCGCAGACTAGTATTAAAAACGGACACTCAATTACCTATTTATTTACATGACTCTTACGCCATAACGTTATCAGGGTCATCGGTCATTTGTGTTAAATTGTAATTAGCAAATTTATATTTTTGTTTTATTGACGATTTAGAAGTGCCTATGATATTAATTTTAGGCTTACTTAAATGAAGATATTTTGACATTGACTTTAAAGTTGTAGGTTTGTATTATATCATCATACCAGCCATTAAAGTCTACAACTGGACATAGGTCTCCCCAAGAAAAGTGGGATGCCCATCATTGCCGTGCTAGGAAAGCGTGTTGGCAATTGCAGAGCGGATGAATTACCTACCTTCAGACAATCAATTGCTTCCGATGACACCTGGTATAGAAAAGTACTATTTTGATCTGCCCATATTCCATACCGTAAATTCTGTAGTATGAATACTGAAAATGATGAACTTCTTTCATAAATAACAAAAAATCTCGACCCCCGACCCTATTTTAACTGATTGAATGGACAAAACTCGAGGTCCGTTCGTTCATTTCGAATGAATGAATGAACGGAGCCGGCTTTTGTTTGAATTCGGAATAGGTCAGACTTTTCGGCGGATTTGTAAAGATGAATGGCATTTTTGGTCCAGAGCAATATGCGACTGTTGGGGAACTTTTAAAGGAATTCTTGGCTGAACTTCAAAACGGATTGTGGGGTTATTTACCATACGGTACCTGGTTTGATATCCTGCTCGGGAGAATTGAGAGAGTATTATAATCTATACTAATATTATAAGCCATGTCATACTAAAATAGAGGCACCGGCAGAGATGTCGTGAGAGGTTATTATGGTACCAGAACCGACAGATGGGGGATGGGATGGGCAGCAGCATCTCCGTCGCGGAAGCTGCGCTCTGCGATTGCCAACACAGTTGCCCAGCGCGGTAACTGTAGGCAAAATAAAATAAAAAGAGAAACCTTTAAGAAAGTATACAGTTATTTAGTGGCACATTGCTACCAGATCGAGTACAAATATTAATTTGATAATACTTACGTTTGTTCTGTGTTTGGGTGTTAAAATTTGTATTTAAGTAGTATATTTGCGATTTCTCAGTGGTCTGATGTCCTAAACACAAGTGATTTAAGCAACTTATTATGTATGAGATGTTGTGAGAATTAAATAAAAAAATGGAGGAGATTCCGTCGCACTATACCAGGAATAACAGTTACTTGGTGACACATTGTACCAGCGGTAATAACACGAAAACTCCATCTGTCTTCGGAGATAATAATAACTGAGCTTAGTTTTCCTTATTGCAACTATATTTCATTGTGAATGATACACTAGACAGGTCATAGATCGTCCTCTACTTACGGGTAATAAGCTTGTAAACTCTTCTAGATCATCATTGTCATAAACAAATCAGCACAGGGAAGTCCACTGATGGACATAGGCTTTCGCAAAAATCATTTTATTTACCAAAAAATTTACACGACATCTCCTACTTTGACCTGACTCCAAGATAAGTCGCACAAAACACTTGTGTTCCGAACATCAGAGAATAGAAGAACCACAAATATAATACTCGAATATGTAATAAAAAATAAATATCTGGTGCAGTTTACTAGATGTAGATCTTATAAAGAAGTCATCTGCAATTGAAACCTCACTCTCAGCTATTTCTACCGCCAAATACCGGTTTAAAGGGTGTGTGTTTGAGGGTGGGTGTCTAACAGTGGACTTGGTATATGATCATCATTAAATTGGTTCAGATAGTATTTATCCTAACATCATTATCATCATAACAGCCATTGGAAGTCCACTGCTAGACATAGGCCTCCTCAAGAAAGTTCTCTGCGATTGCCAACGCGCTGTGCAAGCGTGTTGGCGATTGCAGAGTGCAACTTTCGCGATTGGTATGCTGCTGCCTGCTGGATGTACCGCCTTCTATCGGTTATGTTACCTTAGTCGCCTCTAACGACACTTGGTACAGGGAGAGGTACTATTCTACTCTGCTGGTACCTCACGGCTGATTTATCCCAAGTCCTTGTATTTGAGCTGACAGGTATCGGCAGAGTAGAATAATATCTCCTTTTGTACCAGGTGTTGTAAGAGGTGACTAAGGTTCCGACAGATGGCGGTATATCCATCCGTAACAGCTGTAGCTCGAATGTAGAGGACAAGGATGGGCAGCAGCATCTCCGCCACAAAAGCTGCGCTATAGGATTGCCACCCCCAATCCTATCTTGGAAGGGTCTATGTCCAGCGGTGGACTTCCAATGGCTGTAATGATGATGATTACGATTTCTTTGTGCAGCATCTCTGTTGATCAGTCCAATAGATTCAACATGTTACCGCGATGATATAAATATGGCGCAGTGCGAAGTTTCCGGCGCCAAATTAGTTGGCAGCGTTCAATTAATAAACGCAAAACGTTGCGGATTGGCGTGTTCGTTTTTATGATGGCGTATTCCGCACAAATGTTGGCCTCCCTTATAATTTGGCTGTGATAAATCAATGAAGCCGAAATTAGGGCGAAATATTATTTATATTTGACGGGCCCGGTGGCATAGATGTTAGTGATCCGGTCTTGTGCACCAAAGGTCGTGGATTAGATCCCAACCCTGAATTAATACTTATATGATTTTATTAATTTTTGTTCGGTGTTTAAGTTTTAAATTATTTATGTAGAATATTTGAGATTTCTCTATTGTCTGATGTCTGAAATCAAGTGCTTTAAGCGATTTATCCCGGAATCAGTTCAATGTATGAAATGTTGTAGGAATTTATTTATTTATTATTTAATTTAAAAATATTGATACGAAATAAGTGGTACCAGTGATCGCAAAGTGGTCTAAATGCGACCACAATTATTTACATTTCGTAAAAATGATTTAATCATTTGCTTGACATTTTATAAAAAATAAATGTTCAGTTCATTTAAATATGCCGTAATGACTGGTTTCATTAAAATATGTATTACTTGCTATTGCACCTATAACACTCACACAACATCTTATATATAGACCTCACTCCATGATAAGTTGCTTAAAGCACTTGTGTTACAAACGCCAGACAGAACAGAACAGAGGAATCACAAATATAATACACAAATACATATTTTTAACACCCAGAAACAGAACAAACACAAATATCATCATATAAATATTTGTCCTGAATGGGGATCACATCCACGACCCTTGTCGATCACAAAACAGGATCACTACCATCTGCGCCATCGGGCCGTCAAATATATAGGGCTGGATACATCAGATCTCTGGGAACATTTCGATCAGCAATCATATGAGTTTTCTGTGTTTCCTCAAGCGTTGACAAGATGAAGCGAAGTCTAGTTGCAAAAATCTGTTCTAGAGTCTTTACAAGATTTTATTTAGGAAAATAAACAGTACAGTCAATTCGGGTAACATTGAACTATTAGAGTAACTTTGAAGTTTTAATCGATTGCAAAAACTGTCTTCATGGTAAATCTGAACCGATATGTTAAAAAGAATATATTTATTCTATAAAAATGGTCAATGTTAGCCGAATAGTTCAATGTTTCCTATATTGACAGTACCTATTCATCCATAAATAACACCAAACTCAAGTTAACGCCGCATAACAAAGCCTACATTCACAAAAGGCTTTTACAAAACATTACGGTTCGCTACTTGACAATCTAAAGTAATATTTTCCCTTGAGAATTACTCAAGTTTTCGACCATAAAAAGTTGTGAAAGTATTTTGGCATCAATTAATAAAATTGCCTTACTTATTCGACACACAGATGCCCGCAGTGAGCCAACCGTTACTTGTTCTGTATTGTATTATTCTTTATTGACTAGCTATTTGGAATTTTATACTATACAACGCAAGAAGCATTTGCCTTTGTATTTTTGACGTGACAACGTCTTATAATTCGATGGAGTCGGCTGCACGCATGAAAAAACATGACTCATGCGGCGTTATCTCGCTCTGAGGCGTTCCGTTTAAGGCTTGAAGTGCAAGCGAGAGCGCGGAATGAGCGACAAAAAGACGCTCATAATGTCACAAGCGCGTCGCCAACCTTGTGACTTGAAGATATTATGTCACTTTACCCAGTAGTTTCACTGCCTCTTGCACCTTCCAAACCGGAACAGAGCAATGCGTTTGTTGGTGGAAATAAGTGAGAGTGAGGTACCAATTCAAACAACCTTTTTATGAGGTTCTAGCTGTCATGATAAATATTGAATTTAGATTTTAGATTTAGATTTATATAGAACTAAGAAATGTTGAAGACAAAATGCATTTAGCTGTCGGATACCAGTAGAGTATGGTAATCGCAGTCTATAGACCCTCACAATACCGAGGCATCATTAACGCGTTGCCGTTCCTTTAAAAACCTCTTTACTTCCTTCTTGAAGAAACCCATATTGTAAAAAAGATATGATCTAAAGTAGCAAATAGAAGCTCATTTTACAACATTACAGCACGCGGAAGGAACCTCTGAAGTATCATAAGTGGCGCCTGAAGTTCTACATGGTGGATGACACGGTTCCCGCAGTTTTAGTTCTGGCAGTATGTCTAGGCGTGCTCTGCTATTGCTTTCTCGCCAGCCCAGCGCGACTATTATAAGCGAAAATCTATTCAATGCTCAAAGGCTCATCAATATCTGCCCATGGACGTCCACTGCTGGACATAAACCTCTCCAAGAGATTTCTAATAGGACCGATCGTATGCGGCCTTCGTCCAACGCGATCCTGCGGTTTTATTTAGATCGTCTGATACGGCTGATATCATTAATTACTTCAACACAAATACTTGTTCGATTTAAGATGTTGATTTAAGATCTTAATATTACTTTGAATAAATGTAAGTATTTTTAGATCGTATTTTGAGTGAATTCAAAGCCAAATATACTTCTTCAAGTTGGTACATTACAAGCACCTTTATTCTTTAATCAAATAATAATAATATAGTTATATTAATAACTTTAATGTTTTCAATAAGTGTATATTTATAATTATAAATAATACAGATGACCCTGATGACCCAAGGGATCAAAAAAGTCATCTAATCACACAATTTATCTTCCTTTAAGTGTTCGTTACACCTAGTATAACGTTGCGTTGCGTAATGTCAATTTCCAAGTAAAAGAGTAAACAAACGTTAGTGAGTCAAACAAATGAATGTTGCATTTTGTGTCCTCGGCAAGCAAAAACAAAATGGATAAAGTTACTTTAAGAGAACGAGAAGAGAATATAAAATCAATTCTAACAATATCTCGTAGGGTGAGCTGACCTGGCCCTAACATAAGTCGCTTAAAGCATTTGTGTTATTGACATCATATAACTGAGGAATCACAAATATAATACTTAAACACATATTTGTAACACTCAGACACAGAACAAACAAGAACGTTTAAACTCAGCGGCTCAAACCCATGACTTTTGGCTCATCTTTTGGATATCCTTGTGATATTACGAGCACCCATAGGCTGCTGTGGCGCTTGCTATCACGTGGACTGCTTGCTAGTCGACCTGGTGTATTAAAAATATATCTAAATACATTTATGTCCCATAAATGTTACGTATTTTTCCGATGTCCAAATTCAAAATGGCCGCCGTAACCCGCACATCGTGTAACATCACAAAAAGCTGTAAAGACTTATTTACTTTCTGTAAAGGGTAAAATGTGGAACGCCGGAATGAATATCGTTAACGTCGACAAAGTTATCGGCGGCTCGTACCGCACTGCGCAAGCTGGCCCGCCTAGTGATGTGCCGGGTTTATCGATAAAACTTAAATACAACAGTTTAGTTAGAGGATGTTTTGCACCGTGTGACACTGCTGTATAGAAACTTTGCCAAAAAGACCGGCAATGTGACACCGGGAGAGTAGAATCGTACCTCCCCATGAATCAGGTCTGAGGTTCCGGAACTCACAGATGTGGTATATCCAGGTTGCAAGATAATATTGCAAGACGCGGTCTCATTTTTAACAGTAATTTCTTACAGGAAAACCTTTAAATAGAAAAAGTGCTACAAACTGATAGTAATGTGAAGTCTACCTGATTATAATTAAAACATACGTATAAAAGTAGATCAAGGATATTATTACAGAAGAAAAACTAGAGTGACATATAATGCTCCTTAACGATTCTCTTTAGAAATTAATTCTCTTAAAAAAAAATTAAATATAGAAAGATCACCTAGAACTTTCCCGACGATAGTCATACGTGCCTTGGTCGAGCCTCAAAGGTGCCCTCGATCCCGCTCAGATTTATACAAACAAATATATATATGTATATATATATAAATCGGGTAAAAGGTCGCTTATACAATAAAAACAAATAAGCAGTCTTGCGCTCTCATCCGGTGGCGTTGTAATTGACATCTGAGTAGTCCAACTTTAGATTGTTCAAGAAAAAACAAAGCAGATACATTCAAAGGGAGAGAGCATTCCACAGACGAACGATCTGAACTGCAAATAATTCGCTACAGAGTGTTGTGAAATGCACAGAAATAATGAGCGATAAATTCTCTGACGATCTCAATTTTATCGATACACCTGAACTGAGTCCCAATACTAGCCCCGCTACCGTTTTACGAGACGTTTACAGACTTGCTGGATTTCCGTCTAGTTACAAACACAATAATGTCTTCAAGGTTACAGCAGCTTGGTTCACTCGCCTCGTGTCGGGATTTGCTTTAATTCTGGTTTATTTCAATGTGAAACTCTTTAAAGGTGCATTATCAGCGTCGGTTCGGCTATCTAAGAAGTAATTGCACTTTTTTCTTTTCTTCCCTTGTTCTATATTTTACTCGGTTTAATCTCTTATTTCTTTCTCGTTTTTTGTCCCTCTCATTTCGTTTATATACATTTAGAAGACCTCATGCAAGTTCATCTACATTAGTACCTCACTCTCACTTATTTCTACCGTCAAATGACAGTGACAGGGAAATTGTGATATTATATCTTTATAGGGTAAGCAGCGCGCTGGTGATATCTTTGCGATATCACGGTCGCCTGGGAGTTGCTATCATGCAGGCTGCAGGCTTGTTTGTCGAGTTGGTTTAATAAACAAAAAGTCTCTATACCTCTGTTTTTCTCTTCTCCCCACACTAAGCCTCTCTGTCTCTTTCTGTTTCCGCATTTGTATTTCTCTCACCTTTTGTTATTCTCATTCTTTGGAATTATTTAAATGCATACATATATTACGACTGTGTCAAGGCAGAGACTATGAACCTCTTCTTGTTACGACTTGGCATACCTCTCTCGCTTCCCTCACTCGCATTATCCTTTTGATACACGCTCGTTGATTCTTGATAATTCTGACCTGACCCTTCTATAATACTTCCTCTACCTCGTAAGATACCTCTTCTACGTGAAAGACGCCCTACAGTTGATATAATAAAAAACGATAATTTTTTACCTTATATATTTATTCCTTTAATAACAATCCCCACAACATCTCATACATTGACCTGATTCCAAATTATAAAGCACACGTGTTGCAGACACCAGACCACAGAGGAATCACAAATAATATTTAACACCTAAACACAGAACAAATAATAATATTTACCTATGGCGAAGAAGATAGGATCACTACCATCTGCGCATATCCTTTATGCGGTACAAGAACCAGTCAAACTCTTCTCCACTGGTGTTATTTTACCATAATGTTGTTGCAAGCTTCTTCATCGCTTTTATTTCGTGTCACGAGTTAATCGGCAAACATATTCTGTTTTATGCCGTTTGCTCAGGGATCAACGGTTGTCGCCATCTTTGTTCACACGTTTTTACAGCACAGTTTAGTGTTGCTCGTAAAATTATTCAAAGTCACGCCTTAGAAAATGGCAGAGGGTATATATAACCGCGGCCTTTCTCTCACCAAGCTTCTAAGACGGACGTTTTTTTAATTTTCAGCGAATATGTCATATATGTATCTATGTACTAGCTGTGCCCGCGACTTAGTCCGCGTGGCATAGTTTTTTTTGGGTACCATACCTCTTCACTTATAATACTATAAACTTTGGATGTCATGTTTATTTATATCGAATCAATGGCATGAAAAATAAGTTTCAAGTTTCTAGCTCCAAAAATAGCGATACTTCGATACAACTTTTCACCCCCCCTTTTGACCCCTCACAACCCTTTTTTCGAAATAAACAATAGCCTATGTCCTTTCTCAGGGTTCATCTGAACAAAAAATTAATAACCAACTATTTATAATACATTCAACAATTCTGTGCAGTTTTCAAGTGGGTGCAGCATATACAAACTCTTCTAATATTACAATCGAAAAGTTTATAAAGCTATATATATATGTATATAATCATACCAGTTATTGGAAGTCTACAGCAGGACACTGCCGTCTATCGGTTCTGGTATCTACGTCGCCTAGGGGAAGGTACCGTTCTGCTCTACCGGTTCCTCACGGGTAAATATGTATAATTATCATATTTACACGTGAGGAGTATGTATAATTTTCGCGGATACAATATAATAATAATAATATACTCTTTATTTTACACCAGGAAAAACAACACAAGAACATCACAAAAACATGGAATAGTGGGTAGAAGGGGCGACAAACATACACACACATTCAAATACATATAAAGGATATAGTTACAGAACAAGAATAATCAAAGTGACAGTAATAGTGATGGAGTATATTATTCTTCACCATTCTCTTAAAAATAGAAAGAGAACGAGTAGATCTCACTTCAAGGGGAACGCATTCCACAAACGAACGGCTTGAACTGTATTTGCTGTAAAAGCTTGCAGAATGCCGGAGTGGAAGCCCGGAGGCATTTTGAATGATACAAACTCTGACGATCTTAGGATTTTACATGGCTGTCCCTAAGGAACACGAAGTGTTCTTAATACTATTGTACCTAGGTGTGAGAAGGCGTTCACCTCGCGGACTATATAATTTCACGCCTCTACACGATGAATTGTTTAAAGACACTGCGAGATACAATTTACGACTTGTGACATTTTACGATACGAGCTAAACGTTTGCTTCTTGTTTGTTTTTAAACATCGGTGAGGCCGAACTGTCGTGAATATACATATTTTTACAGCTGGTACGGTAAATGGAAAGTACGAAACAAAGATGATGTCGTCATCATCACATTGGGAAGTCCACTTACTTTTTTCCCCATAATTGCCGCGCTGGGCAAGCTTATTGGCACTCGCAATTCTACTGCCCATCCCGCCCTTTGCATTTGAGCTGCACTGTTTTGGATGGATACACCGCCATCTGTCAGTTTTGGTACATTACGACACTTGGTTACATGGAGAGGTACTATTCAGGAGTATCTATCTGTCCTGGTACTAAGTCGCCTCTTACGACACTTGGTAAAGGAGAAGATCTATTCCACTGCCGTAAGGTACCGGCAGAATAAAATAATACCTCCCACTGCACCAGGTGTCGTAAGAAGCGACTAAGGTACCGGAACTGACTGATGGCGGCAGATCCATTCGAAACAGTGTAGCTCAAATGTGCAGGGCGGGGATAAGCAGCAGCATCCCCGTCGCAGAGCGCAGCTATAGCGACGGGGATGCTGCTGCGGGGATGATGCCCAATGCGGCAATTAAGGGCAAAAACCCTCCTTTCTAGGAAAAGTTTATGTCCAGCAGTGGACTTACAATGGCTGGTATGATGATAATGACTATTCTACTCTAACTCTGGCATAGCAGAATATAACTTAACCCCATACGATGATAGTGGTCCTCTCTTGTGCACTATGGGTCGTGGGCTCTATCCCCAACATGTGGGTCTGACCCCAAACATTTTTAAGAGGAATTTTTTATATACCTCACGGCTATTATCATCATATAAATATTGGTCCTACACGGAATCGAACCCATGACCTTTGGCGCACAAGATTGGATCACAACCATCTGCGCCATCAGGTCAACGGGCGTAATAAAAACTGAATTCCGCTCAGACAGCGCAAAGCTAGTAACTCTATAATAATAATGCATAGTTCTTGTAACTGAATTCAATTATATTAAAATTTGCATACAGAGAACAGTGGGGTCTCACGTCGGATCGGAACCGGGCCGTGCGGTCCCAAATCTACATTTATTGCATGTTGTATGCAAATGCACGACAGAATTTCATGCATTATCAATTGAGTTTCTTGTTTGCAGATTATTTGTTCACCTCTATGTGTCATAACTAGCTGATGCCCGCGACTTCATCTTCGAAGGATTAGTACTTCGAGAAGTCTATTTTCTTTACCAATCGCACTCATCTATATTTTTCCATACCAAAATTTAAGTTGGATCTGCGGTTAACAGAAGAGATTCTAAACACACGTACTGTTATCCGAATGAATTGCACAAGTTTGGTAATATTGGGTGAGAGTCCAAGAAATAAGTGATTATATACGAAGGCAAAAGTTCGTTCCTGCCTGCATATCGATCACAACACAATTGGAAAGATATCGAATAGCTATCCTGCCCGTTAAATTTTTTTATTCAACCAGGTCTACAAATAAGCTTACAGATCGCGTAACACAGCTAATATCACAAAGATATCACTAGCACCTTGCGTAACGCCTTTAAGATATTATGTCACATTACCTAGTAATTTCACTGCCTTTCTTACCTTTCAAATCGTTACACAGCAATGCGAACACAGCTATTTGGCGGTAGAAATAGGTGGGAGTGAGGTACCAAAGCTAAGTAGCAAACGTAAAACGCTAAAGAATATAACAAGATAATTTGACTTCGGAATTCGATTTGCCCAACAGTCGACTTAGCAATTGCTAAGCCAACAAGGCAGTTTGTATTTCGAATCAGTCCCTTCACAATCCACGCAATGCAATAAGGAAACTTATAAATTTAGATAGTATAATACTCCAAAGGGTGGATTACCCTCGTCCCATTGTCCTTAGTGAATGCGCCAACCACTGGTTCAGATGTGGTTTCATTTAGTATCCAGGGAGGGATGGGGATTGAAGGCTGTATATAAAACAGGCGGGACTTTAATCCGGGACAAAGTTTCTGGAACATATATAGACAGAGTTGCATAAGAGATGTATTCGTTATTTGTAAGATGGTATGGTTTCGTATACCATTGATTTTTATTTAGATATTTTCTTGGTCAGATTTATTATTTTTTGTCAAAACTTCTATCTATAAAAGAGTGATATTTAGTTACTATCATTATTGATATATTTAAAATTTTACAGTAAATCGATTTATATACTTCTGATAGCCCTCTCATTAGTGTTAGAAAACATATAAGAAGGATTTTTTTTAATTGACAGATATTCCTTTAGAATTAGTGACATCCCTAGCCTAGCCAATAGGCTCCTCATTAACATTCACTTCCTTTTGCAGGCGGGAAGAATCTAATAAGGATGGCCGGGTCTCGGGAGAGATTGCTACACGAAAGTCGTCCAAACTTCGAGTATGAACAGGAATACAGACGAAGGTACGACTCCAGACACGACAGGAAAGAACGAGACACAAGGTATAGGTATGAAAGAGAAGAAATCTACGAACGACCCCGAAGGAAGAATGGATACGTTTACGAAGACATCTATTCGGACTTCGACGAAGCTCAAGGACGCATGTCCCTATTCAGACCAATAAGACCAGAGTATCTTAATTTACCTTCTACCTATGATGTTAAATATAACTCATTGCCACGAAACTATTATAATTACGAAGATAGAAATGATAGGAGCAATCGTAGATACAAAAAGGATTACTACGACTTTAGAATCGAAGGAGATAGAAGAAGATCCAGAGAATTCTACGAACCGTATAAAAAGAGAACGAATGAGGTAAGAAGAAAAGAGTTAGAAGGAGAAAGGACTGAAGAACGGAGACCAAATGGTGGACATGAAGAAGTGAAACGCAAAATACGCAAAATTGAGATAGAAGACAAAACGCGCGAAGAACGCGCCAAGACAACGGCAAAGAACGTTGCAATATGCAAACCTCTACGGCTGTCCGAGAAGAATGTTCGCTATTGGACAACAGACGTGCCCGAACGATCCCGAACGCGCCCGAAAAGACCCGACGAGCCGAAGAAGATAGTCAAATTCTCCGAGGTATCAGGTTGCAATCGCAAGATGATAGTTGACGATCCGATAGTCGGTCGAAAAGTGGTGCCAGTACGGGAGTTGGAAGTATCATTAGACCAAATGATACAGAATGGATACTTCGAGAAACACAACATCCCGATCTCGAGGCCGCTGGAAAGGGTGATTGTGGCGCGGCAGGAGATATCGGCATCTGCGTTGCCAAACGGGAAGTGCCTATCGGGGGGGAAGGAGGGTAGGGAGAAGCAGCCGGCCCGAAAAGCGACGAGGCATCTGCCGCAAGTAAGTTTTTTAGAATTTATGGTTTTAATATCGTTTGTTTTTATCTGTCTCGTTATTTTGATATAAGCTGGTTGCTTTTTTTCAACTTGTAAAGGTAAAATAAGGATTGTTTTTATTTCAATGCAACTATACGTATATGGGATGCGATGGCGCAGAAGGTAGATCCCCTCTTATGCACTAAAAGCTGTGGGTTCGATCCCTACCCAGTACAAATATTTATATGATAATATTTATGTTTGTTCTGTATCTGGGTGTTAATTATATGTATTTGTGTAGTATATTTGTGATTCCTCTGTTGCCTGGTGTCCATAACACAAGTGCTTTGAGCAACTTACCACGGAGTCAGGTCAATGATCAAAAGATGTGGTGGAAAAAAATTAAATATACATAGGTACATAACTGTACTAAAAATAAGTATACTTATTTCCGATTACGTTCAGTGGACAAAACATCAAGGTCACATAATGAAAATAACAAACATTTTCATTACGTGTTCACTATTCATTTCCTTTTGAAATAACTGTGTACACAAATTTCGAATGTTTGTACATAATTATCATTCCTAGTAACTGTACGAACGTCAAGCTGATAGAGACGCTTTAATTTATTTAATTATCATCATTATACAAGCCATTGGAAGTCAACTGCTGGTCGTAGGCCTCGCCAAGAAGGCGGGAATTTTGCCCATAATTGCCGCGCTGATCAAACGTATTAGCAGTCTCAGACCGCAGCTGTCGCAGCGGGGATGCTGCTGCCAATTCCCACCCTGTGCATTTGAACTGCACCATTTCCTATAGATCTGTCGGTTGGTGTACCTTAGTCGTCCGACACATAGTACAACGAGATATACTATCACGGGCCGGAACCTGCTTCATAAATAAATAAAGGTGTGACCTTTATTTATTTATAAAGCAGTTTTTATTAGTGATTTTTTTAACTGTTATTTTGTTTTATCTTGTTCATAAAATGTCTACCTCTTATAAAGATTCAAAGTGTTATCATCATGAAACCAGCCATTGGAAGTCCACTGCAGGTCATAAGCCTCTCTAGGGATAAAAGTTTGGTGCAAAGATTGTGTGATAGTTCTCGTGATTTTAAAAGCTATTTCACCTAAATGTTTTATCTAACTGACTGACTGATTGACATATCAACGCAAGATCTGAACTAAAAAGTCAGAATGACAAATTCCACTTTTCGAAAAAGGTTTTACGCTATATATCTTCAACATACCAGACATTAACTGCTGGAAATAGGCCTCCCCAAGAAAGGGGGAAATTTTGCCCATAATTGCCGCGATGGGCAAGCGTGTTGGCAATCGAGCGCAGCTTTTGCGACCGGGATGCTGCTGCCCCTGTTAAAGTAATATACTTTAAATGATATTTATTAATTAGGTAATTTTTTTGTAAGTAGAAGATAAAGTGATCCTCGTATTTCTTAAAATGGTTAGAACAATGTTCATCAAATAATGGCTACAGCGAGTACACGTATTCTTGTATCGCCCTAGTTAAGTTCAAACGTTTCTTCTATTTCTTTGCGTAGCTAAATTCAAATCACACGACTCATTGCAACTGTATCGCATAGCATATTTACGCACTGAAACTACACTGTTTCCTCTTGCGGGTATTTGAAAATATACGGCAGTATCTTTGGACAATACATAACTTATTTATTAGTTTATTTATTTAACTTTTTGTCCATGTATAATTCTATATGTATATACATAGCAATAGATCAACCTTCCCAAATCCTTCAAAACTTCGCAACAGATACTAATCTATAAAAGCGAGCCATTAAGTTTAAAATTTAAACATATCAATAAATTCCCACAGCATCTCATACATTGACCTGATTCAATGATAAGTCGCTAAGAGCACTTGTGTTACGGACATCAGATAACAATTATTTACTTTTAATTATTAATATACTATTTAAAACATATATGAACACCCATATACAAAACATACAGAAGAAACATAAATGTCCACATATATTTGGGGATCAAAACCAACAACCTTTGCCGCATGACACAGGATCACGACGATCTGCGCATTCGAGCCCGTCAAAAAATATTATTGTAGAAATTTGACAGATTTAGGCTTTTTTATTAGACTAGGTAAACAAGCATACAGTAGTGGCATATCACTAACGCTTTGCCAATCTTGTGACTTGAGGATATCATGCCAAATTACCCAGTAAATCCACTGTCTCCCTCACCCTTCAGACCGGAACACAACAACGCGGACACTGCTATTTGGCGGTAGAAATAGGTGAGAGTGAGGTACCAATACAGACGACTTTGTAAGGCTCGTCATGTATATTTTCTAATAAAATTCTATAGAATTCTAGAGTGCTATAGAATCTGTCCTAAATATAAGCTGCACGCTCAAATGAAGACTCCAGTCATTTCGCCTGGTACAAGGAGAGGTACTATTGTTCTTCGCCGATACCACACGGCCATTATTCCTATACTTTAGTACTAGTTGGTGATACTGATACGAAATATTTTACCTTTTATTTTTTATACATTAGTCATACCCAAACAAATCGGTGACTGTACGCCCATTCCATTTGTGTACAAATCCGGCGCAGAAACAATAATGGAATATTAATTACCCCCCCCCCCCCCCCTTTACGTTGACGCCAAAGCGTGCGGAATTTGTCCGCGTCACGGGCAAAACGTTCACCGAATTTTGTGAGCCAATGAATTAAACAATTCAATGAACGAGTCTTTTTATTTGTGCCACGATATTTATAACACTCAAAAAGGATTTAAAACTGGATAATATTAAAAATAAATTCATACATCATCTCGTACATTCACCTGACTCTGTAATAAGTCGCTTAAGACATCAGACAACAGAAAAATCACAAAAATACTACGTAAATATATATATTTAACATGCAGATAAGTCAGAATAAAGACAAATATTTATCATATATATTTGTCCTGAGTGGAGATCGAATCCACGACCCTTGGTACACAAGACAAGAGCACTACCATCTGCGCCATCGGGCCCGTCAATATAACTTCACTATGCGGACTTTATGCTTGTTTGTCGATAATAAAAAAACAGAAACTTACTATATTACCCTGTCGGTACCCCCCAAAATTAATCACTAGAAGTAATATCTTCCATTATCTAACACGATACAATTATAAAAAGCGCACACTGGGGCCAATCGATGCCCCACAATCCACTAATTGACATTGACAAATCGATTCGTACATAATCGACATGACAAAAAGTTGGGTACAATTACTTAATGTTGGAACTTTTGTACATCGACGCCATTAATGGCTAGGTATATTTCTTATATACAATGACACTATAGACCCGACAGAACTAATGTTTTACGCAATTATCCGCATTCTACATACATAAATTGGTTAGTAGTTAGTATATTGTTATTAATTTTAGCCGTGAGGTACCGACGGAGTAGGATAGTACCTTCCCCTGTACCAGGGGTAGGTACGGTGGCGGTATATCCATCCGAAATAATACAGCTTAAATGCACAGGGCGAGGATGGGCAGCAGCATCTCCGTCGAAAGCTGCGCTCTTGCTCGATCGCGATTGCCAATACGCTTGCCCAGCGCGACAATTATGGGCAAAATTCCCCCTTTCTTAGGGAGGCCTATATCCAGCAGTGGACTTTTAATGGCTGTGATGATAATGATGATATTATTAATAAAATTTGATATGTTAATAAGACGTTATGTCCATCCGAAACAGCTGCAACAGTCTGAATGCTACGCTCTGCGATTGCCAACGCGATTGCGCGGCAAATACAGACAAATTCCCCCTTTCTTACAAAGGTCTATGTCCAGCAGTGGACTTCCAACGGCTGATATGCTGATGGTGTCAATAAGAGGCCATAAAATTATACCACCAACGACTGAAGTCATATCTGCTTATAGTATTTTCTAACATTTACAAGGTCATCTTTTAACAGCTCGAAAATGCGGTTTATTTAACTTTTTACATTTTTAACCTCAATCTTGAGAACGGTAGCCGTAAGGTAACCAAAACATCAAATATCAGCACCTAGAGGTGGCGGTGCATCCATCCGGAACAGTGTAGCTCATATGCTACAGTTGCGAAAGCTACGCTTTGCGATTGCCCAGCGCGGCAATTACGGAAAAAATCCCCCTGTCTTGGGGAGGCCTATATATTTGGGGTGTAGGCTTTTAATGACTGATATGATGATCATGATAAAATGATAGAACTAATAACTGAAGTCAGATCTGCTCATAATATTCATGCGTATTCATTTCAAATAATCATGCGTACACTACTAATAATAAAACAAGAATAGTTTTAATGGCATTAAAACGTTGTTCATTATACTTTTTTGTTTGACGGTAAATGTTAATATTGAGTACGGTTATTAATGTATGCCTATATTAATACTAGAATTAACGAATGCTTAAATCGAACATAAATTACCAAATTATATGTGTATGGTCAACTGAAACGAAATGATGGTTTGGTTAGGCTAAAACTGCGACCACACCACACCTGAAAAAACAGATAAATAATATATAAATAATAAAATATTATAACAGTTACATCTATTAAGTACTGGTCTTAACTGATATTTGATTTGACAATTCGTTATTTTAATTATCAACAAAAGTATAGACAAAAAACCAGTTTATCTGTAACACACACATCCAGACAGAGGGGAAACCTAAATATACGTATTGTAATTGTTTGTCATGGTTCGGAATAGAACCCACGACTGAAGGCGCACAGTAGAGAAACACTACCGAATGCGCCATCGATATATATGTAAATGTATTTATCTTCCATAGAGTCAAATTTAATTATGTATTTTAATTGGGTCAGGCCGACAAGCATACAGTCCGCGTGATAGAAAACGCTACAACACCCTATATACAGTCCTAATATCACAAAGATATCACAAGTACGTTGCCACGCTTGTGATTTGAAGATATCATGTTTACATTACTCAGTAATTTCACCTGCCTCTCTCACTCTTCAAACCGGAACAATTCGAATACTGCAAGTTGGCAGTAGATATAGGTGAGGTGTTGTACCGACGACCTTTGTGAGAGGTCTACCTCCAGTTATTTCGTTTATTTGTCAAATTGGTTATCGACGTGGTCTAATAAAAAAAAATAACGTAATGTAATCATCATCATTATCATACCAGCCATTAAAAGTCTACTGTTAGATGTAGGCCTCCCCAAGAAAGGAGGTATGTTGCCCATAATTGCCGCGCTGAGTAAGCGAGTTGGCAATCGTAGAGCGCATCTTTCGCGATGGGCAAGCTTCTGCCTATCCCCGCTTTGTACATTTAAGCTGACTTTTTTGCATGGATATACCGCTATCTGTCGGTTCTGGTACCTAAGTTGCCTCTTACGACACCTGGTGCAGAGAGAGGTACTATTCTACTCTGCCGGTACCTGACGGCTGATGTAACATAATGTAATGTAGAAGTTAAATTGTAACTA
The DNA here is from genome assembly GCA_020976665.1 of Heortia vitessoides. Taxonomy (NCBI): domain Eukaryota; kingdom Metazoa; phylum Arthropoda; class Insecta; order Lepidoptera; family Crambidae; genus Heortia; species Heortia vitessoides. Next base: position 13,182,449 of record JACJUM010002768.1, read on the forward strand.
TATTAATAAATACAATGACGCACTGACTATATCAATATTGACTCCCATGTCTCTGGAATACATTCTACCTACAACATGGGTAAGGTCATTAATTCTGTCTGCCGATGGCAGGATATTAATAATGACCCAGCTGCCTCGGGTGAGGCCCGTAATTATATTGAGTAAGTGTCAATAATGTTTGACACTCTATTATTTAGTATGCCCTGTTTCGAGGAATTTTCGATAGAATTCATTTTCAAATATTCGATGCCATATTTGTAAGAAATTTAAAAACACTCCATTATTTTTTTTTTATTAGAACAGGTAGACAAAGCTTTACGCAGCTTAATGACGCTCGTAGTATCACAAGGATATCACTAACAGATTGCCATCCGTAATTCATTGCCTCTCGCACCCTTCAAACCATAACAGCAATGCGAACACTGCTATTTAGCGGTAGAAATAGAGTGAGAGTGAGGTACCAAATGCAGTCGAGCTTTTATAGTCGGAGATAGGCTTTTTCAAGAACTTTGAACAGGAAGTAAGAATACATTTGAATACACATGTTCAGATAAGTTTTCTTTTAGAATCATGGACCCTAATGTGTCATTTACGGCGGTAGAAATAGTTGAAAGTGAGGTACCAATATAATAATTAATAATAAATTCCTACAACATCTCATACATTGACCTGACTCTATGGTCGCTTAAAGCACTTGTGTTACGGAGACTAGACAACAGAGGAATCACAAATATACTACAGAAATAATAATTATAATAATAACTTTATTCAACAACAAAAGGAAACTTAAACAAAAATACATTTTGATACTTAGGTACCTAAACTAGGTCTAGCCTATTCTTATAGGCAAATACATATATTTTACAAAACAAACATATATATCATCATATAATTATTGGTTCTGAGTGGGGATCGAAACTTCGACCTTTGGCGCAGAAGACAGGATCACTACCATCTGCGCCAACGGGGCCGTCGAAATGTATGAGGTCCATCTCATGTAAATCTTTATTAACTGCTGTGTAGACACATTTAATGCCATATATCATTAATGCATATCATTATTCAACATACCCTCACAGAATCACTCGCATAGTTAAACCGTACGCTATCCCAATTATGAAGGTTTCGCTGAACATCAAAACCTTTCGCTGCCACAATTAACCCGCTAGTTGTTCGTGAGTTGGCTTCACAAGAACCTTTATAAAAGTCTTAATTTGTTTCCTCTGCGCGGACAAATGATTACAGATGGCAGCAGCTGCGACTGTTTTAAAGATTCAAATTAATAATAATTTTTATTTTTTCAATATCTACATAATCTCATATGTACTTTGAACTGACTCCATGAAAAGTCGGTTAAAGCATTTGTTTTACGGATATCTAGACAACTAAGGAATCACAAATATACTACTTAGATATTGGTATATATTGAACACCCAGACACAGAACAAACACAAATATCATAATAAAAATATTTGTCCTGGGTGGGGATCCAACCCACTTCCTCTGGCGCACAAGATAGGATCACAACCATTTGCGCCAACAGGTCCGTCAAATATTTATGTAAGTATATAACGAAAACATTATACCAATTTTATATTGCGCGAACGGATCAACGGGAAATTAGACACAGTTAAAATGAATATGGTGAAATTATTTTATTGTTGATTGAAACCAATCCAAAGTAGTAAACAAGAGATATTAAAGAAGGGCCAGGTCAGGAGTACTAAGAATAAACGAACGTGTATGAAAGGACTAATGCGAGTAAGGGAAGCGAGAGAGGTATGCCAAGATCGTTACAAGTGGAGATCCATAGGCACTGTCTACCCCGATGGGACACAGGCGTGATGTATGTATGTATGTTTCTTCCCCGACAAACAACGTGACACAAAAAATTTTATATATGTTTAAAGATTATATAAAATAAAATGATTGGCACGCCAAATCCACGACCTGATTTTCAAACAATCCCCAACCAATTACATTTCAAATCTCTCGAATACTCATGCGTGAATGTGCGTGTTGTCGCCATATTTTTTCAGCTTCCAAATCGATTTAATCGATTATAATTGGATGAATGAATGGAGCTAGCAAACAAAAGATTTCTAAGGGCGTATGTAAATTTGAGCATTATTTTAATTATTTTATTGACTACTAGCATATATTATATATTAAATAAATGTATATATAGATATAGTAAATAAATTTAGCAAGGTATTTCTCTATAATATATATATATATATATATATATATATATATATTTCTCTATAATATATATATATATATCAAAGACTTTTTTAGTAATTCAAACTTTTTACCACCTTAAGGGATGATTTTTAAAACGATATTGAATGTTATTCAAGTAACTTCGAAAAAAGAAGTATCATACTACCTCCCCCCCCATTTTATCCCATTTGGTTAATTTTTTCTAAAATTCTTTCTCAGTGCCCCCTACTTTATAAAAGGAACCCTTGTGTACCTCTCTCTGATTCTCTTAATGGACCTCCAATGGCTGATATGATGATAATATATTTATCAACTTTCACATATCATCATCATCATCATATCAGCAACCAGACATCCACGTCTGGACGTAAGCCTCCCCAAGTGATCTCCAATAGGAATGGTTGTATGCGGCCTGTGTCCAGCGCGATCCTGCAGTTTTAGTCAGATCGTCTGTCCATCTTGGGGGTTGACGTCCTACGCTGCGCTTGCCGGTACGTTGTCTCCATTCCAGAACCTTATGACTCCATCGGCCATCGGTTCTGCGTACCAAATGCCTTGCCCACTGCCACTTCAACTTACCAACTTTCACGTACGTGTAGGTTAATTGTGTTAATAATTTAGATTCTTTATTAGAATCAGATTTTAGGAACTTATTTGTTTTATTAAAATTATCCCTAAATAGCGTCAGTTATAAGACAAAAAGCTTCATAAGTTTAGCTGTTTCGGAAATTTACCAAAACAAACAAGCAGAGTGACAATTCCTTTTATTCGATTCCACTAGAATTCCGAGGTTATTTTTAGATTGTTCAACCACTTGACTTTACATATATAATTACGGGCCCGATGGCATAGATGGTAGTAATCCTATCTTGTGCGCTATGGGTCGTGGGTTCGAATCCCACCCAGAGCAAATATTTAAATGTTGATATTTATATTTGTTCTCTGTTTGAGTGGTGAATATAGGTATTTAATTAGTATATTTGTGATTCCTCTATTGTCTGATGTCTGTAACACAAGTGTTGTAAGCGACTTACCACGGTGTCAGGTCTATGTATGAGATGTTGTGGGAATTTATTATTATTAATACATACTTCGCCTCCCATCGGAATAGAGTGATCTCCACTTGTTACGATCTTGACATACCTTTTCCGCTTCCTTAACTCGCATTAGTCCTTTCTAACATGCTCGTTTATTGTTGTTGGCCTGGCCCTTCTTTAATATCTCTTCTACCAGGTTAACATATGTTCTCCCAGGTCCTTCCATATCAACTCTATACATTTGTGCAGTCATTTCATCCATCATTTGTAAGGATGGATTAAACAATTGTTAGTGTATTAAAACCATTGTAAGCTTGCTATGACTATAGGAATTTTATAGCGAGCATTCTCGGAATTACTGTTACAGCTCGCTGAATAAGCATTCCAGCTGTAATTGTAATTTGTTCAGAGCATTCATGTACTCTGGAGCTTCAGAGAACCTTTAAAAGCATTAAATCTGAACAAATATAAATCTTTATGTGCTTCAACTGATGATTTTTCAATTGGGTGTGGAGTACCGGCCGGATAGTACCTCTCCCTGCACCAGGTGTTGTAAAGAGATGGCTGAGGTACCTGATATAATAAATTCGCACAACGTCTCATACATTGAGATGACAAAGTGACAAGTAGCTTCAAGCACTAGCGTTACGGACGGACAACATAGAACAAATACTTACTTAAATACATATATTTAACACCCGGACGTAGAACATACAGAAATATCATCATATAAATATATGTCCTGGGTGGGGATCGAACCCATGACCCTTGGCGCACCAGATAGAATTACTACCATCTGTGTCCCATTATACGTATACCAACAGATGGTAGCAGCATCGCCACCACGAAGCCATACTCTGTGATTGTCACCACGATTTCTTTGGGAGGTCTATAGTGGATATCCATACCCATAAGTGGATATCCAACGCGCCATTTGTCGGCACTGATACCTTAATACCCAGTAAATAGGGAGACACTATTTCTTTTGTTCTCTGCCGGTATACCTCGATCGATAATGTTAAGTAATATTAAGTAAGGACAGCCGTGTGATCCGGTAGAGTAGAATAGTACCTCTCCTGGTACCAGGTGCCAAAGCTCGAATATAAAAATCTCGATGAATTACTACCTACAGGAAACCGATAAGGAATTGATATCTAATTTCTTGACTGGAACTTTTGGAACGAAACCCAAATTCGCGTCGCCTTGGTAGTAATCGGGATTTTTCCTGCTTATTAATAGGAAGCCGTATTTTACCAGCACAGAAGAATAGTACATTCCCCTGTACCAGTTGTTGTAAGAGTCGATTAAGGTACCAATACCGACAGATAGCGGTATGTCCACCCGAAATAGCGTAACTCGAATACATAGGACGGGGATGGGCAGCAGCATCCCCGTTGTAAAAGTTACGCATTACGATCACCAACACGCTTGACCAGCTCGGCAATTATGGGCGAAATTCCCTCTGTCTTGGGGAGGCCTGTGTCCAACATTGGACTTCTTAGCTGATATGATGAAGTAACGACATATTTTATTTAAGGATTATATGCCAATAGGAACCATCTTAAAGATCATGAAATCTGTTTAATACTGATGGAGGTCACGGAAAGGTGCCTATATGGCACGAACATTGGATTGGATTGGATTCGAATTCAAAAAACGTCCTGAACTGTCCGCGATTCAGGACGATATCGCCGCGTACATATACGATGCGGTGCACATGTGTAAACTCCGGCTTATATTCCCCTTTAAAGCGCCGATGTATTGTCAATATTGTTCTATTATTCTTTCATCGGCTCGCTTCATTTGTTTTTATTGTGTTTTTATTGATGAGTGTCGCGGTTATGCGAACATCAGACCACCGATATAATGGACCTCTTTGTTTGAAAGGATTTTAATTAATTGGCTCTCGATTCATATTGACTTTCTGGTTGCTACTTTTCTATATATATACCGCGATGAAGACATGCAGCCGTAGCCATGTACATGAGGTAGACATACAAAAGTCATGAAGGATGTTATCCCGCCACGGGGTCAATTAATAAAATTACATACACTTCATCTCAAGCATTGACCTGATTCCGTGATAAGTTACTTAAAGCCCTTCTGTTACGGACAACAAACAAATCACAATCACAAATATTCCACTTAAATTCATTTTTTTAACACCCATAATAGACACAGAACAAACATAAATATCGTCATATAAATATTTGTTCTGTGTAGGGATGGCATTCACGACCTTTGGCGGACAAGACGGGATCACTACCATCTTCGTCACCGGGCCCGTCAATTTTGAATGGAGATGTCACTGTCAATGATACCACTAATGAAATACCATGTTTAACTAACCAAATGAGTTAGTCATGACCGCGGTTTGATACCATCTCCGCCCTGTGCATTTGAGCTGCACTGTTTCGGGTGGATATACCGCCATCTGTCGGTTTTGGTACCTTAGTGGCCCTTACGATACCTGGTGCAGTGGGAAGTACTATTCTCCTCTGCCGGTACCTCACGGCCAATAACAAATATACACTAAAGGACAAATATACTACTGAAATACACAAATTTAACACCCAGACACAGAACAAACATAAATATCATCATATAAATATTTCTGCTGAATCGGGGATCGAACTCACGACCTTTGGCGCACAAGACAGGATTACTACCATCTGCGCTAACGGGCCTGTCATTTTTCTCTAACATTGTTCATATTGAATTAATTGCCTCCGAAACATTGCGACAACACTTAGAGTCACTTAGAATTCTGTGTACAGTAAATGTTTGTTTATAATTAATTATACAGGTAAATGACCTATTTGCATAATGACATAATAATTGGGCGAAGATAGTGTACGATTTACTGAACATAGAAAGATAAAATACATAGTAATTTTAAAATTACTTTGTAACGGCTTTTAGAAGTGTCTTTTAATCTTACGGCGCTTTTTTTTAAAATGTAAATCAAACATTTCCCTCTTGGCAATGATTTATATACATACTTTCTTTCCCGGCAAACGTTGTTCTCCAGTACATGTTATAAAAAAATATTAAATAAATAAAATTACTATTAAAAAAGGGGTTGGTGATAGAAGGGTAAACATTTAGGGGTGTATGTATTTTGTAATGCAATATTAGAAAAAAATATTATAAAATAAAAAAAATCGGGTATTAGAAATAGCTAGTAGCCGATTCTTAGACCAACTGCATATGCACATAAAATTTCATAAGCCGTTTCGGAAGAGTATAGTAATTAAAATATATATATATATATATATATATGTCATGAAGTCAGCAAACAATCATACACGTGACGGAAACCTATAAACACGGCAGCCTATGCTCGCTCGTGTCATCACAAACACATCACTAGAGCGTCACCAACCATGTGAACTGAAGATACAATATCACATTTACTCAGTAATTTATTCACTGCCTTCCTCACCCTTCAAACCGGAACACAGCAATTCCAACACTGCTATGTGGCGGTAGAAATAAGCGAGAATGAGGTATCAATTCAGACGGCCTTTGTAAGAGGACTAACTCTAGCAAATAAATAGTATATATGTATGTATATAGATGTCCAGTTGCAGTGTAAATTGCAGTCATCATCATCATATCAGCCATTGACAGTCTACAGCTGGACATAGGCATCAAGAAAGACGGAATTTCGCCCTCAATTGTCACACTGGGCAAGCGTGTTAGCAATCGCAGTGCGTCAATAAATCAGCTTTCGCGACGTGGATGCTGCTGCCAATCCCCGCCCTGTGCTATAAAGCTAAACTGATTTAGAAGGGTATACCACCATGCATCGGTTCTGGTATCTCGGTCGTCTGTTACACTCGGTACAGAGGAAGGTACTATTCTAACCGGATTTTTTTTTACTGTATTGAAAAGTTTAATATACTATGTGCAGCAACGCGTGATCGATCCTGCTATAGTATATGATGGCCCGATTAGAAAGTTCGCAAAACAGCGTGATTAAGGCAAGTAGCCACATGTTGTGCCAGCTTAAAACTCTTACGTTCCCTCCGAGTTAAACTTTTTCTAACGGTTCGAACGATCGTTAAGCTTACCCTAATGACCCTTCCATCCTTTTTGGTCGCGGCTTGAAACACCGGCGGTGGATTGAGAACAAATCGTTAGCTTCACTTCCATTATAAATCTAAAAACGTAGAGTCGAAAGAGTTTTAATTACGATAAGACTAGATTTTGTATTAAAAGCTGTTTATTAAACAAATATATTGAACTAGCTGTGCCCGCGACTTCGTCCGCGTGGAATAGTTTTTTTTCGGTACCATACCTATTTACTTCAAATTATATAAACTTTGAATGTCACGTTTATTTATATCGAATCAATGGCCTGAAAAATAAGTTTTAAGTTTCTAGCTCTAAAAATAGCGATCCATGCAAACAACTATTCATCCCCCCTTGCAACCCCTTACAACCCTTATTTCGAGTTCAAAAATAGCCTATGTCCTTTCTTAAGGTCTAAAGATTGTCTATGCCAGATTTCATCAAAATCGGTTGAGAGGTTTAACCGGGAAAGCGTAACAGACAGACAGACAGACAGACAGACAGACAGACAGACAGACAGAGTTACTTTCGCATTTATAATATTAGTAGGGATAATCCTTCCTCCTTTTACAACGGTTGCATGCATTGGTACCTCACTCATACCAAATAGCAGTGTTCGTATTGCTGTGTGGAGTGTGAGAGGCAGTGTAATTACCGGGTAAATGTGACATAGTATCTTCAATTCAGGGTTGGCAACACGCTAGTGATGTCTTTCTGATGACACGAGCGAGTACAGCACCAAACGGACCGTATACTTGTTTGCTGACTTCCTTATATAAAAAAGGATAATAATGCAACCATGAATTTTGGAGCCTCATTGGATTTCTCCCAATGTAGATTGTAAATATACTAATCTCAACTTATCTAACAGTTTAGCAATGAAAATTATATATAGATATTCCATATAAATAAATAAATTCCCACATCGTGTCATACATTCTCCGAGATTCCGTGATAAGTCGCTTAAAGCACTTGTGTTACGGATATCAGAGAACAGAGGAATCACATATATACTACTTACACACATATATTAAACCGAATCAATACAAATTTCACCATATAGCTCTTACATTTAAACTATGAGCAAATTATATATACTTAAAGATATCCATATATATATATATATATATATATATATATATATATATACCCGCGACTTCGTCCGCGTGGAATAGTTTTTAGGGGTACCATACCTCTTTACCTTAACTTATATAAACTTTGAATGTCATGTTAAATTCGATATAATTGAATCAATGGCCTGAATAATAAGTTTCAAGTTTCTAGCGTTAAAATAATAAATAATACTTCCATACAACTTTTCATCTCCCCTTTCGACCCCTTACACCCCCTTACCTTACCATTATTTCGAATTAAAAAATAGCCTATGTAATTTCTCAAGCTCTAAAGATTGTCAATGCCAAATTTCATCAAAATCGGTTGAGAGGTTTAAGCGGGAAAGCGTAACAGACAGACAGACAGAATTACTGTCGCATTTATAATATTAGTAGGGATTAGTTTTAAATTATTCGCAATGCTATTAAATCTATATACATTGAACACGATGGACGACGCAGGCAGATGTAACAGTTTAATACTAGCATTACTGACGGCGATCACTTCTCAAATTATTGTGTTTTATATTCATATTTATTGGTTATATAACTTGGATTACTATGTATTCTGTAACTTGGATTATGGAAATAAATATTATTATTATTATTATATAATATTGCTGCGCAAATATCAGGTTTATATTTCTGCTATAATTTAATGGATTTATCTAATTAGCATTTGAATTGCTTGATAAAGAGCGGTTAAAAATAATTACTTGCCCAATAAATTGGGTGGTAGTTAAATGTAATTGAAACGGCGGTATATCCACCCAAATAGCGTAACTCAAATACGGGCGACAAAGGGGCAGCACCTTTCCCGTGTAGAACTACCCTCGGCGATTGTCATCACGCCTGCCCAGCGCGGCAATTATGGGCGAAAATCTCCATTTCATGGGCAGGTCCACCACTAGTGGACTTACGACGGTTGCTATGATGATAAAGATGTTGAAGATAAGACTCTTTGCCTCATTTAGAAACAACGTTTGTTCTGTAACTACAAAAATTCTACTAAACAGAAGTAGAAATTTTGAAATAGCATAATGCTTCTGAACCCTGAGGTGTACTTTATCGTCTGTTGCAACACTCCCAAAGGGATGAACAGAGACAGCGGATCCTGCGTGAATATTCTAGTACAAATGTTCAAATATTGCAAACGCTTTTAAGGGCTTTGCGGTGAGCCGGGATGGATCTTCGTCGAGTTGAACTCGAAATAGTTTTAGAGAGCAATTTATCTATGTAACATACATACAACAGAGTATCATACATTTTGCTAGATTATCCGGGTCTGTACTCTCAGATACAAGAATAGGTCCGATTGTGCAGATGGTAGTATTTCTGTATTATGCGCCAGAGGTTGTGGATTCGATCCCCACCTATGACAGACGTCTGTCTATATGATGATAGTTGTGTTTGTTCAGGTGTTAAAAACATTTAAATATTATATTTGTGATTCCTCTGCTGTCTGGTATTCGTAACACAAGTGCTCTCAGCAGGTTATTATTAAATTGACTATCTGACACTGTCTACATGAGAGATCGAGAGGGTCGCGCTTAATTACTGCACGTAATTTGTTGTCAAAATTAAACCAATCCATTGATTGAAAGGATTATTTTTCTGTAGTTTTAAAATAGAACATAATAATTAATTACTAAAATTTACAAAAAATCTATAATCACAATCATTTGTTTATATATACTTTATTTACTGATGCTGCTTCTCTAACTTTATAACCCTATTTCTGATGTACGTTATTTTATGTATATATATATATAAATATATATTCATATATAAATATCATATGCATTAATTGCGTTTATTTATACAAATATGTATGCCACGTTTATTTATTTTGTATATATACTGCACCACTATATATATATTTTTTCTGTTTTGTGTAATGGTTGACTGGGAGATAATGCCACCTGGCATTAAGTCCGCCATTTGTACATTTTGTAACATTTTGTGCAATAAAGTTAAATAAATAAAACGCGTGTAAAAAAGCGTAAATAAGAAGCGTATATATATATATACGCTTCAACACATGAGGTAGACCTCATATAAAAGTCATCTGCATTAGTACCTACCCTATTTCTACCGCCAAACAGCAGTGTTTGCTGAGTTCCAGTTTGAAAGGTGAGAGAGGTTAATGTGACTTAATATCTTTAAGTCACTAGGTTGGCAGTACGTTAGTTAGTTACTTATGCTGTAACTGTATGCTTGTTTATCGATCTGGTCTTATAAAATTAAAAAAAAAATCAAATCGGTCCATTACTTCCTGATATTAGTGTTTTAAATAAAGGCATGGCGGCGCAGCTTTCGCGACAGGGATGCTGCCGCCCATCCTCCTTCTATGCATTTGAGCTAATATGTCCCGGTCGGATATACCGCCATCTGACGGTTCTGGTACCTTAGTCGCCTCTTACGACAGCTGCTACAGAGAGAGGTACTTTTCTACTCTGACGGTACCTTACGGCACGAAAAATTATTCATAGTTTTCTTTTAATGTATTCTGACTATCCTACTTATTGTTTTTTCCAGCTATTTTTCTATTTTGCATGTGATATCGTTCGTTAGTATACTAACTCTATATATGTATATATATATATAAAATGACAAGTTGACTGACTAACATATAAACGTAGAACCTATACTATAAGTGTTAAAAACATGATATTCTCCACAGGAGTCCCTTTTAAACGTAAAGGAGCATTGAGAAAGGATTTTAGAAAATTCACCCCCTAAGGGGGTAAAACGGGGTAGCTTAGGTAATAGGACACTTTGTTGTTTTTGAAGTTATTTGAATGTATAAATGTTCATAATTAAAAATCATGGAATACGCGTAATTTTTAACATCCCTTAAGGTAGTAAAAGGGGGATGCAAGGTTAGCATGAAAGTTGTATAACTTAACACGGGTGAAACCGCGGGGCGCTGCTAGTAAATAAATAAGTAATTACCCCCTCCCCCAATCTCACCCCTCGGCGTCTCAATGTTGAGAGGAGACTCAACGCTGCCATCGCCGGCGTCCTTTCGGATTATGGCAGAAGTGAAATTCGAGTTCCATTAACATTTTAAAATGTTGTTTGTTCTTATTTAGATTAAGCTGATGCAAAAATTCTGACAGCTTTAAATGGTTCTTGTTTAGTCGTTTACGTACTTGGTGAAGTAGGGATGTTGTTTACTAACAGAGTAGGATAGTGATACATATATTATAAATTAATTTGTATATATAGATTAATTTATTATGTATATATATATATATATATATATATATATATATATATACATAATAAATTACTCTTTATTGTACACCAATAAAAACAATACAAGAATATTACTAAAACAAATGACTTGTTTCATATAATTTGATCAAATGAAATGCATACATTTATTTGTCGGACGTTTGCGTGTGTTTTCATGTTAAAGTATACCTAAAGCCAGAATTGGATAGTACCTCCCCATGGAATCAGGTGTAGTAAGAGGTGACTGAGGTACTGAAACAGACAGGTGGCGGTATATCCACCTTAAACAGCGTAGCTCAAATACGAAATTACGCACCATTTGTCACCACGCCTGCCCAGCGTGGCAATTATGGGCAAATGACCCCTTTTTTGTGGAGGCCTATGTCAGAAGTGGACGTTCTACAGCTGCAATGATGATAAATATATTAATAATTAATAAATAAATAAGTGAAGCACTTGTGTTACGGATATCCAACAACAGAGGAATTACAAATATACTACATGAATACATATAACTAACACCCATACATAGAAAGATATTCATTATATAAACATTTGCTATTTGTGGGGATCGAACCCACGACCTATGGCGCACAAGATGGGATCACTACTATCTGCGCCATCGTGCCCGTCAAATGTGTTTGTACTCTTCAGATAACGGAGTAAAAAAAAATAGGTCAAGGTACCTCTTTAGGGATTCCATTAAAACAAAACATACATAATGTATATTTGTTTACTAAACTTTTAAGATGCTAATGGATCCATTGACCGACCTTTGTCCGCCGTTGTAATCCAAAGTGACCTCCCTCGATGGAAACATTAGGGGTTGTTACGTCATGGTACACAAAAGTAGGGGAACCCCGCGTTTGTATTTATACGATTATTAAAGTTAAAGTAATTTCAACCCTTTCAAGGGTTTCAAATCTTAAAAGAAATTGCAGAGCCTTGATAGAATTACTTGATTGTCTATGGTCCTTTTTCCGGGATTTTTTTATTAGATGAATAAGTACACAGTCCACGTGGTAGAAAGCGTCACAGCGTATAGACGCTCGTGATATCACAAGGATATCACTAGCGCATTGCCGACCTTGTGATTTGAAGGTATTATTCAACAGTCACAATATCCACTAATTTCACCCTTTAGACCGGAACACAGCAATGCGTACGCTGCTATTTGGCGGTAGAAATATGTAAGATTGAGGTACCATGCAGGTGACTTTGTTATGAGGTCTACCTCATGATAGAGAAGACGTAGGGAAGTTTCAAGTTGATTACCATTTAACTAAGAGGTAGCCCTGACAGATGTATTCTGCATTATTACTTCATTCTCACCTATTTCTATCGCCTAAACCAATGTTCTGGTTGGAATGGTGAGAGAAGCAGTGAAAAATTACTGGGTAATGTGGCATAGTGTCTACAAATCACAAGTTTGGTTTTTAGGTTTGTCGACTTAGTCTAATTTCTAATTTTAACCTTGGGAAATCAAAACTTATAGATTTTTTCCCATGAACCGTGAGACCATTTGCCGGGAGGTAGCGACAGAGTAAAGTGCTACCACCCTCTGTACCAGGTGTTTATCAGCCTTTAATAACTTACAAATTATAGTCTTGTTATCTGAATATATAACCAATATTATTATTATTCTCATCATTATAGCCATTGGAAGTCCACTGCTGGACATAGGCCTCCCCAAGAAAGGGGGGATTATGCCGATAATTGCCGCGATTAGAATGCCATCCCCACCCTATGCATTTAAACTACACTGTTTCGGATGGGTATATCGCCATCTGTCGGTTCTTGTACCTTAGTCGCCGCTTACGACACCTGGTACTGAAGGAGGTACTATTCTAATCTGCCGGTACATCACGGCAATATACTTAAACTTAGTCAACAAACAGCGGCGCCTTCAAGACGTCAAATCTAGGTTGTAAAGAAACCTAACGTGTTAAATCAGGCTCTACAGGCGTAATATCGTTGGCCCGGAAAATATCCTGTATTATGTAATTGCATTAGCATAGAACTAATAGCAGAGAAACTAAATAATTAGTTTCTCAGTTGAAATCTATTCGAATAATCACGATAGGTTCCTTCACAACCTAGTTACAGCCGTGAGGTACCGGCAGAGTAGAATTATACCTGCCACTGCATCAGGTGTCGTAAGAGTTAGTCGCCTAAGGTAACCAAGGTGGCCAACCAAGCGAGTTGGCAATCCCATCCATGCCTAGCCCAGCAATTATGCTTCCTCGATGAATGATCTATCTAACACTGAACTAATTTTTCAAATCGTACCAGCAGTTCCTAAGATAAGTGCATTTAAACAAACAAACAAACTCTTCAGTGCAATAAAATGAGTACAGACTGGCAGCGCCCCGCATTGTGTGTGACAATGCGTAGTTTGAGAATAATAAATACAAATAGTACTCCGTATAACAATAGCTATCTGTCAATGAAAGTCTGATCATTTAAATTCTACATAATTATTTTTAGTAACTTATAACCAAAATATAAAATTTTATTGAAATAACTTTGAAAATTTGAGAACTTTCATACTAAGTTTGCACTCCTTTATTTTACACGTGTATCATGACTTTCAATGAAAAACTTCAAAAACGGCAAAGTTATATACTAAATTTGCATCCCCATTTTACTACTATTTTACTGTGCCGGTACTTCACGGCTCGTTTCTATTCATTATATATTATAGAGAAATGTGTACAGAAATGTTTTTGGATTAAAAAGAAATTTATGTAAGTAAATATTTCTATGAAAATATGATAGTGTATATCCATTGTTGTACCTTTGACTAGAATTTTTCGTTTCCAAACCACTCGCTACACTATGTAAACTCCGACAGCTGTCGATTCCCACCCTCCCCTCCCCTCTTCGGAATATCGGGAGATGTTTGCCAAAGCGCGCGGGGCGTGCTGACGGATCCATGCTCACGTCAAATTAGTTCTTGATTTACTTGGTAAATTGGGTTCATTGTTCTATGTACGCTGTGGGGATTCTTTGAAGAGCTGACGGTGTACTTGATCAAGTATCGCTGACTAATTTATTTAAAGCAACCATCACTTACATATATTTTATGTAGTAGCCGCGCCCCGCGGTTTCACTTGCGTAGTTCCCGTCTCCATTCCAGTAATGTATCCATGATCGCCAATATAATTTATCCAAGTTACCGTTTATAATATGCTTGTGAAAACCTTATCAAAATCGGTCCAGCCGTTTCAGAGATTACCTCAAACAAATAGACAAACAAAAAATGTTACTTTGTTATATATACATTCAGTAAGGAGTACTTATTTGTATATTACAAACAGACACTCCAATTTTATTTATACTTACGTATTGAAAAAATACTTTCGATGGTGTTTATTGCATGGTGATAAAATACCTTCCGAAATAATGCACATATTTGGGTCAAATATAGCCTACTTCCACTGTTAGACATAAACTTCCCCAAGTTATAATTATTGAAAGTTAGAATAATTGTTGCCCATAACTGAACCGCTGGGCAGGCGTGGTTGCAATCGCTATGCGAGCAAGTTACGCTGTTTCTGATGGATATACCGCCATCTGTCGGTTCCGATACCTCACGCATCTCTTACGAAACGTAGTAATAAGAAAGTGCGGAAATTTACGGTTATTTTTTTCCTTACTACTCGTAATCAATGAGTTTTCGATAACATAATCTCTTTATTTCAGGTCTTGGCAGCATTAGCAGTGTCTCTGGCTCCATTCTCTGCTGGACTGGGAAAAGGATACAGCTCCCCAGCCATCGCCTCACTGCAGGGGCCTGGAGCAAATGCTACCAGGAGAGACTTCCAGCTGACCGATCAGCAGGCATCGTGGTTGGCATCACTATCGTTCTTAGGTGAGTAACGTAACATACGTAAACTGTCAATCACACGGTAGAAGCTAGCACAATTAATTTTTTTTATATCATTATTATCAAAGCAGCGGTAGAGAGTTCACTGCTACCTGATGACCCTCAGGACCTTATGATGTTATAAGAGTCATCTAAACAAATAGCTCGAGTGTCCTCCTTCAATACTGGTGATGCCGCTTCTCTCACTTTATAACCCTATTTCTGCTGTACGTTATATTATATATATTTTTTGTACCATATATATTTATTGCGTTTATTTATACATATATGTATGTAACGTTTATATATTTTGTATATATACTATCTGCACTACTACATATATATATATATATATATATATATATATATAGTGTTTCGCGTAATAGTTGACTGGGAGATAACGCCAACTTGCATTAAGTACGCCATTTGTAAATTTTGTAATATTTTGTTCAATAAAGTTAAATAAATAAATAAAAATACTAGACTGCTGGCACCAAACGGGTGTTAAAATAAGTCAATAGCAGGTTCATTACGGGAGCCACTGGAAAAATCCTGTAAGAAAAACTAATAAAGATAAGGGTTTCATTAACACCTAATATTTGGTATTACATATTAGTAATATTGGAACCCATACCGGCGTCGGCGCTAACAACCCATTGTCTTTATAGTAGATGTTAAACCAATTGAATTTAATCCCAAGCAGTTTCATAATTAATATAATCTTTCAAGCAGTAATTAGCCTTAGCAACAAGTTTACTTTTCAAGCAATTCTTCACTTAATTGAAAGGCATCTGTAATGCTACTTGGAATTTTATTATAAAATCTTTTGCTATTGCCGAACGAATTAATTACTTTTCGAGTCCAGCAATAGATACTACGAGCTTTTACTTATTTCTAGTATTAATATTAGATATATCAATGCTTTTCTGTAAATCAGTAATATTTTGGCGACATAAATAATATTACATTATATTACTAGAGGTAGGTACCTCATACAAAGGTAATCTGCATTTATACCTAACGCCCACCTATTTCTACCGCCAAATAGTAGTGTTTGCATTCCTGTGTTAATGTTTGAAGGGTGAAAGAGGCAGTTAAATAACTGGCTAATTTTGGCTGGCGATGCGGGCGAAGTGCTTTAAACGACTTACCACGGAGTCAGGTCAATGTATGAGATGTTGTGGGAATACTTTTTTATAAATCAATCTAAACGTCAATCCGCCATTCAATCAAGTGATGCTCCAATCGACTTTCATTCAAAACAAACATAAAATGAATATTTAAAGTATTAGGTATAAACATTATTTACACAGCATAGATCTATGTCCAACAGTAGACATCCTAAGACTCATGATAATGCCACGCACTCTTTCATTAATACAACTGAAGATTTTAAAGCGTGTTATTTAACGCCATAAACCTCATTCCTTTTACGATTACTTAATGTAAATAAACATTCGACCCGTTTCATTACGCTTGTGGCGCTCTGACCTTCACAAAAAGGTCGTTCGACCTCACCAACATCTTAATTTAAAATGTTTGTTATTTGAAAACTTTCGACCAGAAATGTTAATAAAGCGGTCGAATCGCATTGCACGCTTACATGCCGCAATTTGAATTAGAAAGGCAGATGCGTCGGTGGTGTAATGGTCAGCATAGTTGCCTTCCAAGCAGTTGATCCGGGTTCGATTCCCGGCCGACGCACACTTTTTGTTTTTTTTTATTTATTTTTTTTATGCGATCACGATTTATTTTGCGTCTTGTTTTATAATTTTTATTTGTTTTAAATCATAATTAAAAATAGCAACGGAACAGTTTGTAAATTAAAATATTTTTTTCTATAGAGATAGAATATTGTTTTTATCGATAATTTAGGTTTAATTTTATCCTGGATAAGGAATGTTTCCCGAGGGATAGATTTTCACAAATTCATGTACAATTAGGTCTCACAATTATTGTGGTCTTATAACTTAGATGCCTTTTTCAGACACTGCGTGTGGATGAAGCGTACTGGACATTGTTCATAATGTTTTATGAAAACATTTCACCGTTATAATATTAGTATAGATGAGAAGGCAAAAATTGGTTCCCCATTTAAAAAAAATGCGAATTGGCTAACGTGAAATTGACTTAGTTAAAGTGGAGAAGAAGTACGTGAAGCTATTTCTTTTGAACAAAATACACTATACATTTAATTTGTGAAAATAACCATTAAACACAATACTATTTTAATGACATGTTGACATACCAAAATGAAGTAAACGTTGATTGTCTATTGATTGTTAAACAAATGGTGATAGAGTTTATGTAAAATTTCATTAATCGTGGTCGAATTACAACCCACTGGGCGACAGGCGTCTACGCAGTTCGTTCTATATATTTTTAAGGAATTTTTCTTGAAATAGATATATATACGTACCGACCTGACTCCGTGCTAAGTTTCTTAAAATGCGTGTAACAGACATCGGACCCCATTGAAATATAATAAATAAATACGTAAATTAAATATTTACTAACAGTTTTAATAGCCGTGATATACTAGCAGAGTAGAATATCGTCACTGTCAATGTATGTGAGGTTGTGTGAATTTATTATTTTTAAAATTATAAACGAGCCCGGTGGTGCAGATGGTGGTCTAGTGATCCTATCTTGTCCTCCAAAGGTCGTGGTTTTGATTTCCACCCAGAGGAAATATTTATAGGACGGTATTTGTGTTTGTTCCGTGTCTGGGGGTTAAATATATGTAAAAAATGTAGTATACTTGTAATTCCTATGTTGTCTAGAGTCCGTAACACAGGTGCTTTAAGTGACTTACCAAGTAGTCAGATCAATGTACGAGATGTTTTGAAAATTTATTATTATTAAATGTATTTTATAAGTCTTAAAAATATTTTTATATTTTTCACATTTCTAAAACTGTCCGTATCTTTAACGCTGTAACATTTTATCATAACATGATAACAGAGTTGAAATGACGCGCGACGTAACACGCATCAAACGAACGAGCGATATTACGTCACTATGACGTCACCGTCCTTCACAATCAGCTGATTGGCTCTGGCAGCCTAATGGGTGTTGAAGGCTTTATTCCGTAATCAATTTTCCATTATTATAATTTGCCGTCAGGTACCGACTGAGTAGAATTGTACCTCTCTCTGTATAAAATGTCGTAACAAGCGACTGAGGTACCGGAACCGACAGGTGGCGGTATATCCATTCGAAACTTTATATATCAGTTTTAATACTACAGGGTGGGGATGAGCAGCATCCCAGATCTGTGATTGCAACCACGTTTGCTCACCGCAGCTATTATAGGCAAAAATCATCCTATGTTGAGAAGGCATATCGCTAAAATTAGACATTAGATGACTGATATAATGACAATGATAAGTTACTTGCTGTTGCCCGCGACTTCATCCGCGTGAATATCGGTTTGATAAAAAGTATTACTTCTATGCCTTTTCTTGAGCAAGCTTGACCTGTGACCGGCGTCGCCTTTTTATTTAAAACTAGCTGTGTCCGCGACTTCGTCCGCGTGGAATATTTTCATCGAATACCAAAACTTATATGAACTTTGAATGTCATATTATTGTTATTTGTATTAAATCAATAACCTAAAAATAAGTCTCAAGCTTCTAGCTCTAAAAATAGCGATACTTCTATACAACTTTTCATCCCTCTCCCCCTCGCAAACCTCTTTTAAGCCTTATTTCGTATCAAAAAGTAGCCTATGTCCTTTCTCAGGCTCTGGACTCTCAGTGTACCAAATTTAATTTAAATCGGTTCAGTAGTTTAGGCCTGATTGCGTAACAGACACAGACAGAGTTACTTTTGCCATTATTGTATTAGTAAGATCTTGAATGAAATAAAGTTATTTCAAGGCACTTTAATCACCTCAAGCAGCGTTACGCGGTTTCACTCATGAAATTCCCTTGGTGACTTGGATATAATATGTGACCTATATCACTTGCTAATAATGTTATTTTCTGATTGTGCAACAATTTTCGTAATGAGTTCAGTAACATCTTACTTTATTTGTTACAAACGTATAAAAATAAATATAAATATTGGAAGTCCATGGTTGGACATAGGCTTCCTAAAGAAAGGCAGGCGGCTGCCCATTTCCGCATCACCTTTTTGATTCGGATGGAACATACCAAGGATAAGGATATTTCCTTGATAATTCAAAAACATCTTAAAAATATTCCGAACAGAAATATATCTTCAATTCGAAGCAGTAGCCCCTGAAACTAGCGCGTTCAACCAAAAAAAGCAACGATCAAACACTTTTCAGCTTTTTTTAACAAATAAGATTGACAAACAAGCATACAGTCCGCGTGATAGTAAGCGTCACTGCTACACTTATAGACGCTCGTAATATCACAATGATATCACTAGCGTGTTGCCAACATTGTGATGTGGAATATTTATAACATCACACAGTAATTTATGCCTCTATTACCCTTCAAAACGGAATACAACAATACAAATATTGCTATTTGGCGGTATAAATAGGTGACCTCGAGGTACTAATGCAGACGAGATACCATTGTATAAGATATCAATTCTTTAGCAACTATTTAATAGGCGAGTTGTGGATTTGTTTGTTCGTGTTGAAAATAGCAAGACTAAAAGTGTATTTTAAGTAGCAGTACATCTCATGGGCCGAACAATAATAATAATAACATACATCTCCACAACACCTCATAAATTGACCTGACTATGTAATTCGCTTGCCCTGGATGAGAGTCGAACCCAAGACCCTTAGCGCACGAGATGGGACCACTACCAACTGCGCCAACAGAAAATAAGTTAATTCAAATGTGACCACTAGTTGGGATGCTCAATTCTCGTTCATAACGATCAGTTAAAGTGATCGGACGCTCCAACGTCACACGTTATTTGGTTATGATTGATTGATTGGTGGACCGGCAGAGGCTCCATCCCCGTAATGGACAAAGGCTTGGGGGGATCGGTTTTACAATTTCTGTTGTATCATTTGCATCGACGGTATAGTTTATTTTGACGGACCCTATGAGGCAGATGGTAGTGATCCTGTCTTGTGCACCAAAGGTCGTGATCTCGATCGCCACCCAGGACAAATATTCATGTAATGATATTTAGATTTGTTCTGTGTCTGGGTGTTAAATATTTTTATTTAAATAGTATATTTGTGATTCCTCTGTTGTTTGATGTCCGTAATACAAGTGCTTTAAGCAATTTATCATGAAATCAGGTCAATGTATGAGATGTTGTGGGAATTTGCATATTTTGGAAGGCCTGATGGTAATCAAAGAAATTTAATTGCTTTTATAATTACAATAAGCTATAGTACTATCTTTACTTACTAATTATACTATATAATACTATATATACTTTTTTAAACCACCAAAAATTAGTTTATTATATGTAGTGAACGCGTCATCACCTTATCAGCCATTAGCTACCATCATATAGGCAACTGGACATAGTCCTTCCAAAGAAAAGTGAATTTTGCCCATAATAGCTACGCTGGGCAAGTGTGCTGGTAATCCAGCACTGTACAATTGAGCTACACTAGCTAGAATTGATATACAGTCATCTGCCGTTTCTGGTGCCCTTAGTCGCCTCTTACGACACCCGATTAGTAGGTACTATTCTACCGGTACCTCACGTCTTCGCGTGAGCGCCTAAATGTTACCTTTCCTCTACACTACTCGCGAAGTTCCTCGGTAAGTACTCGAGATACTTTGGCAACAGTCCGAAGTGCGACACTACTCACTAGTTCAACTTTGCGATGAGCTCATTCGCTATAAGGCGCCGACAGTCTGTGCACGTTTGTAATGAACGCTCAAACATCATATTATTTTCTTGTCCAAGTTATGACATTTATCATTGGGAATAATGGTCTCCGCTTACAGAATTTCCAGGAACAACCACTGAATACTGAATATTGCTCATAATTGTGTCCCGCGCAAAAAAATGAGTACTGCAGTGAAGTCGGTCGATTAGTGTAGAGAGGTACTTCGTGAACGCACTTCGTGCAACTTCGGGCCCTTTGACTCGAGCGTAAAAACCGACAACAAATGGAAGTCGCCCGAGGCGAGGTAAAGTCTGACGAGGTAAGCCGAAGTGTCTACACTATCGTATTCGGCCAACATCGTTCAACTTCGCGAGTAGTTTAGAGGAGGCATTAGAAAATATAGTATGTTGTTAATAATTTTTTTTTCCATAAAAATATTCAAATTACAATTGGCGAGGCCTATATCCAACAGTGGACTTCCAATGGCTGATATGTTGATGATGATAATGAATTAAAAGAGTATAAATTTATTTCCAGGTGCTCTCTTCGGTGGCATGGCGGGTGGGGCAGCCATGAGACACGGACGGCGCCGGGTGCTGTCGCTGGCTGCTGCCCCCTGCAGCCTGTCCTGGCTGCTCACTGTGCTGGCTACTTCAGTCAGGATGATGTGCATCACCGCCTTTCTCGGGGGCTTCTGCTGTTCTATTCTCACTATGTTGTCGCAGGTAAGAGGTTTTCTTTGATTTAATGATAAATTAGTTATAGATTTTCATATTTATTGTAGGATGTCCATTGATTTATATATATTCCACCCCTAAAGGATAAAAATTATTGGGATATTTGTGTTTGTGCCATGTTGAGTTTCTGAGGGGATGCTGCTGCCCATCTCCGCCCTGTTAAATTTGAGTGGTCATGTGTAATATATAACATTTAGGTCAATCAGCTTATCTAAATAAAATTAATATTAGACGACATCCCATACATTGTTCTAGTCCTAAAGTAATGATTTTCTTTGTATTTGTTGTGCAAACAAAGCAATGAGGTTATTTCTACAACACCTAGACTCAATACAAATGACTTTTGTACTGGCGCGATACCCAAAAATCGAGAGCGTCGCCCTTAAATACTGCATGTAATTTATTGTCAATATTATACCGTATGATCCATTGATTAAAAGGATATTTTTTTGTAGTTTTAAAATAGAATATATTAATTAAAAACTGATATTCACAACAAATTACATTAACTTTTTATCTTTAAAAATAGTGTAATTATGTAAATATAGAAATCATTTGCTTGTAAATAAAGCAGTATTCGTTTATAGATTACAAGGCTAAACAAACGCTTAAACACATGAGACCTCATACAAAGGTAGTCTGCATTGGTACCTTACTCTCACCTATTTCTACCGCCAAATAGCAGTGTTCGCATTACTATGTTCCGGTTCGAAGAGTGAGAAAGGCAATGAAATGGCTGTGTGATACCTAGTGTGATATCATATCCCTAAGTCATTTGGTTGGTGATGCGCGAGTGATATCTCTAAGATATTACGAGCATCAATAAGCTGCACAGACTTACTATCACGCGAATTGTAGCTTGTATTTCGACCTAGTAAAATATGAAAATATATATAGGTACACATTTTTTTTACATAATAGAATTTTAATAGGACGAACTTTCTTTCATACATTCAGGTCTTAATTTATTTAAGAAAAATATATTTTAATTTTTTCGATATCACACAGACGTACATACATATTTTAATTATTTCCATCCAAAACTCCCAAGTGTTTTTTCAATCTAAAGTTTCTCTGCGTCATGAAAATGATATTAGGCGAAAGTTGAACAGCAGTTTGATCCCAAAATTAATATTGTCCCCAAACAATTTGCTTGCAAAACTTTACAAACACAAAAGGCCTATTAAACAACTAACTTACAAGATGATCTGAGATTATCACAATGATCTGTCATTTAAAGTCAGCCCGCGAAACCTTGGTTTATCTACAAAAGTGGATCTCTCATTTGTCAGCCGGAAAATGGACCGTACTCCTTTGTGATAACGCCTGTGAAATTACCCCGGTTTATGTCAAACGATTTCGGGAGACCCGCATATTCCCGACGCAGTCCAGGGTTACTGTTAAATGGGATAATATTTTAGGACTGATTTTAATTTTATTATTTGTTATTTTATTAGTACTGCCTATATATGTATATCTATATATATATTAGTACTGCCTAAGGAATTTGGCTAGATTTTTGTCTATTTTGGTGGATCGCTGTTAACTTGGAAATTGGTCTCGGTTAGTTTGATATCAGTCTACTTTTACAGTTAAAAGGTATATATTATAGTATTAAATTCACACATCTCATACATTGACCTGTCTCTGAGATAAGTCGCTTAGATCACTTGTGTTACGGACGTCAGGCAAGAGAGGAATAACATATATATAATGATATTATTTCAATAATTGAGATAAATGAAATAAAGACGTAATTGCGTTTCTCTGTAATAATAAAAGAATTATGTATAAAATGCATTTTCTTTACATTTAAACAATTACATGAAGTTCTTATATTCAACAAAATATTACCTTACCTGTAATAATGAAAGAAACAATATTTGAGGTCAGGTCTTTTTATAATTAAATTAAAATAAATCTTATTGATGTGAAACATATCATAATTATATTTTTCCATATAATGTCACAATCGTCAACAGTGACATCTAGTGGCTTTGTTAATAAAACGACAAAGACAAACTTAAAAAAATGATCGTAAATCAAAGAAGTTTTCTTTACATATATTTAAAACCAGCTGACCCGACGGTCGTGGCCTTGTTTTAAATATATACCTACATGTATCATGAAAAATATTCCAACTATAAATTGAGATATCTCTCAAGTTTAATTAAACTGTACACAGTAAGCGAAAAATACTTAAAATCGGTTCAGTAGTATAGAAGTATTTTTTTATATAGAAATAGGTTTTTACACGTATTTTATATATACAAATATGTTGTGACTTTTTTGTGTAAACGAGGCAAATAGTCAAAATGAACGAAATACCCATTTATATTTTATCCGCAATCAACAAAAGGTACACGCATCCTACAAGCAATTGATAAAGTCAAAATTCTTCGCAACTTTAAGCTTTCCTCAAATTATCCCATCCTCTCCCCACCCCTTCTCCCCCCTCTGTCGTCATCGTCCGTGCGAGTCTCAGGGTCCTGACGAAGTTTTGCGTGTACGCTGAAATTATTATTTATTACTTTCATAAAGTGAAACTGATGGTAGGCATTGTTGGCTTAAGAATTTATAGTAAGCTCTCATATTAAAGCGTTTTTATTATCGCTTGTAATGTTTATTTAATGAAATATTATAATAAATGAAATATATCGGCATAGTAAAAAGGCGACTGAGGTACAGGAACTGATTGGTGACGGTATATACACTTGAAACGGTGTAGTTTAAATGTAATAGGGCGGGGATCGGAAACAACGTTCCCTTCGAGAAGCTACGCTGCACGATTGCCACCATACTTGCCCAGATCGGTAATTATGAGCAAAATTCCCCCTTTTTTGGGGAGACCTATATCCAGCAGTGGACTACCAATGGCTGGTATGATGATGATGAGTTCCCTGGATAAACGTAGATATTTGCCCCGCTGGACAGTCGTGGTGACAATCGCAGAGTGCAACTTCTGCCTATATTCAATCCGTAGTATTTAAGCTGCGCTCTTTCTGATGGATATACCGCCATTTATCGGTTCCGACACATTAGTCGCCTCTTATGACACTTGGTAATGAGAGAGGTACTATTCTACTCCACCGGTTTTCGCACGGTGTCAGCACTGATAATCAATTCTAACTTTCCAGGTCTACATCAGCGAAATTTCGGTACCAGACATACGCGGCTGCCTCAGCGCGGTACTTAAAATCGTCGGCCATCTTGGAGTACTCTTCAGCTTCACCATAGGAGCCTATCTTGACTGGCAGCAGCTTGCTCTCTGCATCTCAGCCGCCCCACTCCTGCTTTTCTGGACCGTCCTATACATTCCTGAAACACCTAGCTACTTGGTCCTGATCGGTAAGGATGAGGAGGCTTACAAAAGCCTCCTGTGGCTGCGAGGACCGAACTCAGATGTCGCTCAAGAACTAGCCACGATCAGGACCAATGTGTTGGCCAGCAAAAACTTCAGCCAACGCCAAAGCCAAATGTCGGGGAGTCAGCTGATTAGTTCCTTCGACATCAGGACCATGAATCGTTTACTGGGACCTATCCTGGTCACTTGCGGGCTGATGATGTTCCAAAGGTTATCTGGAGCGCACGCGTTCTCGTTCTACGCTGTACCAATCTTCCGGAAGACATTCGGTGGCATGAATCCACATGGCGCTGCTATTGCTGTGTCATTCGTTCAGCTTTTAGCCTCCTGCTTGTCCGGACTGCTTATCGATACCGTGGGAAGGCTGCCGTTGTTGATCGTCAGTTCCGTACTAATGTCTATGGCTTTAGCTGGCTTCGGGAGCTACGCGTACTACGAAGAAGTGCATCGGAACCAGAGGATTCAAAGCGTTATGTTCCACCAAGCTTTAGGGCAGAATGATTGGATCCCCTTGCTTTGTGTGTTGGTGTTTACCATTGCTTTTTCTTTGGGCATGAGCCCTATATCCTGGTTGTTGATTGGGGAACTGTTCCCGTTGGAATACAGGGCGTTCGGGAGCGCCATGGCTACGGCGTTCAGCTATCTCTGCGCGTTTGTCGGTGTAAAGACTTTTGTTGACTTCCAACAAGCACTCGGTCTGCATGGTGCGTTCTGGTTGTACGCCTCTATAAGCGTCGGTGGTCTCTGTTTCGTGGTATGCTGTGTTCCAGAGACCAAGGGCAGGGATCTGGACGAAATGGACCCGAATTACGTGCAGAGCCTATCCCCTAAGAGGTAAATTTGTGGGTTAAAATTTACTTGGAAACGTTTTCGTATAGAGTAGATAGTGGAAAGTTGGTAGGAAGGGTATATATACATATAATATAGTTTGTATATGAATGAGTATGTGAGAGCAGAGTAATAGAGTGTCCTTAACACCAGGTAAAGCAAGAGAACTGGGTGAATTCTGATGGTATAAATTATTGGTTTAGTTTTTAATGTTGAGGAGTTATTGTAATATATGTGCTGGTTTTGATCGTTGTATACATGACAATAATAAAATTCATAATGTGATTGTTAATAAAGTTTTGGAAGCATTCAAGTGGCCTCAGAGAAAAGCGTTTCTAAGTAAATAACATTAAGCATCAGTCACTCAAAATTGTAAGATACTCGTGAGTATAATTCAGTGTTGAAAGCTTGGTTTATAATATTATGGGCATACATAGGCCATGTATCATTATCTTCTATTCTTCAGCTTGTTCATTGAATTATAGTAAAGGCTTCGTCTTGTAGGTTTCTTTTGTTTCCTATCAATTAAATTCTTTTCCAATTTACGTCTGCTGTCGGTTTCTTTCCGTCTCTTCATCTTTTGCGAGGTTGGCTTGATTCTATTTGCCATTTCTAGGGTTTTCATTTTTTTCATTTTCTTACGGTTCAGGAAGCATTCTGTCAGGGTTTTACTCCATTTTATTTTGAGAGCTCCGTAACATAGAAAGCTTATTTTATCTATACTATATCTAAAATAGAAAAAGACAAATACAATTTGCTGGCAGCTAATTATTCTTTCGTGCCAATTGCTGTTGAAACATCTGGTGTATGGAATATAGAAGGAAACTGCTTTATCAAAGAATTAGGAAGGCGTTTAGTGAACCGGGGATTGGACTACTGTTCCGTGTCTTTTCTTATACAGAGGATCTCGCTTGCCGTGTGTACTTGCTCACAGCGTGGAAATGCTGCATGCATTCTGGCGACTGTTGGGCCAGACATATCTTTTTTATAGAATGCATATATATTTTTTAATAATAAATAATATGTATTAATTTTGCAATAAATTCCTCTGACATGATTTTATAATATGTAGATACTAAGTGTTAAATTAATTAATTTTACTAAATCTGTATGTATGTCTGTCTAAAAGTTCGTCAAGGTTTAAGCGATGAACATGCTAATAGCCATGGTCATCTTCCTCATCAGCAGCCTTTGAACGATCTCTGTTGGATCTTTTCTGAAAAGAGGAATTTTCTCTATTTTTGCCTCGCTAAGAATGTTACTCATAAGCTACGCTGTTTCTGGTGTATATACCGCCCTATATCGGTTCCGGTACCTCAGTCGCCTCTTACAACATGGGTACTCTTACTACCTCTTACTACCCGTGTAGTACCATTCTACTCTGCCGGTACACCGTATCCGCTTATCCTGAGGAGAAATCGGCTGAAGTCCAAATCTTTCGACTGCGTGAAATATCAAAAAGGTTTTTCCAATTCTCACTACATTAACGGATGTAGGTACTCTTGAGTATTTTTTAAATTTTGAGTATTGTTTACTCAAATAAAAACTAGTATCCGAAGGAACCCGTAGGAACAAACTTTATCGATTCCACCGCAAAATGTTGGCTGTGCTTATTAAAAAAAAATAATAAAAGAAAATACATACGCCACATTGTTTCTGGTGATACTCTTAATCTGTAGGTATTAGATGATAAATAAAAAAATATATAACTAATATAATTAATGTATATTCGCATATCGAAATTGCCATATCTTCCATTTGATTTTGACATTTCGTTTTACGAAATAAAAGTAGTTGTGTCAATAAATCAGTTCATTTTGTATTTACAATGTTCGAAACTTTTTAAGCTTTTAGGTTTTCAATTTTAAAATGGTTTCAATATTCAGGAAATGATTTGACGTTTCTGCGGCCATTATGTACTCCTCGACAATGTATGCGTTTTATATATATTTTATTCTAATGGGACATATAATTTACGATTCTTTTATATTATAGTTGCTAGTAGCGGGGTAACGGCGGTATACAATTAACATATTCATACTTAGTAAGACAGT
This sequence comes from Heortia vitessoides, assembly GCA_020976665.1. Classification (NCBI taxonomy): domain Eukaryota; kingdom Metazoa; phylum Arthropoda; class Insecta; order Lepidoptera; family Crambidae; genus Heortia; species Heortia vitessoides. Next base: position 13,210,771 of record JACJUM010002768.1, read on the forward strand.
CTTAAACACATTTCGTTTAACAAATGATTGCCTCGTGAAGCGAATCCTGAAACAGTAGATAATGGAAATCTCCTTGAAGATTACATTAAAGGATTTAAAACCAATTAAGTCTTATGCATTTCTAAGGATTCCAAACAATCGGACTATAGGCTATATATTCAAGGTAAGGCCAACCTTTGTTCTAAGATTTCGAGCGTCTATAGGCTATATTTATATGGCAAGAATATAGTATTCGGTAGAAAAAGGCAATCATGTAATAATAATTAATTTCGCTCAAAAATTTTAACTTGACTTATACCGTATAGTTATTAGGAAAATGTAGTTGTCCCTCAACAACTACAACTTTTGTGACACGTGAAACATTGTAAATACGAAATGTGAACACCATATCAATCTTTCCGTGGTCCATTCTTTACCTCTTCAAATATCCTTAGAGATTCTTAAAAAAAATATTCTAATAATATATTTCTCGATTTCAATCTATTTAATACACTGGTGGATTCTATCGAGCTTTTCTACTCTACGACAATAAATGTAAGACAATAATTATTGTGTAACTACATTAAATATACTGTAATGATTTGTATTTATTTAGTGATAGCGGTCGGTGCGACCTCAATTATAGATTCGGTGTGAATGTTGGATAGCGTAGTTCTTTTCTGTAGCGATGATGTCAATTTGCGATGTGTTAAATTTTTTTTAGACATTTATTAGTAAAGTAACATTTTACGCATGAAACAAAATATGTTTCATAATTGAAATGTCGCTTTACATTTACTGCAACAATAGATGAATGCGTTAAAACACTTTTTCTTATAGTAAAATTAGGACATTACGAATATGGAACTGAAAGGGCATCTAATTCGTTTCTAGATATTTATTTAATTAAAGATTATTGAAACTTGTTAATAATTTGTTAATTTAATCCCAATAATTTATCCGATGTTTTGTGACATTAAAGTTTCATTATACCTAATTATTAATTAATAATATTAATTATACAAGTGTTTTATTAGGGGAACAATGTTTTTCATAGCGTCTATCAAATACTTATGATGTTGTGTGTTATTTATTAATAATATATAATTATAATTTAAGTAAGTTAATTTATAAATATTCATCATTATAAAAATGTTGTATAATGCTTGGGTAGTCTGTAAGAAGGCATGAATTGAATGTTTTTGTGATTTTTGCTTTTCATTGGCAATTAGCTTGGTTATATATTATATATATATATACTTATACAAGTTTTGTTTTTAAACTATATATAGAAACAAAGTCAATTTATTATTTTAAAATAAATAGTGGCCTTTAAAGCTTATGCCTGCCAATAATAAACTTTTACATTTGCGTTACATGAATTTTATTATTATAAATTTATATCAGTTTTGGATAAATTAATATATTATCAAAAGCCTTGTGCTTTGTATTCTTAACTTAAGTTGTATTAAAATAGTGTTGTATTAAATGAATTATCGATAATAATAGACAATCTAGAAGGCCTAAACCCCGCAGATAATAATATGCATCAAATTCTAGATGAAATAATTTGCGACTAGACTCCTTGCTCAATAGAAGAAATAATTTTATTCAAATGAAACATAAGAAATAATAAATCAAAATGAATTATTATAATAAATTTAGAGACAAATAATAGGTTGTGAATTTATACATTTTCTAGATTTTTATAATAACGATGTTAAATATTTATTAAAATTATAAAAAAAAAATATTATAGAGTGCTTCTTATATAGTAAGTTCCCAATGAAACCGGCTTGCTTGCATGTAGGTTGATTAATTAATATAAAAAATAAGTTAGATGAATTATTACGTTATTTCGTTTTAATTGGCAAACAAATGAGATTTGGTTCAGTTATATTATTCCTATTTACTAAATAAACGTTTCATTTACTTCAATAATATTATTATGAAACTGTTAATTATTTTATATTGTACTTCTAGTATATTATTATTATGGAGTAAGGCTTAGCCATTTAGCTTATGTGATGTGGTAGAGAGGTGTGCCTGTTCTAGGTTCTATTAAATTTATAGACTTAGGTATATATAAGCACTATGTATCAAAAACGATAATCGTGTCCGATATTATTATTTTTTATTATAGAAAATAATGATTCTAACAATTATATAAAAACAATGTATTGTACTTTAAAATCAAATTATTATGACAATAAATGAAGTCACTCGTGTTTTATTTAAGTACAGAATAATGTAGGTCATAAGTTAGAAGCTTTAATTAGCTTAGTGTTTCCTTAAAAGACTATAGAATGTACAAAATTATTTTTAATTTTATTTCAAACTTTTAATATAACCTAGTTTTCCTTATACGTACCTGATTGTATTTGCAACGAATGCTATTTTTCTTTTAAGAAATATCTCTCTAGTTATGGGTGAACATAAAAATTATGACTTTAAAATGATAATGACAATAAACAAATTATAACTTATTTTATAATCTTCTCTATTAATATCTTTAGATCTATCTATAAATTGGTTATCCTATGAACTAATAAAAATTTTACTTCTAGATGATTTTATGTAATTAATGCTGATAATGCCTGAATAAAGTAATTATTTAGATTGATTTGTTATGATTGTTGTTTTATTTCGCATATTTAAACGTATATATTAATATTTTGATAAACTATACTTCAATAATAAAACAAAGATTGCAGGCTGTCCTAGCGTAAATACAAAAAAGCAGAATTCTACTCTCTCTTTTTTCCAATTCCCTCGGTTTTTAAAATGTTTCACCAAAATGTTATAATATGTAAGCTAGGATCGAGACTTCGTCTGCGTAGAACAGTGACCAGCATATTTTAGTCCGGGCAGCATATTTTCATTCAAACTTTCATTTTCGGCCCGTGAAATTCCAATCAAAATCGGTCCAGGCGTTTCAGAGTGTACCTCCAACAAACAGACAACCAAAAAAAATTAAAACAATATTTTGCTATATGAACCGAGAATACGTCCACATGCAATTTTATTAATAAATATATATTTCACTATGTTATAAGTTTTAAAAAATGTAGTTAAAATATAACATTATGCCATTCTATGTAAGGGCGGATTGCTTGTAAGAAAATTAGTAACGAATCAACATTCTATAAATACTTGCGCTAAGCGCCATCTATCAAAACTTACTGATAACATAAATGAACATTACAGCGCCATCTAGTCCTATTGAACAATACTAAGTACCTTTTATTTTATCAACGTCGTTCTTACAGAATACTGCTGTATGCTTCTTGCACTATTACTCATGTTGTAAACTAGATGGCGCTAAACGTATAACATATCTTCTAATAAAGTGCCAGCAGTGCGTCTTTAGTAATGTTACTCGGTTTCAATGTTACTCGGTTCCATCCCAGTTAATTCCCGTTTCCTTAAAAATACGGAGATAAAATGTACCTTATTTTGTATGCTAATAATGTAGCTTTTCATTTGTAAACGAATATATGACAACAATACAAGATTTTTTGAGTATTTTCGTATACAACCGTACAAATACATAAATATTGGTCCATTGTTCGATTTAACATAGTGATATCTAATCATTTAGATTATATATATATATACAATAACAAATATCCATCATATAAAATCGGTGATAATCGAACCCACGACCTATGGCGCACAAGATAGCATCGCTGCCATTTGCGTCATCCGGCACGTATGGCCTATTATAACCCATTTGGTAAAAATGTATCTTTCTACTCATGTAGGAAAATTAAAAACGGCTCGAATAGTATTTTAGTTAAGATGAAAGAAACAAACAAAAAATTCTATTTCTTCTTCACAATGTTTGTTCTGATTACAATATTATAAAGTTTGCGTAAAAGCCATAAAAAGGTTTTTATTTTACCATTACAGAAAAACCCAAATTTTTATCGCTTGTCTTAAAAAATGTTCAGTCCCACCCCTAAAATTTGAAGCTCCGAACATTTTTAAGCCAGTATTATTTTCGGGGATCAGAGAATTAATTACCGCGACGTTTCTCTCGTTAATTAATCCGCATTTTGTTTCCTCACGCTTGTTGAGGAAAAGAAAAGTAACTTGCAACTATAAGATTTAGAAGTAAACTTTTGATAAGATTTTTTACACCTTTTTTGTCTTAATTTACATTGGCATAATTTTTTGTCTTGTATTAATAATTCTATAATATTTGACCTTATTATTTTTTTTAATTATTATCATCATTACCTGTATAGTATAATAATTCAGAGATTGGAAGTCAACTGTTGTATATAGGCCTCTTCAAGAAGAAAAGATTTTTAATTAATTTCCACGCTGGGCAATTGCAGAGCGTAGCTTTCGCGACGAGGGACTGCTGCCCCTCCCCGCCCAATCCATAAGATGCATGCTATGAAAAATAAGATTTTAAAAAATCAGTAAAGTAAAAAAAAACCACTGAACTTACATCTTAAAAATTATATAATAAATAAAAATTACAACATAACGCAGGAAATACGATCTATGCAACGCCAGCTGTGTTCTTTATCTAAGCAGTTCTTGCTATTTACATTGATTGTATCTTGCTGTCGTTGTGTCCATGTGTCGTAAGAGGCGATTGAGGTACCCGAACCGACAGATGGCGGTATATTCACCCGAAATAGCGCAGCTTTATTACTAGAGAGCGAGGAAGGGCAGCGGAGTCCTTGTTGCGAAGTTGCGTTATACGATTGCACCATATCTCAGGGACACATATGTCCAACATGGCCGCTATGATGATTTTACTAAGCAGGTTAGTATGAAGGTCTTGTTAGTAACTGTATTCATTCACCAATTTGCACAGTCAGCATCTTCGAATTGGCTGAGAGAGAGAAGTAGCATCATATGAGCTGAAAACGTCCACTGCTGGTCATGGACCTCTTCAAAAAAGGGGGAATTGTCCACAGTTGCAGCGCTAGGCAAGCGTGGTGGCTGCCGCCCATCCCCACCCTGAGGCATTTGAGCTACTTCGAGTGGATATGTCGACGTCTGTCGACTCTAGTACCATAGTTGCCGTTCATGACACTTGGTACAGGGGGAGGTGCTATTATACTCTGCCGTTACCCCGTGGTTTCGAGCAATAATAATAATATTTTAAAGGAACCGATGGCGCCAACGGTAATGATCCTGTCTTGTGCGCCAAATTTCGTGGGTTCGATCACCACCAACCCACGACAAATATTTATATAATCATATTAATGTTCGTTTTGTAGTATTTGTATGTATTTAAGTAGTATTTTTGATTCCTCTGTTGTCTTATATACATAACACAAGTGCTTTAAGCGACATGGAATCAAGCCAATGAATGAAACGTTGTAGAAATTTATTTATTTATTTAATATTTCCCTAAAAAACAACGTGGATACACAAACACAATTATACCAGTACGAAACTCTTTAATGCTCCGATACAATACCAATTCGCATCATAAGAACATTTACGCATCAACTCCTCTTTAGAAAGAGGGTGTGTATTGTCCTCCTCGTACCCCGCGTTTATCCCGCATTAGGGCGCTGAGCAGGCGTGCACGACACTGATAAGGGGAAACGTTTGGGATGAAGCAACGGGGAATTAGGAATCAGGAGGCAACAAACGGTCCGCAGACTGGATCTAGATTTATTTGGTTGTAATAAATATATATTTAATCTAGCCGCCTTGACTTGTAGAACATATCAGCCATTGGAAGACCACTTCCGGATATATGCCTCCCCAAAAAAGGGTAAATTCCCCCTAGCGCGTTGGCAATCGCAAAACGCAGCGTTCGCGACGTAGACGTGCTGCTGCTCAACCCCGCCCCGTGCATTTCAGCTACCCTGATTCGGATGGAAATACCGCCACCTGCCGGATCTCGGTAACTTAGTCGCCTCTTAAGACTTAGCGCTTTACGACAAAGCGTTTGCCCAGCGCGGCAACTATGGGTATAATGTCCCCATTCTTGGAGAGGCCTATGTCCAGCAGTGGAATTCCAATGGCTGGTCTGTCGATGTTATACAGACCAAAACCTTCCTTGTATAGTGGGATATGAAATGACTTTACAGTTCAAACCCTGCGTTGATACTTCAGTCAGTCATATAGATATAACATTTTGTTGAAATAAATTGTAAATTAGATAACTTTCATAAAATCTTTGCATTAAACTTTAACCCCTAATAAAATATTTTACTCGTGTTTCATATCTTTCAATGATGAACCTTCAGACTGAATTTCATTAAAATATAGCATAGTTTCCTATTAACTGCAAAATTCTTATCCTTTTCAGGTACATTATAAAAGGAACCCAAGTGCAAAAAAATAGGTATTTTTACTCTCCTAGTTTTGGATGTAGCCTACATAACTGATCGCTATAGCTTCTTGAAGATTACGTAAGCCTATGTCCATCACTGTACATTCTCTAAGTCTTTGTGATTAAATAGCTATTATACATAAAGCCTGGTCATTATATAATACATAATAAAAAAATATTAAATTAAAATTAAAAAGGCAGGTTAATTATAATTAGGCTAGGTAATGTGGTTAATGGATGAATTTAAAACAAAGTCAAAATAATGATGAACAAATGATACAAATATTTTAAACAAGTCGTGGGGTGCGTTGTGCCATATTTATCGTAGATCTAGCAACCTGCGATTTCATCATAACACTAAATACTACATTTTACGTTCATCAATATTTTCAATTTGTTATTAAAAAACTTTTTTACTTTTTAGTTTGATGATTTTTCAAAGCGTGGATTTTATTTGAATGTCGCTTGTAGAATGATCTGTTGTGAAACAGATTTTTTAGATATAAATTCTCACAACATGTCATACATTGATCTGACTCTGCGATAAGTCGCTTCAAGCACTTGTTACGGACATCCATAGAGGAATCACAAGTATAACACTTAAATACATATATTCAACACCCAGGCACAGAACACACACATATATTATCACTAAAGTATTTGTCCTGGGTAGGGATCGAAGCCACTACCTTTGGCACACAAGACAGGATCACCACCATATGTCAATTAAAATTATACGTCTAAATCAAATAAGTGAATTGCTAATCACCATTGTGGTTTAAAATAATGAGATTTTGTTTTTTTTTTAACTTGATTCGTGAAAATTGACTTAAGAATATTTGCGAAGATTAAAAATCAACTTGTATATGATTAGGATATGAACCCAAACACAAATTGATAATTTTATCTGTGGCCAACGATTGGAAGGGTGCCGGTCGCGTGCCGCGGCTTTGCGCGCGGATTGATTACGGAATTATTGTGACGAATTGGATGAGGGTTGTATTAATATTCATTTGATGGGTTATGAATACGACGTTGTATTTTATCTTCAGATTTTTTACTATACCAAGTTGACAAATGTTGATATATATATATACTTTTTGTGAATGTATTAGAGTGGAAGACGCAGGCAGCTGTAACAAAGATTATCTATAACATTATTATAAAGAGGAAACATTTGATTGTTTGTTTGCCGGGAATAGGCTCTATACTCGACCGATTTGAAACATTCTTTCACTGTTAGGAAGCTACACTATCTCCGGTGAACATAGGCTACATATATGTTTTTTTAGTTAGAGGTCCGTATTAGAACTCTAATAATGTAAAGCAAGGTGTGAAAAAATTCCCAAAAAAAAATCTTACATTGCGTACGCTGCAAAAAATATCGATTATTGAACAAAAAAATGTACTACATTATTGCAGAACATATAATTATCTATACAAAACGTCGCGACAGCATATGTTTAACTATTATAATTAAGTCACAATAAGTGTTATCTCATATTGTGAAAATATATTTAATCGACACCGCCATAAAAGCACTTATATTTATACTTTAGAATTGACTATTATCAAAATAAATACTTCCACAATTAAGTCTGCTTCAATACCATTAATAATTTTTTGTTTTATTCAATTTGGCCATTCCATTAAAAAAATATCACAGAGAGTGACATAGGCTAATATGTGTATCTTTCTAACCCCCTACTTCCCTAAAATAAGCGGTGGAACTTACCCCAAATTGAACGCGAGCGAAGCCGCCTATGTTTAATAATTTTATTGGGAAAATGAAATAAAGACGCAATTGTGTTTCTCTGAAAATACAAGAGGTTTTATTAGACACATCAATGTTTTTATATTGCAATGTCTACGCTGAACTAATTACATAAAATATAACCGTAAATGGTTCTCTCACCTGAAAATACAAAAGAAACAACATTTAAAGCCTTTACTTCAGGATCTTCTATTTACGGATAGAATAAATTAAAATATTGTTAGGTTTTATTTCTCTTAACGCAAACTAAACGTCTAACAAAAAACGCAAACGACACACGTCACAAATGTCACCCTCGTAGCTGTCGTGGTCACGTATTAGTCTTTGGTAGACTCTGCGATTAACGCGGCAAAATTTAAATAGAAGGAACATGACTACATTCAAAATAAGAGGGTAGTAATTATCCTTACTGCGGCTGCCGTCCTTTAAACCTATCAGGCTTAACTATTGTTAAAAAAATTAAAACAACATACGGAAGGGCAGTATTAATCAATGTGGCCGATCTTCTCGGTATTATAATCTGGATTTTAGAAAGACATAAGTCGAGACTTTGGTCCGAAGTCCGCTTTGAGGGGTGTGACAAAATATCTTCAAGCCACAAGGTTGGCAATGCGCTAGTGATATCCTTGTGATACTGAGAGCGTCTACAGGCTGCGGTCATGATTACTTTGTGATTGGTCGACCTGGTCGAATAACATAGGACCACCAGTTTTTCTTGCAGGTTCTTTTCTGGTTTTTAAACTTTCTTTTAAGACCTGTCTGGTGCCGGCAAACTAGTTTAAAGTAGGCCTAATTTACATATTTTTGTAGTTATATGGCTCTTATATGTACTCGTAAAGTCATCATGACTCTCCGAAATAGCAGCGTCACATTAAATATTAAACACAAAACGACTGGTATGATGACAATAATGAGGGACCACATTACAGACAAAAAAGATAATTTCTTAATTTGATAGCTTTTACCTGTAATTGGCACGTTGAACGGGCATTGTGACGCAGCTGCCCGTCCATGCCCTATTGTATTTAAGTGTCTTTCGGATTCGGTATCTCAGACGCCTAGGAAGGTACCAAATTACTTAGCTGCTACTTTAATCATAATCATTATCATACTAGCCATGTAATAACTACTGCTAGACATAGGCCTCCCCATAAAAAGGGGAATTTGCCCATAACAGCCGCGCTGCAAGAGCGTGGTGGCAATTACAGAGCGTAGCTTCAGAATAGCGGAAAGCTGAAATGAGTTATGCAACTACACTGTAAAGGAATCTGAACTCTATTGCCTAGTCGTTTCAGAAGGTCCAAAGAGATTCAGAGCTAAGATTTGTTGTTTGTATAATATCATTTTATCAGCCGTATGACGTCCACTATCCACTAATAAGCCTCATTAGGATGTTTGTGCTGGTATTATATTGGCTGAAATTAATAGTATCTAAAATAATTTGTTATTCGAGTAACATTATTTTGTCAGCCGTAGACGTCCACTGTCCACTGATAGGCTTCATTAAGAGTTTTGACGCTTTAAGACGGAAATACTGCTTCCTGCTGCTCCCCGCCCTGTTGCATACGAGTCACACTGTTACGAGTGGATACACCGCTATCTTTCGGTTCCGGTACCTCAGTCGCCTCTTATAACACCTGGTACAAGAAGGAAAATTCTACTTAATTCTTACTCAATTAAATACTAGAAGCAAATACTTGAATAGCCTTAGAAAATACCTACAATACATTGAAAATACTTTAAGAAAATTATATATCTGCATACAAATCGCATACAACTGACACATATCTCTTAATGTCATCTATGTCTAACAGTGGACAGTGGGCGTCCTACGGCTGGTAAAATAATTTTACACAAATAACAAACTCTTATAGGCATTATTTATAGCAGTTAATATAATACAAAACTCTTAATGAAGCCTATCAGTGGACAATGGACGTCCTACAGCTTATGGTATAATGTTACACAAATTAACTTTTATGGGCGGTATTATTAACAGTCAATATAGTAAAATCTCTTGATGAGGCCTATCTGTGGACAGTGGACATCCCACGGCTTATAACATAATGTAACATAAATAAAAAACTCTTATAGACACTATTATTATCAGTCAATATAGTGCAAAACTCTTAATGAAGCCTATCAGTGGACAGTGGACGCCTACGGCTGATAAAAAATGTTCTCGAATTACAAACTATTTTAGGTACTATTAATTTCAGCCAAAATAATACTAAGACAAACATCCTAATGAGGCTTATTAGTGGATAGTGGACGTCCTATGGCTGATAAAATGATATTATACAAACAACAAATCTTAGCTCTGAAACTTTTTGAACCATCTGAAACGACTAGGCAATAGAGTTCAGATTCCTTTACAGTGTAGTTGCATAACTTATACAAAAAGACATCCATTACTGCTCTTGCAATCAAGCTCAATTCAAGATTTTATGTAAATGGATCAATGGAAAGTATCTACAGACTTAGATTAGATAACAACTAACTAGGTAAGAAGATATGCGCCAGTCCGCGAGCGTCGTTGTAAAAGGTCAGATGTGTTTTGTGGGTAACCTGTGATAAATACAAGGTAAATATGATTTCTTACAAATATACATTTGAAGTTGATTACCCCAGTATTGCGTAACAATTGTTTAAAAACGCACACAATAAATATATAGACCCACTCATTCTTGTACTCGTTAAATGAAAGAGACAGTTGTCTGTTACCTTTTTTGACATTGGCTCTATCAATTGTTGTTGTATAATGACATTTGTCTTCATTATTGTTTGACGTAATAACGCGTCTCATTGATATTTATTACCTACATGGCTACATGGCAAGTGATCGTTTTGTCGTTAATTTAATGGGTGAAATACGTTGAACTATTTTCCTTAAAATAGCTGGATTAAAATGACAGATGTCAATGTCGCACGTATTATTTATATAGCCATTACGGTATTTGGCATCATTCAGTTTATTAATTATATTTACAAAGATTTCTCATGAAAAGAATATTATTTAAAATCAACTCAAAATTAAGACAAAAGATCATCAATTTCTGAGCACGTTGGATTGACACCTGTCTTTGTATTTAAAAATTTCGTGTCACAGATAGAGTTCGTCCGGGAGGAACCTCTATAATGCTGAAAAGATTTTAATTATTTCTCTCAATTCATATTCGTATATATTTTTTATTAGATTGCTGATTTTTTACTTTCAATGTTTGTGTATTTTATTATTTATTTTACATCCTTACTAAATGATTTATTACCTTTATTATTACCTTTTCTTTAAATATTAAAAATTATGCATGATGTTATGCCTGTAATTGTAAGAACAGCTAGTTGATGACCTTTGAAAGCATAATTATTGTTCATAATTTACTGTTACTTATGTTGGTAATCCAATATTAAGTAAATAAATATATATATCTTTTACCTATTATATATATCGTTTATATAAACAAACAGTTAAGGTACGACATATTCTGTCGGGGCAGCTAGTAGTCTTAAAAATAGATTAAAACATTTAATTGAATGTCAATATATATAAATAAATTAAAAAGTCTGTTTGTATTATTAAAATAACTGCTTTTTACTCAAAGCATATAGTACATTAGCAGTGCCTGCGACTTCGTCCGCGTAGTATAGTGACTTTAAGGGGGTATAGTAGCCTTTTGCCCGTTTTTGCAACATTTCTCACTGACGCTTCGCTCCTATTGGTCTCAGCGTAATGTTATAAAGCCTAAAGCCTTCCTCTATAAATGGACTATCCCACAAAAAAGAATTATTCAAGTCGAACCAGTAGATCCTGAGATTAGCGCGTTTAAATCAAACCGTAAAACTTGCCCAATTGTATTTACGACGACGCCAGTAGTTGTTGTGTCAATGATTGCCGACATTGACCTTGACTCTCTTCCATTGTCATGGTCGAACAAATGTCGAACAAAGGTCGAATAGATGTGCCGAAGTATACAAACTCATAGTGATATCCTATTTTTATCGTATGTTCAAGAATAGTTATAATAAATTCACATACATAAACCTCATACATAAACCTGGCTCCGAGGTAAGTCGCTTAAAGCACTTGTGTTAGGGATGTTAGACAACAGAGATCATACATATTTAACAAGAGGTAGACCTCTTGCAAAGGTTGTCTGGAATTGGAACCTCACTCTCACCTATTTCTACCGCTATATATCAGTGGTCGCATTGCTTTGTTCCGGTTTGAAGTCTGAGAAAGGCAGTGAAATTACTGAGTAAATGTGACATTGAATCTTCAGTTCACAAGGTTGTTGATACGCTATCTTTTGTGATGACACGAGCGTCTATAGACTGCAGTCACGTTTACCATTAATCAAAAAGGTAATTAAAAAAATTAAGTAATTGTAACCTCTCTTAGAAACACATAGATAAAATATTTATGTATAATGATATTACTTAGATAAAGAATTCGTATAAATGTATCTTATCGAATTAATCTTTATAAATATCAAGAATTATACGTGTGTCTTTGTAATTTGATGTTATTTTTGATGCATTTAGTTGTTGAATTGATAACATTGTGACACAATTTTGTGTACACAGATTATGGATAAGCAAAAGTCGTCATCTTTAGAACGGTTGTCTGAAGGTAAGCGAAACATAGAAAATAAAGGTAAATAAACCGCGTTTTGAAGCCGTTAAAACGTAGTATTGTTTAAAAATTATACTACTAACTATGCCCGTGACTTGGTCCACGTTTTTACATTTTTTTGATTGGCTTCGCTCGATTAATAATAATCGTATCGTGGTGTTACATAACTTCAGTTACGCTTATATCAGCTATCCTGCCAGTCAAAGTACATCCAAATCGGTCCAGCTGTTTCAACGAACAAACAGACAGACAAAAATTATGAAATATATATTTTTTATATGTACCGTTTAGACGTCCATATGAATTTATTAAAAAGCGGTTATTTTAATATTACAAACAGACACTCCAATTTTAGTTATATCTAAGTATATAATGTATTCATGTGGATATTTGAAGATAGTCTGCAGTTTGGAATGCTCAAGCTTTGCGATCAATTTGAGCAAAAGATATATTATAAGTATTTAAATAAATAAAAATACAATAATAGCACAAAATTAGACATCGCTGGTAACACATGAGATAGGCACACTTCGTGACTTATAACAGTGAAATATGGTCTCTAACTGTTGAGCTTATTAGCCCACTCAAAATAGCACAACGAGTTATGGAGAGGGCAATGCTCGGAGTCTCTTTCGAAACAGGAATGAGGAGATTTGTAAAAGCACCAAAGTTACCGACATAGCCCGCTAGACGCAGAACCAATAGACGACGGAGTCTTTAGGTTCTGGAGTGTGGAGTGGTGAGCGCATACATGATATACGAAATGAGGAGCTTAGGATATCTATCCGATGGTAGACAGAGAATCTCATCACGCTGCGAGCAAAAGGATTCCTTTTAAGTTACACAAAATTCATGAAAGATAAATAAATAAATAAATTTACACGACATCTTATACATTGATCTGACTCCGAGCTAAATCGCTTAAAGCACCTGTCCTACAGACATCAGATAACAGAGGAGTTACAAATATAATACTTACATACATATTTGTTACACCCAGACACAAAACAAACAAATCTCCTGATATAAAAGTTTGTCCTGGGTGGGGATCAAACCTTGGTGTATAAGAGCTGTTAACAAGTTCTAAAAAAATATCCGCGACAACATTTTATGTGTAACTTGAAACCAATTTTAGTGAGTCAATACTCACTATGAAGTATTTTATTGAATTCAAATTTGATTAAAATTAGTGCATTGTTTGTTAATGTGTTTCATCTACATGATATATATCTTATACTCCAAACGTTGTGTATTCGAATACCCAGAACAAACTATGATATTTGTATTTGTTCCGTGTTTGTGTGTTGAATGTTTGTATTTAAGTAATATACTTGTAATTCTTTTGTTGTCTAATATCTATAACACAAGTGCTTTAAGCGACTTATCTTGGAGTCAGGTCAGTGTATGAGGTATAGTTTGAATTTATAATTTTTATATTGAAGTGCTTCCTTAAAATAATTTTTTATCCAAATATGTTATCCGTCACAAGTATTAACTATTTACCGTGAGGTACCGGCAGAGTAGAATAGTAACTCCCACAGCACCAGGTGTCGTAAGAGGCGACTAAGGTACCGGAACCGACAGACGGCGGTATATGCATCTGAAACGGTGCAGCTTAAATGCACAGGGTGGGGATAAGCAGCAGCATCTTCGTTGCGAAAGCTGCGCTCTGCGATTGCCAACACGGTTGCCCAGCGCGGCAATTATGGGCAAAACACCTTCTTACTAGAAGAGGTTTATGTCTAGTAGTGGACTTCGAACAGCTGGTATGATGGTGATGTTTAAAGGGGCAAGAAGTTGATTGGACACTTAACGTCAAATACCTAGGTGTCTGGATCGACAGCCGCCGATCAATGAAGCACCACATTAGTCAATCAATTAACCAAACGCGGTCAGTCATTAACTTGCTGCGCCCGGTATTGGCCTCCAAGCTCCCACGAAGTTAGGAGTCTACAAGATGTAAGTGCGACCTGTGCGATTGTGGAAGCACCGAGAATGGTCAGGAACTCGATAATACACCGGGACCTTAAAATGGAGTACTTGGACGAGATTGTTCGCAGATTGTCGAGCGCGATGTTCGCGCGCGCCGACAACGCTTCGCTGGCAAACCCACAGCTGCGCGACATAGCGCCGCTGCACGCCAGACCACCAGACCGCAAGCCCTACCAGCGCGAACTCGCGGCCGTTGAGGTCAAACAAAACCCGGGCAGGAGGCCCGAGACCACAACCCCATGATGGGCAACTATCCGCCAGCACACACCAAGACACCACCAACAACATCAACAACAAGCGCCTGCATTGCGAGCTCAGGCATTCACGCAATACACGAGTCCTGCGTAAAAAAAATCAAAGAAGACGACGGTAGAAGAATTTAAAAGTTTCTCCCGCAACCCGACGACCCGCCGATATTGATAGGCGGCGGCACAAATACCGCAACAAAGGCGCCTGGCGCCGAAGTCGCCTCCGCGCCGGCTGCGCGTTGACAAATTCCGCTCGATGATGATGACATACTGGTGAATAACATGACGCCCATGACATGACGTGCGAGCCGGGCATAATGCCCAAGGAAGGACATTGCAATACTTTCTATAAACCTACATCCACGCAGACGAAGTCACGGGCAATAGCTAGTAAAAATATGAAGGTATATAAGCTATAGTTCTAACTCAATCGTATCCTAAATTTACAGATGTCCAAGTTCCTACTCTTCCTGCCGCTGATTGCGCTGGCCTTCCTGCCAGTCTACCTCATCTTTCTGAAGAGTCCTCCGCCCTTGCCGGAGCTGGACCACAACGCGTGGTGGGGCTCAGGGTCGAGAGACAAAGTTGACGAGAGCATCAAGCCGTTCACAGTGAAGTTCAGTGACCTGGTGAGATTGACCAGTTAATTAACATTAACTTAATAATGGCAAATAATAAATTCACGCAAATCTCATACCTTAGCTAGATAAGTCCTTTACAGCACTTGTGTTACCGACACCAGACCACAGAACACTGACAAATAATAAATAGATAAATTCACGCTAAATCTCATATATTGACCTGATTCCTAGAAAAGTCGCTTAAAGCAATTATGTTACGGACAACAAACAACTAAGGAATTACAAATATAATACTTATATATATATATATATTCAGCACCCGAACACAAAACAAATATAAATATTATCATATGAATGTGACGGTGGGGATCGAGCCCACGACCTTTGTCGTACAATATAGGACCTTTTTCTTCTGCGCTATCGGGTCCATCATAATAAGATATACTTATGTGTATGATTTGTATGAGCGGTAACATAACCACCCGAAAAAGACTTTTTTTATATACTATGAAGTCAGCAAAGAAGCACTTGGTTTGCTTGATGATAAACGTGACCGCAGTCTGTAGACTCGTGTCATCACTAAGGTATCACTAGTATGTCGTTAACCTGAACTAAAGGTACAAGGTCACATTTACCTATTAATTTCACTGCCTCTCTCACGCTTCAACTGCTACTAGGCGGTAGAAATAAGTGAGAGTGAGGTAGCAATACAAACGACCTTTGTAAGCGGTCTACCTCATATAGAGAGGTAATATTTTATTGTAATTTACATTTGTTTCCAGTCAGTGAAAGACTTAAAAGACAGACTACGCACTCGCCGTCCCTTCCCACCGCCGCTAGAGGGCGTCGGCTTCAAGTATGGCTTCAACACCAACGTCATGGACACGTGGCTTCAATACTGGTTCAAGAACTACAACTTCACGGAGAGAGCGGAGTTCTTCAACCAATACCCTCACTTCAAAACGAAGATACAGGGCCTGGATATACATTTCATGAGGGTGACGCCAGAGGTAAAATATCATGCAGGTTCTCTTTTTATATTTGGTCATTATGCCAACTAACGACAAACCTCTTTGAGTACATCCACAGCAAAAGATACACAGCTCTTCAAAAATCTATAACTTCTAATCTTAATACGCTTCGCAATCTGAACCGCTATGAGCTTGGAAAGTGTTCCCTGCACACGGGGGCTTTACCAAAGACAAAAGCGGACTGCGTATTGCTAAGACAATCTCTTCCTGTCTTCTCAAGATCTTAGATGAGATATTAAAAACGTTGATAATTTCCAACATTCTAATCAAGAGTTTAAGCCGTGAGGTACCGGCAGAATAAGCGATAACTAAGCCGACAGATGGCGGTAAAAAATGATTATAAATTTGTAAGTAGCTTCTTAAGAAATAAATTTTAATTTCAGAGTACTAATATCGTTTTTCCATATGAAGGTCCCTAAAGGAGTTGAGGTGGTACCCATGCTGATGTTGCACGGATGGCCGGGGTCCATCAGGGAGTTTTACGAGGCGATCCCCCACTTGACAGCTGTCAGCAAGGACCGTGACTTTGCCATAGAGCTGATCATCCCCAGCCTTCCAGGATACGGTTTTTCAGAAGTATGTGAACCTTTTCAATATTTTTTTTGTTATTAAGTGTAGTCACAAGAACTTTTATCTACGAAAAATGGTATAGATTCCCAATAAATCTCATACATTGACCTGACGCTGCGATAAGTCACTTAAAACACTTATCTTACAGACATCAGACTACAGAGGAATCACAAACATAATACTTAAATACATATATTTAACAGCCAGACACAGAACAAACACAAATCTAGTTATATAAATATCTGCCCTGGGTGAGGATCGAACTCACGCCCTTTGGCACACAAGGTGTTCTGCATTCCTCCTATATGGTAGCAAATTTGAAGATGTATTAACGTTAAGATGATTGGTTTTGCAGGGAGCAGTTCGGCCAGGTATGGGTCCGCCAGAAATTGCTCTGATCCTGAGGAACCTGATGCACAGAATTGGCTTTCAGAAGTTCTATGTACAAGGCGGAGATTGGGGCTCCATCATCGGTTCTAATATGGCCACATTCTTCCCAGAGGTATCTATAACATTTTCTATATTAAAACTAACGGCTTATTTAACTTTTTAACGGCTCTAAAACGCGCTTTTATTATCTTTTTACCTTTTTTTTTATGGAAATTTTGATTACTTTTGATCCCAAAATACGCAAAAGATGTTGTGAAAAACATCATGATGGTAGTAAAAAGTAGTTTTATGAGAGGTAATCTAGTCGTCATTAGCAGCAAAGTCTACAGCTGGACTGAAGACTTCTCAAGAGATTTTAAACAGGGCCAACTGTACGAAACCTGGAACTAACGCTTTTATTAACTTCTGGTTTAAAGATCATTTATTCTCATAAAGACACATATGCCATAATTATCTTTATACCAGCCATTGGAAGTCCACAGCTGGACATAGGCCTCTCCATGAAAGGAAATTAATTACCGCGCTGAAGCTGAGAGAAACTTTCGCGACCTGATGCTAGATGCTGCTGCCCATCCCCACCCTTTGTATTTGAGTTACGCTGTTTCGGATTGATATACTGCCATCTGACGGTTTTGGTACCTTAGTCGCCTCATGCTACACCTGGTGCAATGGGAGGAACTATTCTACTCTGCCAGTACCTCACAGTAGACAGATATACACATACAGATATACTGCAGACAGGAATACGGCAGACATAAATATACACTGAAATAAATACACATTATTTTTCCAATCCCTATTAATATCATAAATGCGAAAGTAACTCTGTCTCTCTGTCTTTTACGCTTTCCCGCCTAAACCTCTTAACCGATTTTGATAAAATTTGGCACAGACAATCTTTAGGCCCTAAGAAAAGACATAGGCTATTTTTGAGTTCTAATTAAGGGTTGTAAAGGGCCGAAAGGGAGGATGAAAAGTTGTATGGAAGTACCGCTACTTTTACAGCTAGAAACTTAAAACTTATTTTTCAGGCCATTGATTCGATATAAATAAACATGACATTCAAAGTTTATATAAGTTAAAGTAAAGATATAGTACCCAAAGGAAACTATTCCACGCGGACAAAGTCGCGGGCACAGCTAGTACTAATTAAATGCAAAAAATAACAAACAATTCTAATAATTTATAATGATATGTTCCGATAATCACTTTTTTAAAAGGTCATGGCTAGGCCGTACTTTAACTGTGATTTTAACAAAACAAAGCGTGTCGAACACAGGAAAGCCTAACTTATTTTTGATTTGTATAATCTAAATCGGTGTCGACTTTGTTATTTCACCTTATATTTGTTAATAATCGTGAGAGAGGCTGTGAAATTACTGGGTAATGTGACGTAATATCTTGAAGTCACAAGGTTGGCAACGAGCTAGTGATATCCTTGTGATATTACGTGCGAATACGGCTGCAGTGACGCTTACTGTCACGCGGACTTAAACATGCAAATTAATTACTTAACTCTTAAAGAATATGCTTTTATATTCCTAGTTTTTAAAAGATATACTCGCGATACATTTACCCTGAAAATTTGAAAATAAAATACATAATACTAGCTCCGTAAATAGCAGCGTAATTTTCCTATGGAAACACATCCAATATACTTCCAAGATATATATATATATATATATATATATATATATAGTTCTAAAAACAAATGTTTCTAAAAACACAATCCGAATCCAATTTTCCGGTCACAACTACCTAATATTATAAATGTTTAAAAGTTTGTTTGTCACCTCTTCACGCTTCATTTACTCAACCGATCTTCCGACGAAGGATATATATATCTTGAATCTTCTTGATCTTCTAACCGATAGCGCAACTTAAAATCCGCTTTTAATTGTTTAGACAGTTATTATTAGAGGTATTAAAGAAGGGCCAGGTCAGAAGTATCAATAAACAAACGTGTATAAAAGAACTAATGCGAGTAAGAGAAGCGAGAGAGGTATGCCGAGATTGTATCAATTTGAAATCCATAGTGTCTGCCTACCCTGATGGGACACAGGCGTGATGTATGTATGTATGTAGACAGTTATTGAAATCAATGCAAACGTTTTTGTCTTTCATCATCATCCTCATATCAGCTGTTAGACGTCCACTGCTGGCATAGGCCTTTCCAAGTGATTTTAAATAGGACCGATCGTATGCAGCGTGCGTCCAACGTAATCTTGCGATTTTAATCTCATTGTAATTTTAATTATATTTTAATTTTGTGTTTCCACATATTATTTCTTCCAGGAAGTTCTGGGCTACCATACGAACATGCCGGTTCTGATGACTCCCGTCGTCACCTTCTTCTCACTCCTCGGCTCTATATATCCACCGATGGTAGTGGACAGCCACCTAGTAGATAGAATGTATCCGTTGACGGATCACTACTCTAACTTGATAGAGGAGACAGGATATATGCATTTACAAGCGACGAAGCCTGATACTATTGGTACGTAGCTAACTTGATGAATATATGTATGGTTTAATTGTGTGGAAAGGATAAACGAAAGTGGCTGCACAAATATAAAGAGCGGAAGTGGAATGAAGAGTGAATGAATGACCTAGGCGGCTACACCTTAACCAGGTAGAAGACGTATTGAAGAGGTCCAGGTCAGAAGTACCAAGAATAAATGAGCGTGTATGAAAGGATTAATGCGAGTAAAGAAAGCGAGAGAGGTATATGAAGATCGGAACAACTGGAGATTCATAGTCTCTGTCCACCTCGATGGGACACAGGTGTGGTATATGTATGTAAGTATAATTATTTGATGTTCCAAAGTGAACTATTGCCAAATAAGCTGACTTGAAATAATTTATAATATTATTGATGGCCTCGATGGCGTCGATGGTAGCGATTCTATCTTATGCGCTAAGGGTCGTGGGTTCAATTCCCACCCATAACAAACATATTCGATGGTATTAGACCAGGTGTTAAATATGTATTTGAGTATCATATTTATGATTTGATTCCTCTTTTATATGATGTCCAGAACAAGTGCTTGAAGCGACTTATCCCGGAGTCGTGTCAATGTGAGAGATCTTGTGAATTTATTATAATTACTCTTTTACACGAGAACTCAAAGAAATTTGGTTTAGTTAAATATCCAGTATAGTCCATATTGATCAGTCCATAAATATTAAATATCGGGTAAAAAGATACTATACTAACTAGAACTTGGTAAGTAGTTACCAAAATAATTATCAGAAAATTCTCACAACATCTCATACATTGAACTGACTCCGAGATGAGTCGCTTAAAGAATTTGTGTTACAAATGTCAGACAGCTGAGATTCACAAAAACAAAATATTGCCAATTATTTATTGTATAAGTCTAAAAATAAAGTAACGAAATTCTTCTTACTCAATTCTTCTTGTCAAATTTAAAGTACATATTATCTGTTCCCAGGAGTCGCGCTAAAAGATTCTCCATCAGGTCTCCTAGCGTATATCCTGGAGAAGTTTTCAACATGGACTGCGATGGAGCACCGGTCGAAGGTCGACGGCAACTTGGAATTCCACTTCACCAAAGAACAGCTTCTAGACAATATAATGGTATACTGGAGCACCAGATCAATCACCACATCAATGAGGCTGTATGCAGAGTGCTTTAACAAGAGATACTTCGGGATGAAGTTGGATGAGTAAGTGGATCAGTCGTGCCGTAGGTACAAACAGAGTAGAATAGTACCCCCTTTAGTACCAGCTGTCGTCGTATGCGGTAACTACCGGAACTGCAAGCGGTATATACGTATAAAACAACGCAGATTATATACGTCAAGCAGTATCCTCGTCGCAAAGCAACACTCCCCGATTACCACCACGTCCACCTGGCGCAGTATTACTGATGACAAGCTGTGCCCTGTGGCTTCATCCGAGTAATAACCATTTCTGTACGAGTCATAAGTATTTAAAAAATATAGTAACAATGTTAAGCAGATTTCGGATTAAATTTGATAGGCATCAGAGGCGGCAACACTCATCAGTATTTTTGAGCAAATCTCTATAAATTATAACCTTTATATTACTCAAACAAATAAGCTATAATATAGTAAAATTTCATCGAAATCGATTTAGTAATCTTTGCGTGTAGGAGTGACAAACATACACACTCACGCACACAAACTTTCGCCTTTTAAGTATTAGTATAATAACACCCCTTTCTACGGTTCATACGACAGTAATATTGGCAATCCTTTAATTGATTAATGAGTCTCAATTACAGTTCTATACTATAATTTTTGTAAGGCGTGGAAGGTAGATTAGTATGTCACCTCCTCCTGTACCAGGTGTTGTAAAACCGTGAAGTCCCTGCCCCTACGAGCGAAAACCGACAGCCCTAGGGCTGTCGGGCTCAATCTGTCCGTCCTCTTTTGCTACAATTCATAGTAAATTCAACCCCAACGACGGCGGCCGAGCCTAGGTCGAGCCTCTAGAGGTGCCCTCGGACGCGCCGTCGGTCCCGCTCAAATCTCGCGAGCCATTGCGGGCGCGACCGCGCTAAACGCGCGGTCGCGGCCGCGGGGCACGCAGGATGAATACGGGCATCGGACCTCTCATCTATGAGAGGCCCCGCCCTCTTTTTTCGGTGGCGCTAGAATTGACGTCTGAGTCGTACAGCACTAAGTTCGTCCGAAAAAAAAAGCAACTGAGGTACCGTCAGAAAAATAACATCAGCTATATCCATTCGAAATAATGTAACTCAAACAAAAATAAGTAAGGATAGGCAGCGCCATCCCCGTTGCGAAGCTACAATCTACTTTTGCCACAACGACTGCCCAACGGAAGAATTATCGTCAAAAATTCCCTTTTCTTAGAAAGCCTTTGTCTAGCAGTACGTCTGATTGCAGATATGATGTATATGGTGATGATGACTAATTATATAATTAATTAACAATCACCTATTTCAGGATTCCATCACCAGTACCGACCTGGGCTATCCAAGCCAAACACGAGATATCCTATATCCCTGCTTGGATGTTTCGCCTTAAGTTCCACAATCTCCTCGAAACCACGGTCCTAGATGGCGGAGGTCATTTCCTGGCCTTTGAGCTGCCCGAGGTCTTCTCCAAAGACGTGTTGAAGGCTGTGCAAGGTTTCAGGGAGTGGCGTAGGAAGAATGTCAAGACTGAACTGTAAGAGTGGAGAATAATTAATTTATTTCAGATTACAAATTTATTGAATGTCCTAAATGTTACTGAGAGCTTTGGCAGTAATAAATATTTTTGTCATGGAATCGACGACGACGAACCGAATCTATTGAATGCTATTATTAAATAAGTCAGTTCTCAAACTTTAACCTGATTATATAAAATACGCTTTTTTAAATATTTACAATCAAATGATTAATTGTAATTATTTTCGATTGAAAATTTCAATTTTAATTACCTGCTAATCCATGACGTAATTCCTTTTCAAGTTACACTTAGAACGATGATAGAGGATTTGTGTTGAATTAAAAAGATTGTTAGTGTGATGTTGCTTTTTTATATTTGTAACGCAATAAAAACACTTTTTCTATTATGGTCTCTTATTTGAAGAAATCTGATAGATGCTAAGATTTTACAATATATTATTAAATATAGCATGTGATAGAACCTATAGTAAGACATTTTTTAATCATCACTTGCGACCCGCCTCTACTACGCATGGGTAAAATACGTACGTACGTAAAATTATTTTGATTAATCTATCTCACATTGGGATTCACTCACTCTAATATTATCACGGTTGTTTGTACTATATAAAGCATGTATTATACTTATAATTCTATGTACTAAGAATGCACATGAAAACCGTTGCGTATTTAAATATCTAAGCGTACATAAAGAGAGGCGACTTTGTTTTTTACTATGTAGTTTTTATATTATCATAGCTTAAACCTTTTATGTGAATAGTGAACAGCAATAGTGAACAACGATAACGCAATTCATAAATAATATTATTAATCATAAATAATGATAAAATTAAATAAATTTTGAAGAACCATATGCTTGTTGGCTAACTTCATAACATAAAAAGAAAATAACAAATAAATCATGCATTTATCATGATTTTTGACGATATCATCACAAAATCCGCTTAATGCTTTTGAACATAGGCCTCCCCAAGCAAGGGGGATTTTTGGCCATGATTGCCCAGCTAAGTGTGATGGCACATATCGTAGCATCGCGACGGAAACGCTGCTGACCATATCTTGTTCCATTTGAGCTAGGTTTCGGATGGATCAGCTCAGTGACTTGTTGCGACACCTCTTATATGAAGAGGTACTTTTCTACTCTGCTTGAATCCCTGGGTACCATGATATATATAACTGTGAAAATGACAAAAAAAAATTATCACATGCGTTTGGTTTCTATCGTTGACGTTAGACGGCATTTCATCTGTTGTCGTTCCGTCGTCCGTTAAAATTAACTGACACGATGTTTCTCCGGGATGAACAGATTTAAATATTGTTTTCTGATTTCTGTCCATAGTTTGGTCCAACATTAGAGGTAGGTTAGTTTACATCTCAATTTATAGTTTCAATATTTTTTTCAAAGACTGAACAACGTCTGTTGGGTAAGCTAGTTTATATATACAAGCGACCCGCCCAGGCTTCGCTAGGGTGCAATGAGGAATAAAAGAGCCTTATCACTAAGACATAGACATATGCCTTTTTTGGTATACAATACTGTTGGACATTATTTTGATCTATATCATATAATTATAGTTTTCAATATAGGCGCAAATAAATGTCTTTATTTTCGACATTACATTAGAAAACTCTAAAGTATCAGTGATTTTTTACTTAATTATGCTTGTATTATATTTAAAACCGCATCAAAATCCGTTGCGTTGTTATAAATATCTAAGCACACAAATGGACAGACAAATATCGAGTATGAATAATAAAATAAATTCGTTAGATAAAGCATTTACTAAAAGACCATTTTTGTAGAGCACAGCTTTCGTTTACGGGGATGCTGCTGCCCATCCCTTCCCTCTGCATTTAAGCTGCACTGTTCCGGGTAGATATACCGCCATCTGTCGGTTCTGGTACCTTCTGGTACCTGGTCGCCTCTTACGACACCTGGTGCAGTGGAGGGTACTATTCTACTGTGCCGGTACGTCACTGCAACTAACACTGTGACACGAGAATTTTATATATTAGAGAAATCAAACTATGAACACCTAAAACAGAATTTAACGAGCCACGAGCTATATTGCTGCGCGTAGTGACGAATAAACTTAAGGACTGCTCACACTGACAATGCAACATTTTGTTTTCTACTAAACAATCATCAAGAAATATAAGGTATTTTTTCCCGGTATTCCAATGATAATGGCAAAAACATGGGTAAAACCGTGAGGCCCAGCTAGTCTATTCATACAAGTAAAATCGAAATGTCTATTTGTGTTCAGTTTTCAACCATAGTGTTTAATTTATTAATTAACCACATTGTAATTTGTTGCTTCCAAAAATACTGCAAATATGGACCGCGAGGTACCGGCAGAGTAGAATAGTACCTCTCGGTTTCCAGTTTAAATACATTTATTCTCATATGACATGACAACACAAATACAAATAGAAATAAATGCAAACATTCGTTGCCATATTAATTAAATTCAAACAAAAAAGAAATAATTAACAAACAATTATAATAATTCAAAATGATATGCTCGACTAATCGCTTCCTGAAAACGACGTACGAGTCAATATTCTTGATGTCCGAGGGTATCTTGAAAAGGCGCGCGCCGTCGTGCATTACCACGGTTTGGCCGTACTTTGTTCGTGATTTAGACAAAATAAAGTACCTCCCCCAGTACCGTAAGAAACGACTGAGATACTGAAACCGACAGATGGCGGTAAACCCACTCGAAACAGTGTAGCTCAAATGCAACCAGGTGGGGATAGGCAGCAGCATCCCCGTCGCGAAAGCTGCGCTCTGCGACGACGTTTGCTCTGCGCGACAATTATGGGCAAAACACCTCCTTTCTTGGAGAGGCCTATGTCCATGTAAACTTCCAATGGCTGGTATGATGATGATGAAATTTATCCTACACAATTGTTATTATAAGTGGCAATTATGGGCAGTATAACTCAAATGTATGTGTGCATATAAATAGGAATAGCTGTGTTGGTGTTTCATTTATTTACTCATATGTATTTGGTATTTTCAGATATTCAGTAACCTAGCGTCGTGCCGCTCGCTGCACAAGGCTCACATCTTTAAACAATAGCCATGTACTACTTACATCTTTGATTCCACCTCAACACAGATATAAGGCACATGCTATTTTTGACGCAATAATATTGACCACAGTTCATCATCATCATCAAAGCACACTGGCCCAGAAAGAGGGAATTGCCCATAATTGCCGCGCTGGGCAAACGTGCTAGAGATTGCAGAGCATAGCTTCACGACGGGAATGCTCCATTCCATCCCCGCCCTATTGCATTTGTGCTATACTACTTCGAGTGGATATATCACATTCTGCCCTTATATGGGTCCGGTACGTCAGGCACCTTTACTGCACCTGATACAGAGGGAGATACTGTTCTACTGTGCCGCTACCACACGGCCGCTAAGGTACGCGAAGATAATCGTAAAAACATAGGTTTAAAATACCATTACATTGATAAAATATCATAGACATTAAAATCAAGCTTCAAATCAGTGGTGTTAAAAGCATACTAAACTAGCATAACGAACCGACTTTGCCCGGGTACATGATAAATTGATCCTAGTGTTATTTTTGTGCTACCTACAGCCATTGGAATACCACGGCTGGACATGGACTTCTTCAAGAGGGAATTTTGCCCAATTTTGCTGCGCTGGACAAACGTGGCAACCGCAGAGCGCAGCTTTCGGAACGGGAATGCTGCTGCTCGTTCTATCCCTATGATTTAGAGCTACACTGTTTCGGTTGGTTATACCGTCATCTGTCGTTTCTGGTGAGGTACTATTCTACTTTAGTACCACTACAGTACCTTACAGCCAGTCTAACTACACACACTTAAAGGTCTTAAACTCTAATAGGTTCGAAGTAAAACAAAATATGAGTTACTTTAATTATTTAGTTGATTTCTTTTTGAAAATTGCTGAATTTAAAAAAAATCATATAATTTTCTTGAAAAAATTTACCCTTTTTCAATGTATAAAACGTATACGTATGAACTGGCCATTTTTATCGATATACGTGCACCCATCACTAAATCAAATCAACGATTACATCACATCACTAACCGGCAGCCGGTTTTCAGTACACGTTCAAACAGCGGCGCGTGCGCACGATCATCCGTGAAACGTCTAGTTCAATAATCCTGTTACTTTCCGGTAAGTGGCTTCGTAATAAACTCTTCTTTTTGACGACCCTGTTACGGTAATTGTTGTTTCTATGGTGTAAAGGTCGTCTCATATTATATTGTTGAAGTGATCAGATTTCTGTGCTTGGGGTACCTACACGAAGTCATTCTGTCATTCATACATATGATATCTGCTTTTAAAATACACGGTGTGTCCTTATTAATGACGATTAAATATAAAAAAGTATGATTGGATACGCTAACTTGTAAATTATTATATTTAGTCTGCAGGCAATGTTACATAGGATCATGGAAACAAAAAAGAAAAATATTTTTTTTTATTAAAAAAATATGAGGTAGTTCGAAATAATGTACTACGGTACTCCCTAAAAAATGTCGTATGCCTAAGAGATAACCCACAATAACCATTTTTAATCCTCATTACACCAGTGCGGGGCTCGGGTAATCGCTAGTTAATTACTAGAGGTAGACCTCATACGAAAGGGCGTCTGCGTTGGTACCGCACTCTCACCTATTTCTACCGCCAAAAGTATTGTTCGCAGTGCTGTGTTCCGGTTTAAAGGGTAAGAGAGTCAGTGAAATTACTGGGTAATGTGACATAATATCTTCAAGTCATAAGGTTGGCAACACCCTAGTGATTCCCTTACGATATTACGAGGGTCTATTTTGCGATGACGAATACGCGAATTATGGGGCTATATGCTAGATTGTCGACCTGCCCTAATAAAAAAAAAAATATCTACCCAAAACAGAGTAGCCCAAATGCGTCAGGGTGGGAATGGACAGCAGCATTCTTCTCGCCAGGCTATGCTTTGCGATTGCCACCACGCCTGCCCAACGCGGTAATTATTGTCAATAATCTTTTTGCTTTTTTTAGCGTCAATGCAGCCTAAAGATGCTCGTAATATCACAAGAATAATCACTAACGCGTTGCCAACCTTGTGACTTGAAGATATTATGCCACATTACCCAGTAATTTCAATGCCTCTCTGACGATTCAGACCGGAACATAGCAATGCGAACACTGCTATTTAGCGGTAGAAATAGGTGTGAGTGAAGTACATATGCAGACGACTTTTTTTTGAGGTCTACCTCATTCTTGATTTCTTGGGGACCTTTGACCATCAGTGGATGTCCAACAGCCTGCATCCCTCAACGGATCTGTATTTAAACTACCTACCATCTATTGTTTCTAATACCTCAGTAGCTTTTTATGACACCTGGTACAGAAAAAGAATTATAATCCTCCATGCCGGTAATGGCGGATTCCGTCTATCCTTATATCAAAGTATGGGCTGACATAGTAACGTAATTTCACCAGCTTAATATGCACGACTGCATTATTGATTTTTTTTATTTTATTATCTTTTGCACTCATATTTATTTTGTAATGCAATCTTGACTTTTGACTCCAGTTGTAATGTTTAATAAATAACTCTCACCAACGGTACTTACACATAATTCGATTATACTAGATTTGAAAATACAGAGTGATAAAACGATGTTACATTAGCTTAAATAATAATAAAAGTATATTGTTTTTATATTATGAGGTCAGCAAACAAACTTACGATCCGCTTGATGGTAAACGTGACCGCAGCCTGTAGACGCTCTTGTCATTGCAAGGATATCACTAGGGTGTTTCCAACCTTGAGACTTGAAGATATTATGTCGTTATACCCAGTAATTTCAGTACCCCTCGCACACTTTAAACCAGAACACAGCAATGCGAACACTGTTATTTGGGGGTAGAAATAGATGTAAGCGAGGTCTACCTCTAGTATTTAAATAGGGACTACCCTAAGATTAAAAATGGTTATTGCGGGTTGTCTCTTACAGATAGACAAACGGTCGCGAATTTTTTCGTAGACTTTTCTAAGGTGTACAATATATTTATATATGTACTACAAATTACAAGTACTAATTTTGATCTATTTGGTTAGGTTCAGCCAGCATTTGCAATATAAGCCCTAAAAGCGTTCCGTTTTAGGCAAAGAGGAACAATCGGCCCCGCGTTCGGCAGCGTTCAGCAGCGTTTGACATCTGTCTCTCTCGTACTCGAGTTAGCGATACGCCCGCGCGGGCAGCTGCTATATAATAATACATCTTCATAAATATTATTAAAACGTTCTTTTATAAAATGCAACCATTCCATCAGTATTTTCTTATGACGTTGTCACGTTCAACTATCGTCAGTAAACCGACTTTACAGACAATCGTTTTTTTTTTATGTTAGCGGCCTGCGTCCAGCGCGACCCCTCGATTCTAGATAGATTCGATTCGAGTCACAGCACAACCAAACTTACTCAAAAAAGTGGACTTCGGACTCCAAAAGGATGACGCACAACATATCAATCTTTAAAAGCAAGTATATACTTAAATTAATTAAAGAAATAAATAAAAGACACTCCTTTTAAATGCATTAAACTAAAAAGTAAAACATATTTTTATATAACAAAGTGAAAATAATAATGAACAAAAAATACTAGTAGTATTCTCAAAAAATTGCAGCTTGTTCCCCCCAGAAACCAAATTCCCCCTTTCTTAGGAAGCCTATGTCCATTAGTGGACTTCCAATGGCTGGTATGATGATGTCCAGCGCGACAATTACAGGCAAAATTCCCCGTCTTGGTGGACACTAGAGAACGCTGATTTGGTCTGCTGCCTATATCCAACAGCGGACGCGTTTCAGTATGATCTAATTTACATCTATGTACTTAGTACTAATAGACAACTTTAAAAAATAACTGTTGTAATCAAAGATGCGTATAAAACTCTGCTATGAACCATTATTTTCAGGTTGTTGACTTTGTTACAAAAACCTTGCTTGAGACAAAAACTTTGGGATCATAATACGTGTGCTGTTGAAGGCAACGAGTTAACTCCGCGCACCGTCAATAGATGGCGCGAGTAATACTAAGTAATTCAAATATTAATCACGCAACCAAGATTTTACAGTAACTTGGCATCATAGGCATTATAAAGGGGGGACGGGAAGGCCGTGCCCACCCCAAGATGTTCTAGTACCTACTCCAGGATGAAGGGCTACCGACTCGAATAGTTGTACATTGAGGGTCGACTTCGTGAATGAGGGCGCTATCGCAACGCCTGCGGAATGTTAAGAGCCAGGTTCTAGATAGATTCTAAACCGCTAAATTAAACATTAGTTTTAGTTCTTAATTCCTCCTCCGCCATATTAGACCCCATCACTACGCCTGGACATAAATTGATGAGCTTTTTTTTTCGGAGCGTTCAACAGCTCAAATGCCCAGCGCCACTGGAGGGGGGAGTGAGGTCACTGTTTAATGTGAGTGGTTTTAATTTGTGTGCCCTGAGACGGCGGCCGCGCGTTTAGGATGGGTTAGCAGGATCTGAGTGGGAAGTTCAGTACCTATAAACTAACTGAAATAAAATGACAGTCGTTGTAGTATACCCCGTACTAGTTGTGTAAGACACTAAGGTACTAGAACTGAATGATGGCGGTAGATCCATCCGTAACAGTATAGCTTAGATGCACAGGGTGGGGATGGACAACAAAATCCTCGTCGCGAAGCTATGCTGTGCGATTGCCAAAACGCTTGGCCAGCGCAGCAATTATGGGCAAAAAACCCCCTTAGGGAGACTTTTTATTTTTCTTAGAGAGCAATTGTTATATTTCTCATAGATTTTTCCTTTATTTAAGATTGTTGATTCCATTTTCACAGTCATGGGGAAGCTGTTAGCCATCCTAGTAGTTGTAATAGGAGTAATGCTTATGTTTACCTCAAAAACACGGAAGCTGCCCAAACTGAGCCCGGATGAATGGTGGGGGCCGGAAGAACTAAGGGGAAAGTTCGACAACACCGTGAAGCCTTTCCAGATCAAATTTGAGGATGAGGTACGTACCCTTTTCCCACAGATCGGTCCCAGCTCAATAGTTACTAAAGATTTAAAGAAACGCCTGATTCTAACCTCTAAAAATATTTAATTAGTTTAAGATAATATTTACTAGAAAAACTAGCATTATTTTTTTACGCAGATGGTGAAAGACCTTAAGCAGAGGCTGAAGAACCACCGTCCCTTCGCACCACCTTTGGAAGGCGTCGCCTTTGAGTACGGCTTCAATAGCAATCAGTTAACCGATTGGATCCAGTATTGGGCTGATTCTTACGACTTCGTGCAGAGAGAGAAGTTCTTGAACCAGTTCCCTCAGTTCACTACCAATATTCAGGGTCTTAATATTCATTTCATCAGGGTGAAACCTAAGGTCAGTATTTACCAAATTAAATAGTGTGGTTAGGGGCCGTCTATTAATTACGTGATCATTTATTTAGCACATTTTGACTTATGAAAACAGTATATTTCTATTGGTGCATGTAAATATTTATTGTAAATTGTCCTCGGACCACGAATAGCCAGACAGAATAGAGACATAAAATGTGGTACCTATAGTGCTATAATGTGATGGGCCCGGTGTCGTATTTCTCTTCTGCGCCAAAGGTAGTGGGTTTAATCCCCACCCAGGAGAATCATTAAAATCAGCATATACAATACAAGCATTTGTGTTTGCAACATGTCTGGGTATTAAAGTATTATATTTGTAATACGTTTGTTCTCTGATATCCGTAAAACAAGTGCTTAAAGCTACTTATTTCGGTGTTAGGTCAATGTATGAGATGTATGAATTTATTTACAGCTTTTATAATGTAGATCTGGCAGCGATTGATTTCTAACAATGTTATTCTAAGCCTTTACTTCTCATTTAAGTTTCTCTAAATACGTTTTGTCCAATATTTTAACGGAAGAATGCGACCTCGCCCATCTCTCCGGTGGCGTTAGAAATGACCTCTGAGTAGTCCAGCTAGAGTCCCGTTTAATGCAGTCCAGCCGTATCAGAGATTAACGGAAACAAGCAGACAGACAAGTGTTAATTACTTTATATAAGTAAATACTTCCCCTAGCAATTGGTAAAAAGCTGTTAAATAGGAATATCAAACGGAAATTTAAATGTTGGTAAGAATATGTACATACATCTGTTCACGAATTGCGTCACCTTTGTTTTGTTTTTTCAGGCACCAGCCGGAGTCCAAGTACTCCCCCTACTTCTGGTCCACAGCTGGCCAGGCTCGGTCAGGGAGTTCTACGAGGCGATTCCTCTTCTCACCAAACATAGACCTGGCTATGAATTTGTGTTCGAAGTCGTTATACCTAGCTTACCTGGTTACGGGTATTCTGATGTGAGTATACGTTGAGGTGCTGTGGGGTATCAGCGGAGTAGATTAGTACCTCCCCTGTACCAGGTATAGGGGACTGAGGTACCTGGCCCGTCGGATCCATCCGAGATAGCGTAGCTCAAGTGCAACATGCAGAGATGGCGACAGCATTCCCACAGCTACGCTCTGTGTTTATCACACGTCTAAATAATAAAGAAAAATTACTAAAATTTCCTTGATAATTGAGATGTTCATAGTACTATTTACATAGTATTTAATAGACCTGATAGCGCAGTAGTAGCGCTCCTATCTTACTGTGACACAGGTCGTGAGTTCGATTCCTATTCAGAATTTGCATTTGTTCCATGTCTGATATCCGCAGCACAAGTACTTTAAGCTTCTTATCTAGTGGTCAGATCAATATATGAGATGTTATTGTAGTTTTTATATAAATATTTATTAAATATAATAATTTTTTCAGGCTGCAGTTCGCTCAGGCCTTGCAGCACCTCAAACCGCCGTCATCTTCAAGAACTTAATGATGAGACTGGGCCACAAGAAGTTCTACGTCCAAGGGGGCGACTGGGGCGGCGTTGTTTGCTCCAGCATCTCGACCCTGTATCCTGAAGACATTCTTGGATTCCACACCAATATGGCTAATGTTTATGTATGTTATGATCACCACGAATAGTTAACTTTAATTATTAGAGGTAGACCTCATACAAAGGTCGGTTGCATCGGTACCTTACTCTCACCTATTTCTACCGCTAAATAGCAGAATATGTTCTGGTTTAAAGGGTGGGATAGAAGCAGTGAAATTAGTGGGTCATGTGATATAATATCTTGAAGTCACAAAGTTGGGGGAACGCGCTAGTGATATCCTTGTGATATTACGAGCGTCTCTAAGCGTGGAGATGCTTACTGTCAAGCGGACCAAAGTTAAAGTATGTTTGTGTATAAAAACTCCCAACTGCAGGGATTTTCGGTCTTGGAATGAGTATAGACAAATTGGCTTTTGTCACCTATCATAATTAAAATAATAGAGGAAAATAAAAGTGGTGTAAGTTTACTCGTTGTAATATCAGCTATCCGCGAGTGAGTCCCTTGATAAAATCGGTCTAGCGGTTTCGGAGTTTACCTCGAACAAACTTAAAATTTAATCAGCATATTTTTTTATAAGTACCGTACATAGATATTTTTATATGTATATTTAAAAAAACTGTTATTATTATTTTTTATTAGACCAGGCCAACAAACAAGCATACAATCCGCGTGATAGTAACCGTCTATAGCCTATAGATGCTCGTAATATCACAAGGATATCACATTGCCTAGAAATTTCACTGCCTCTCTCACCCTTCAGACCGGAACACAGCAATGCGAACACTGCTGTTTTGCGGTAGAAATAAGTGAGAGGGAGGTACCAATGCAGACTACCTTTGTAAGCGGCCCAGCTCATGTGAAATATCACATTTTATTTTGATATTAGAAACACTTCAAGGTTATTTATTTATACTTTTCGAATATAGGATCTCTTTTAATACTTGATCTTGCAAAATTTATTTTTATTAATCTGGTATCTGCTGCTGATGAAGCACGTATATTGCTAATTAGAAAAAACGAAGGTCTTCAGCGGGATCAGGCGTTCAAGTTCCCGGGTCACTACCCCGACAGTTATGTGACGTCGTTTTCATTCATAATATATACATAATTGAAGTACATAAATATATACTTGTACATGATTAAGCTCACTAATCAAAATTCTCTTTACTTAACTAAAATTTTAAAATTATCTTTCAGAATTCGATGAGTCAATTCATGACCATGCTCGGCTCCATCTTCCCGTTTTTAGTAGTAGAATCTCACCTTGCAGACCGCATGTATCCCCTCTCTTCATACATAGCGTTTTTCTTTGAAGAGTTGGGCTTCTTCCACCTTCAAGCCACCAAGCCTGATACTATTGGTGAGTAATGTTGTGACATTATTTTTTTATTATACCAGGTTGATAACAAGCATACTGTCCGCGGAATAGTGAGCGTCACTGCAGCCTATTGACGCTCGCAAGGATATCACTAGCGCGTTGCCAACCGTGCCGTGAGGTACCGGCACTGTAGGATTGTACCATTCCCTGTACCAGGTGTCGTAAGAGGCGACTAAGGTAAGGTACCAGAACCGACAGATGGTTGTATATCCATCCTAACATTGCAGCTCAAATGCATAGGGCAGAAATGGGAAGCAGCATCCCCGTCGTTATAGGTGCACTCTGCGATTGCCAACACGCTAGCCCAGCGCGGCAATTATGGGCAACATTCCCACTTTTTTGGAGAGGCCTAGTTCTCGGCCTGCCCAGCAATAGACTTTGAATGGCTGGTATGATGATGATGCGTTTCCAACCTAGTGACTTGAAGATATTATGTCACATTATCTAGTAATTTCACTGCCCCTTTTCACCCTCCAAACTAAAGCGCAGCAATGCGAACACTGCTATTTGGCGGTAGAAATAGGTGAGAGTGAGTTACCAATGCAGATGATCTATGTACGAGGTCCACCTCATGAAGTTTGTACCTACATCATAATATATGTCTAATCCTTGATCCCTTGGTCTGTGTGGAAAAAGAGCAGGAGAGTCCAGTCCTTAATTAGTCATTTAATTAAATGTCGTCATTCAATGAACCCGCAAGCATTCAATCAAATAGGAGATTCATCCAGATTTCTGTGACAGATATACCGCCACCTGATGGTTCCGGATTGTTTCTTATGACACTTTTCATTACCCCATGGTTACCACGATTAAAACTATTTTAATTTAAGGTTTATTTTGTATAATATGCTTTATAGGTAACACCTATGTAATGTAAACAATATTAATAATAAATTATCATGCCAAATACCATAACGTCGATGACACTTCAATACCGCGTATGTAGCTTAAGCTAATAAGGTCCATCTTCCATCTTTTCTAATTGAATTTTTGACTTTATTTGCAACTGCTACTTACGCGGTTTTGCCCTACCATCGACGATAATACCAATTTTTTATTCATTTTTACCAAGCTATATTTAAATGAGTATACCTACTCATAATTTATGTCAATAGGTGTGGCCCTCACCGACTCTCCAACCGGCCTTCTAGCGTACATCCTTGAGAAGTTCTCAACCTGGACTCGTGTCGAGCACAAACATCAACAAGATGGCGGCCTCAAGTTCCGTTTCACGAAAGACCAACTTATTGATAACATCATGATGTACTGGGCACCGAACAAAATAACCACCTCTATGAGGTATTACGCTGAGAACCTAAGCCAGAATGTAACTGACCTGGAAATGAATGAGTAAGTTTCAGATTGGTCCTTTTCAGATTTTGTATATGTTGTAGAAATAATATATTCTTCTCACGACATTAACGACTTATCTCCGAGTCATGTTAATGTATGAGACTTTAACCTGACTCGGGAATAAGTCGCTTATATGAATTTCATGTTTATTTATATTGAAACAATGGCTTGAAAAATAGGTTTCAAGTTTCTAGCTCCAAAAACAGCGATACTTTCGTACAACTTCTCATCCCTCCTTTCGACGCTTCACAACCTTTATTTAGAATTAAAAAATAGCCTATGTCCTTTCTCAGGGTTTAAAGATTGTCTGTGCCAAATTTCATCAAAATCGGCTTTAAGGTTTAAGCGGGAAAGCGTAACAGACATACAGACAGACAGTGTTACTTTCGCATTTATAATATTAGTAGGAATAATAATAACGAAAATTGTTAACAAGATATTGGATACATCAATACTAACTGAGCATAACATAAGTGCCAAGGTTGGTTGTGGTGGCCAACCCCACCCCGGTGACAAATATATATTTGTTTAGCGTCTGGGTGTTAAATATGTATTTAAGTTTTTTATATGTAATTCCTCTGTTGCCTGATATCCGTAATACAAGTGAATGAAGCGACTTATCTCGGAGTCACAATTAATACAATTATTACAATTAAATACAATTAATAATAAAATAATATAAATAAAGTTCCACAACATCTCATACATTGACCTGACTCCATGGTAAGTCGCTTAAAGCACTTGTGTTACGGACGTCAAAACAGAGGAACTATAAATACTTTACTTAAATACATATATTTAACACCCAGGCAGAGAACAAACACAAATATCATCATATAAATATTTGCTCTGGTTAGGAATCGAACCCACGGCACCTGGCGCACAAGATAGGATCACTTCAATCTGCGCCATCAGGCCCGTCAGATTAAATTACTACACGGTGTTCCGGAATCGCACAGCTGAATGCGACAAATATTCCTTCACAGAATCAAAACACGAGTACCAACCTGGGCATTCCAAGCAAAGAACGAACTCTTCTACCAACCGCCCTGCATCATCAGAACGAAGTACCCCAACCTCCTCAACGTGACCGTCACAGAGGATGGAGGCCACTTTTTGGCCTTCGAGCTGCCCGATGCCTTAGTCGGAGACGTGTTCACGGCTGTCAAAGCCTTTCAAGAGTTCAACTTAGAAATGCAGGAGGCTGAACTTGAGGACTAAAGTTTTACAATCAGATGTAGATATTTGAGTGGTATAAGGATTAATTATTCATTATTTTATATGCATCCTGAATAACAAACGCAAACAATAAGGCATTAATGACAAATTTAATGATATCGCTTTTCGAAATCCACAGAAAAATAGTGTAGGAACTTATTAATTGTAATTTGGATACGCGTTTATCATTACAAATGCATTGATTTTGCTTTATTTTGGGACCCAGCGTCTAATATATACCAACACAGATATATAATATACATTATTCAGGCAGGTCCTCTTTAACTTTAAACTTTTAAATTAAATACACGTTTATAATATAATTGACCCTGATGACCCAAGAGAACAAGAGTCACCTAATATATCCATTTAGGCCTACTGTTAGACTAATTATAACTAGTCTGCCGGCACAAGTACTCTGTCGAACTTGTTTTAATTTAAAAGTTTACTATAGGTTCATTATTTATACTACCATAAAGGAAACTGCAAAAAGAGTATGTATATATGTATATATACTATAAACAAAACTTTCTTTTAATATACATCCCTGGTAAAGTAAATTGCGTTTTGTTATTTTTGTAAATAAAATTTTGTTAGTTAAATGTGTATTTTTATTACAAATCTTTTTAGTGCACTTTATTTTTTGTTAGACTAGATTAACACACAAACATACATTCCGCGTGATAGTAACCGTCAATGCAACCTTTAGATGCTTGTAATATCACAAGGATATTACTAGTACGTTGTCAACCTAGTGAGAGATATATTCTGTGACATTACACAGTAATATCACTGCCTCTCTTACTCTTCAAACCGGAACACGCTGCGAACGCTGCTTGCTAGTAGGAATAGGTGAGTGCGGTACTGATGAAGATGCTTGCGGAGTTTTTGTAGACCTTTTAAAGTTGTAAGACACAGTAGTACATTATTTTGATCTGGTCGAGTTCAACTAGTGTTTGCAATTTAAGCGCAAAGAATGTGTGCATTTATAACATTGTATTAGAATCTTTTTTAAATTATCAGTGTTTCTCTACTCCATTATGCATGTATGAACACATCACTCTATATAAATATTAAAATAACTGCTTTGTTTGAACCATTTTTTCTTTCTTGCAAACACGCAAAGTCGGGGTGGGTCGGTAGTCTACATATATAAAAACATCGCGTATATATACATAAAACATCACAACATCACGCAACTACTATTAGGAGTGGAGCATCAATCAAAATCGTGGCAAACACGGGTGGAAAATATACGTTATACATATGAACCTTCTCTTCATTACAGCCATTGGAAGTCCACTGCTGGACCTAGGCCTCCCCACGAAAGAGGGCATCTTGCCTATAATTGCTGCGCTGGGCAAGCGTGTTGGCTATCCCCAACTTAGATATACCGCCATCTGTCAGTTCTTGTAACTTAGTGGCCTCTTTCACCGTAACGTACAGTGGGGGTACTATTCTACTCTACCGGTACCTCACGGCAAGCACGCTCTATCCATTAAAATCGCACCAAAGCCTTTCCGTAGTTTTATACATAGGGACAGATGTTATTTTGTGCTATGCAGTGTATCGCAAATTGTAGCTCTCGCAAGCAAACAATAATAAAAGTTATATTAACATAACAATCAGACGTCAACTTGACATTATGAGACCAATAAAAATAATCTCCCCCACCCTACCGCACACTTCACCAACGACCCTTAAAAGGGCCGATTCCCACACGGATATTGCTAAACCGTAATTGATTGTATCGCACGCGACCGGCCCTCTCTCCGCATTAATATTGCGGATTTATTGTTATCTGCGATAAGATCACCACCATATTCAATGGCCACTCTGTAAGAGTGTGAGGTTGAGAAGTCATATTGGGGTGTTGATACTCCCTGAGTATTCTTAAGAGGATTTTTTAAATGTACTCAATTTTATTTATATTATGTGGATATAGTGCTGTACCTCCGGTACCTCCTACTGCACCAGGTGTCGTAAGAGGCGACTAAGGTACCAGAACCGACAGATGGCGGTATATCCATCTGAAACCGTGCAGCTCAAATGCACAGTCATACTTTACATGGGGAAATACAGCGGGAGGTACTATTCTACTTTGTCGGTACCACACGGCAATGTTTACATTGAAAAAGAAACAACTATAAATTAAGATATAAACTCTCCTACCTTTTGAGTTGGATCGAACTTGAGTAGTATGCAAAAAATTAATAAAATCAGTTTAGTAGTTTAAATATTTCATCCCGAACACACACCATGATACGTAATTTTTATTTATTCATTTATTCATTACAATAACGTCATGTCTAACGGGTGAGTCCAACCAAATCGCCTACAAGACTAAGTCTTAAACAAAATCATTAATAAACAAATGAATAATCAACAATACAAAATACAATACATTCATATTATATAGGTCATTCAAAATGTAAATACACTTATAAATCTATCCAGATCATGTCACGACGTCTAGGAAAACATGTGCTGCCATTATTAACAATTATTATATATCAAAAAAATAGATAAATAAGAAAAGTTTAAAAAACTTTTGTTTTAAACTTTTGCTTATTTTCTCTTTAATGTATGTTCTATAAAAAAAAACGTGCCAAACGACATGTCGCTCATTCTATTTTCAAAACTATAAAAAAAAATGGCTTCCACTTATCATCCATGAATTCGAGTAATTCTCTTTAACGAATTCGTAGACATGTAATTTGCGATTTATTTAACATTTTTAAACAAAAATGTTAATCGGTTTATGCTAGAAAATAAGCATACAAAATTAGTTATAAATTCGTTACAGTAATAAATTCTTTTTATATTGGTGCGTTTATAAATGAGTACTGATATATATTGACAAATAAAATTATTTATTACTGTTTGGGTTTGAAGGGCGGGTGAGGGGGGCAGTAGTGATAATACTGGGAACTCTGATACTCCTAAGACACAAGGTTGGCAACGCGTCAGTGATATTACGAGCCTATATAGGCTGCGGTCACATTGACTGAATGCTTGCTTGTCGACCTGGTCTAAATAAAAAAAGCAATACCATACCAAAAATATTTTCGATCTCTCCTTGAAATAAAATCAAACCTATCCCTTTGTACATTATTCCGAAATATAAGTTAACTTATGTATTAATCCAGATTTCAATCTATATCATTATAAAATATCAAACGGATTCGTTCAACCGTTTTTGTGTGAAATTGTAACAACCATTTAATAAATAATAACATACATATATTTAAATATAACAATATTCACACAACATCTTCTTCATTGAATTGAATCCGCATGTAAATCGCCTAAAGCACTTGTGTTACGGACATCTGACAACAGAACAATCACAAGGAATCCGTTAAATATATATTTTTAACACCCAGACACAAAATAAACACAAATATTATTATGTTTATTGATTTATTTTGTATAGATACACTTACAGTAAACTGTCATACATACATAATCATAATTAAATATAATATTAACGAGACAGTAACCTTGGCTGTGTACACGATGTTTTTTTTTAAAGACATAAATAATGTTAAAGAATACAAGAAAAAAAATTATGATGATTATTTCTACTCTTTAGCCGATTATAATATTTTATGTGGAGGCTGTGAGATGTGCCGTGGGAGTAAAATAGTACCTCCCTCTGTACCAAGTGTCGTAAGTGGCGACTGAGATAACAGAACCGACAGATGGCGGTATATCCATCAGAGACAGTGTAGCATCCCATCCCCGTCGCGAAAGCTGCGCTCTGCGATTGCCAATACGCTTGCCCAGCGCGGCAATTATGGGCAAATCTCCTCCTTTCTTTGGGAAGCCTATGTACAGCAGTAGACTTCCAATGGTTATAATGATGATGGCTGAGGATGACTTGTCTATACTCTATATATACATATAAATATTTGTCCTAGGTGGGGTCGAACTCACGACCTTTGGTCATTCACAACCATCTGCGCCATCATGCCCATCGTGTAATATTGTAGTTTTAGATACTTAGTCGTGACTTACTAAGCACTCATATCAGCCGGCACCAGTCTAGTTGCCACGTGACTAAAGTCAACGATGCATTAATGAGATAGATTGCGCCCTTATCTTGTATTCGTAATAATGGAATAGAAAGGGGCGCGGCGGTGGAACTCTAACATTCTGTAACAATTTATTCATCACGCGTCAGTGGGGAGTTGGTGTTTTTTTTTGTGCAGAAATAGATCGAACTATTTTATAGAGTCTTTAATACGAGGTTCATTTAACTTTTACATTTTCTTGTTCGTCGTTGCCGAATTGAACTGAAATGAACCGTCAAACTGAAAAATTGATGTAAAAAAATCCTTTTACACACATACATTACCCCCGGGGACACAGGGGAAGGGGGGGTATCAGACACTGGGTGTCCACTTGGCAAACCTCTGGCTTCCCTTATCGCGTTAGTCCTTTCATGCACGCACGTTTATTCTTGATATTTCTGACCGGGCCCTTCTTTAATACCTCTTCTACCTGGTTAAGATATGTTCGCCTAGAGCGTCCCATACCATTTGTTCCATTCACATCCGCTTTATATGCAATCATTGTACTTCAATCCATCCTTTTGCCGAAGTCTAAACCATCTCAACATTCGTTTTTCTATTGTTGTCACAACATCATTTTTTACACCATTTCGATCTCTTATCACACTATTCTTTAATCTATCTCTCAAACATACACCATACATAC
Organism: Heortia vitessoides; assembly: GCA_020976665.1. Classification (NCBI taxonomy): domain Eukaryota; kingdom Metazoa; phylum Arthropoda; class Insecta; order Lepidoptera; family Crambidae; genus Heortia; species Heortia vitessoides. The sequence continues at coordinate 13,252,104 of JACJUM010002768.1, forward strand.
TTCAAAGTGCTCTCATTTCTACTGCATTTATTCTACTTGCGTGCTTCTTAGCATTTTTATGTGTTTCTGATGTATAATTATAGTTTTATTATGAAAAATGAACGCGTAAATGTTAAATAGGTTTACAAGTAAGGAATATTTTTCATCACCATTATATTGGAGATCTTTTGCCATATTCACGCGATGGGCAGACGTGATGGCAGTCGCCATCCCAGTTATATCACCTACGCTGTTTCGGTTGAGTATACTGTCGTTTGTTATTACCGATACTCCAATCTCCTGTTACACCCGATTCAAATTGGTGGACCATATTATTTTGTGTCTATTTTTCCATGAAAATCATATTTTATGGCTTTTATTCCTTGACATTGCTTTGTAGTAAATAATTTAAGTTGTTAAGTAATAAAACGCCATCTTTTTTTAAACGAAATTACATTTTTAATTTTATTAGGCACTAGGTGTGCCCACGACTTCGTCCGCGTGGAATAGTTTCTTTATGTGCTTTTTATACCTTTTCACCTTAACTTTTATAAACTTTGGATGTCATATTTGTTTATATCGAATTAAAAGCCTACAATGTGTCAAGCTTCTTACTTTAAAATAGCGATCCTTTTATACAAACTGTCATCCCCCCTTGAGACCCCTACAACTTTATTTTTAATTAAAAGCCTCTTTTCTCTTTTCTGTCTTTAGACTATCTGTTTATTAAATTTCATTTAAATCGGCTCTGTAGTTTGGGCGTGATTGCGTATCATACAGACAGAGTTAATGTCACATTTATAATATTAACAAGGATTAAGCTCTACTATCTAAGCGTAAAATTAAGCTAAAAAACATAATTAAATACAATAAACTCAGGTTGCAAAGCTAATTTATGATTAATAGCTCACCCGGTGTCAACAAATAGTTTATTTGCATTTTCCACAGCCCTAAATCCCTTTCAAAGCACCCTAGAGGGCGTGACGTAGACACGCCCCTTTTTAGAGCAGGAAAGAATCTAGTGCTGGAAAGAGAGAGCCAAACAAAAAGAAAAACCTGTTGTTATTTCTACACACACACAAATTTTATCTGCTATCAAGATGTATCTTCCCTACGTTCGTATTCAGAGATGGTAATTAGATACCGGTAGTATTGTCTGTAAGTGGCAGCGACGCATTACTCTCTCTTTCTATTTTCTTTTTTTTTTTCTACACTCACTTTTTTCAGACGAATTTAATGTCAAATTCAGAAGTCAATACCACCGAGGGGATGAGGAAGGCTGCTCATCAATGAACGATCAATCTCAAATTAAAAATAGTCTTTATTCAAGTAGTTCCATTATGAGCACTTTCAAATCCTGAAAAAAACATTTTTTGTTATAAATTCCCACAACATCTCATACATTGTGACCTGATTCCGTGAAAGGTCGCTTAAATCATTTCTATTACGTACGCCAGACAACACAGGAATCACAAACATAAATATTATCATAGAAATCGAACCCATGATCTTTGGCGCATAAGACACAGACAGTACCATCTACGCTAGGTCCGCTCAGGTCCGTCTATATATCAGAAATATTAAAACATAATTTTTTTTGTATAAAAAAACTTATATATCACCCGGATATCACTAGCGCGTTGTCAGCCTTTAACTTAAAGTTATTGTTTCATTAACTGGTGATTTCATTGTCTCATTCACGATCCAAACCGGAACACAACAATGCGGACACTGCTGTATCGTGGTAGAAATTAGGTGCGAATGGGGTACCAATACAGACGACCATTAAACTAATTACTAGCTAAATAATTAGAAAAGTATTAAAACCAATGGTATTTGTATTTACTTCATAATTAAGGAAAAAATAACAATTGAATCCACGTTAAGGTGTAGCTGGATAAGTACGTTGGTATGTAATTAGGTTAATTTATATATATTGACCTGACTCCGTGGTAAGTCGCTTAAATCACATGTGTTACGGACGCCAGACAACAGAGGAATCACAAATATACTACTTAAATACATATGAAACCTAGACACAGAGCAAACAAAAATATCATCATATAAATATTTGTCGTGTTTGGGGATCGAACACACGATCCCTGGTGCATAAGTTAGGATCACTACCACTTGAGTCATCAGGCGCGTTAACTCTTCTTTAAAAGAATACTAACCAGGTAGTCAAGCAAATAATACACAATTTGGTGAATCGAGATATTTTTTATAATAATCGGATGGAGATAGTAGATAATAATAAAAAAATATAAAATAACAGTATTTACAATTAAAATACTTAAGTAAGTGCTTGCTACATGTACAAACAAGAATAATCATCAACATCATTATCATTATATCAGCCACAAGACAACTGCTGGACACTGCTGGACATAGGCCTCCCCAATAATTTCCAATAGGACCGGTTGCATGCTGCCCGTGTCTAGCGCGATCCTGCGGTGTAAGTCGGATCGTCTGTCCATCTTGTGGACGGCCTACGCTGTGCTTGCCGGTGCATGGTCTCCATTCTAGAACATTTCGATTCCATCAGAAATCAGTTAAGCGAACCAAGTGCCCAGCCCACTGCCCCTTCAACTTACTAATCCGTCGGGTTTTGTAGGTAACTTTGGTTCTGTTACGAATCTCCTCATTCCTTCAATAGGTTATCAACAAGAATAATAGACAGAGGACATTGTGAACTATGACTCTTTCGATTCATGTCTCATCATCATCATCATATCAGCCATTGGAAGTCCACTGCCGGACATAGGCTTCCCAAGAAAAGGTAGTTTTACCAATAATTGCCCCGCTGGGCAAGCGTGTTGGCAATCGCAGAGCGTAGCTTTCGCGACGGGGATGCTGCTGCCCATCCTCGCCCTATGAATTTGTGCATTACAAGAAACCTCCTTTTTGGAGAGGCTTATGTCCAGCTGTGAACTTCCAATGGCTGGTATGATGATAGTTTTAGTATTGTAATTAATTCTGTATCACTTTGTCTATAATACATTATGAATATTGGTTGGAATATCAACTATTATACTCTAACTGTAACATATGAATGTACACTTTAGAACATTGTCACAGTAACCTCTAAGATTAGTGGTAGTACTTAAGGACTATTGTTACACTACGATAAGGTTGTTAAGTGTAAACGTACTTTGATACTGACTCCTTACACTGATACTCAGGATACTGACTTTTGGAGTACGTCATATTGGTAATTTTTAAAAGGCCATGAAAGGTTACCGGCCGTTTAACACCTTCCAATGTATCAAGTTCGTAAGAGGCGAGTAGAATTGTAAATCCGACAGATGTTGGTATATTACCCCAAAGCAGTGAATCTTAAACGCAACCAGGTGGGCATGTGCTGCAGCATTACCGTTGAGAAGCTGCGCTCTGGAATTGCCAACACTGCTAGGTAGGACGCCTAGCAGTGTTGGCCTACATAGCTAGGAATTTTACCCATAATTTCCGCACTGGGCAAGCGTGTTGGCAATCGCAGAGCGCAACTTTCGCATTTGAGCTACAATGTCTCCGATGGATATACCACCATCTGTCTTTTCTGGTAACTTAGTCGCCTCTTACGCCACCTGGCACAGAGGGAGGTACTATTCTACTCGGCCGGTACCTCACAGGTAATTCAGATGATACAATGCGTCATTCTGAATTCCCGTTACACGAACGCACTTAAACAACTAGAAAGAGAAATGACCGTTGAGATGTCATCAAAAATGGAATAATGATAGACATTTCCTGGGTATTCTGCACTTCATTATGCCTCGCCTCATTTTAAGTACACTGAAATAGGCCAATACTAAAAAATGGCTACACATTCAAAATATTTTTTTTGTCATGTCCTACCAACACTACAAAAGAAAAACCCACCCGTCAGATAACAGCGTGCAAACGGGTTCAAACTTTTCACTTCAACCTTTTCCATCAGTAATCAAAAGTTTTATACTCTATCCTAATACAACATCGAACACCTAAAATACAGACGATAAAACCCAACTTATTCACTTATTACAGCCATCTCTAGGCTCTTTCTCCTTACAACTAGTCTGCCCGTTTTGATTCTTCGAATCCTCTTTACCGTTCTGAGCTGGTGCAATCATTAGGAGATTGTTCCCATTCCTGTCAGCGAGGTTTCTGAACGGCATATTCTGCCTCCACCTGGGCGATAGGTAGTACTGGTTCCTGAGGATCCTTAGGTGTTCTTTGCCGAACTGGACATCAGTTCTGTTGATGATTCTTGAACAGTTCCTCCTCGAGTCTTCGTTCTCCTCATTCCCATATTTGTGGTAATCGTTCTCACAGATCTTCTTTGGGCAGTCTTCTTCGATGAAGTAAGGTCTCTTGAGACGCAGTCTTCTGGATTGAGGGCTGAGAGGGGATTCGCATTTTATAGCTAAATTAGTGTTGTCTCTGTTTGAAGATAGTTCGTGGTTTTTCTGCCATTCGAGGACCTCGCAGAGCAGGCCTATATATCTGTTTAGAAATTTTAAATAATTAATAACTGATTAATTTTTTTATGAACTGAAGTAATGTTATTTTATCCGAAAAAAATAAGTTTGTAGAATTATTCGAATCATCTACTAATATAAATCATAAAAATATATAAGGAAAAGCTGACCGACTGACAGATATATGAACGCAGGGCCTAATCTATAAGGGATAGAAACTTGAAATTTTGCAAATGAGTTTCTTTTATGACGTAGGGGAGCGCTAAAAAGATTTTTGAAAATACACCCCTTAAAGGAGTAAAACCCCCCGTTTTACTCCTTTAAGGGGTGTATTTGCACAGCTAGTATAAATCTTTGTTGTTTTTAAATCAAAAAACAATAAATGTTTTTTCGACAGGCATTCGAATGCATAGAAGGGGATGCAAAGTTAGTATGAAGTTCTAAGATTTAACACGGGTAAAACCTCAGGGCAATGCTAGTCATTAATATATGTCTGTGTAAAAAGGAAAACCGTTCGATAGAACAGACTATTAAACCATAGAGACGACATCTTTTGTGCCAGATCGAACGTAAAAAAAAAACGAAAATTTAAATAGATAACGAAAGAGGTAAATTAAATTATATGAAAAAACATAAACACGTTTTAACTAGTATTGCTTTTACAAGCAAAAGAAGTCTAATTAATAAAAAAAGCATTATATTCTATAATAATTGCGGCTATTCTAAAATTCATCGTTAATTCACCAGAAATGCCATAGTCATCATCATGATTATAGCCATTAACTCCACTGCTAGACATAGGCCTAGAAATAGGGAACTTCCGATAGTTTCCGGGCTGGGCAGGCGTGTTGGCAATAGAAGGGCGCAGCATCCGCGACGGGGATGCTGTTGCCCATCCTCACCCTGTGCATTAAGCTATGCTAGCAGATTTACTAGAGTCTGCAGTTAGAAGGTCGTCTGCATTGGTACCTCACTCTCATCCATTTCTAGGAAATAACAGTGTTCGCTTTGCTACGTTCCGCTACACAGGGTGAGAGAGGCAGTGAAATTACTGGGTATTGTGACATAATATGTTTAGGTCACAAGGCCTGTAATATTACGAACGTCTAATTGCAATGACGCTTACTATCTTTATGCTTGTTTGTTGCCCTGATCTAATTAAAAATAGCAATGCCCATGTGGCTAAAAAGGGTGTGCAATACGTTTTCGCTAGTTTTATAAATAGGTCAATATAATATAGTATATTTTTGCCGTGAGACACCGGCAGAGTAAAATGGTACGTCCCCCTTTATCAGGTGTTGTAAGAGGCGACTAAGGTACCAGAACCGACAGACGGCAGTATATCCATCCGAATCAGAGTAGCTCGAATGCACAGGGCGGGGATGGGAAACAGAATCCCCACCGTAAAATCTGCGCTCTGCGATTGCCAACACGCCTGCCCGGGGCGGATATTATGGGCAAAATTCTCCCTTCTTTGGAGAAGTCTATGATGATGGTGATGAATTTAGTAAATATTTGTAATAGTACCTGATAGCCATCCGTAATATCTCGTTCTTCGACAGCTTCTTATCATGAGGATGTGTTGGCACCAACCTCCTCAGCTCTGCGAAGGCACCGCTCACGTTCTGCTGCCTCCACCGCTCACGACAGTTGGTGAACAGTTTCCGTGGTGGTCGGAGTAGACACGAGTTCATCGAGACGTCGTCTGAGAGATTCTAGTAAACATATACGATTCTAATTTAATTCTCACTACATATTTTACACTGACTCCGGTCCTCAATAAGACATATGATGCCGTGGGGTCATCAGGGTCATTAGTATTATGAGTACAATAAAGTTAAATACCTCCTATTTCTGAATAATGTATAGTTTTTTTTTACTGTAAAAGTGCTTGTAATGGGCCAACAATACTTAAATACATCTTTAACACTCAAGCAAATTATAAAGCGGAAATATTTGATTGTTTGTTTGATTGTAACAAATTAAATTGTAACAAATTAAGTTGTTGTAAAAATTTCAATTGTAAATTTACTCAAAATTTCAATTGTAATTTTACTCAAATAGATTAGAATATAACTTAAACTTTCTCAACTAATTTAAATAATTCTTTAAATATGATAAAGCTACATCTTCACCGAATAACAGAAGCTATGCTATATTTAAAAAAATCAAGCTTTAAGGATCAAAAATTATTGTGCGTTTAGAACAGATTTCAGAAATTATTTAACTAATGAAATGCTACGTTATCATCAAAAAATAAAAGCTATATTTTATCGCAGAATTTTTATCATAACGAGAACTCCACTCGTATATGTATGTCCTGGTCCTATGAATATATATGTTTGTCCTGGATGGTCATTGAACCCATGACCCTTAGCGCACAAGATTAGAAAACCCGCTTGTACAAGTATATTCAGAAGCTAGTTTTTGCATTTAACCGGTGGTATTGGAAATCGCTTCGTCTTAAACGATGACAATAAAAAAAACGTTCATAAAAACATGAGTTTTTTTTATGTAATAATATGGAGTTAATAGACAAACTCATGCCTGAGTAAACTCGTGAGTTCGAAGAGATGCTATTTCCATAAAGAAGTGAGATACCAGCAAAGTAGAAACTTTCCTCTGTACCAGGTGTCTTTAGAGGCAAGGTACCACACTCGACAGCATCGGTATATTCGTCAGAGATTCGTCAGAGCGTGGCACAAATCCAACAGGACAGCGAGAAGCAGCAGCGTTCCCGCTTCATACCTACGCTCTGTAATTGCCACCACGGTTGCCCAGCGCGGCAATTATGGGCCAAAAATTCTATCATTGCTTAGAGAAGCCAATGTCTAGGAGGACGTTTTGCTGCTACATTGACAATGATAGGTATATTTTAGCCACCTAACTAAAACTGATCACGACAAACAAACGTTGTGCCGGTTTATTAAATATTAACCAGGGACAGGCATCGACCTCGTTCGGGTACTTAATAAAGTTTTACCCCGTTGATCCCATAATCTGATCCGTTTAAATCCTGTTCTTTTGTCTACTTATTCCAGATATAATATTTTTTTTATTCCTTTTTTTCCATACAAGCTTCCAGAATCCGTCGATCTAATACAAACCTTATCTTGATAATTACAAAGACTACATCCAAAGAAATTTGTTGCAGACGGGGGTAAATGTGACATGGTATCTTCCATTAGCAAACACGACACGCTGGTGATACCTTTGTGATCACCAGCATCTATAGGCTATGATCACGTTTATCATCAAGCGGATCGTATACTTTTTTGCTGACTTCATAATATAAAAAACGTATATAGGCTAAGATTTTTCGCGGGATATAAAAACTAGTCTAAATGACAGCTATTTCTATTTAAAAGAAGTCATTCCTTGCCGTAATTTTTGCAATTCCTGATTCCCGACAGGAACAAGTGGGAGCCCCGCACCACCGAAACTGCTCTCGATATTTCTCACTTCCGTCATAATTATGGTCTAAACTTATCTGTTAAGTTGAAGCCACATGGACAGAGTATATTACAACAGCTTATCCCACCATCGCATAACCATGGCCGTGCGCTACCGGCAGAGTAGAATAGAACCTCCCTTGTACCAGGTGTGGTAAGAGGCGACTAATGTACCGGTACCGACAGATGGTGGTATAAGAATGCAACAGGGCGGAGACGGGTAGCAGCATTCCCGTCGCGAAGCTACGCTCTGCAATTTTCTACGCTTGCTCAGCATATTTATTATAGGCTAAAGTTTTCTTTTCTTGCGGAAGCCTATGCCCAACTGTGATGATATAAAAAAATCAAAAAATCTATATTACATTACCTACATTGACCGATTCCAAGATAAGTCGATTAAACTACTTGTGTTACGGACATCAGACAACAGAGAATTAAATGTATAAATCCATATTTAACACCCAGATACAGAACAAATATAAATATTCATCATTTAAATATTTGTCGTGGGTGGCAATCGAATCGACGACCCTTAACTCAGTGATATGATCACTACCAACTGCACCATCAGGCACGTGATATAATTTTTGAGTTTAAGTCTACTGGCATCTAATTTACTTAAAGCATAACTTACCTGAACAGTTCTGGGTATCATCCGCTCGTCATCGCTGTCAGGTAGGCAGAGGTCATCAGACAGCATCTCACTGTCAGGCTCTTCATCAGAACACGACTCCTGATCCGACGCCATTTGGCTAGGGTATACTGTTAACAAAGAAAAAAAATCCTTTCACTTATAGTCCTTTAAATATGGCTTGGTCTTTTTCGAAGTAGAATAGTACCTCCCACTGTACCAGGTGTCGTAAGAGGCAACTGGCAAGGCAACAGGTACCAGAACCATTAAATGACAGCATATCCAACCTAAAAAGTGCAGCTATTTAGGCTGCACTTTCTATCTTGTCTATTGATTGCTTCAAACTTAAAAATTTATAATTGTGTCAATGATTATTCTACTCTTCCGGTGCCCCATAGCAACATATATGGTAAGTTGTATATATCTTGAAAAATTGAGTTAATAATTGAAATACAATATCATCGACTCCGCATCAAAAATAACTCGTTATTACAATACGAATCCCCGTCCATTTTAGAACGACAGGATACCCTTATCGCAGGAAATACTATAATTAGACATTAGTTATTCGTTTTGTTCTTTTATATTAATTAATTCACTTAACGTGTTCTTTGTTCGATCGTACTCTCGTATAGTTGAGAAATACAGAAAATTACTGTTTGTCAATCTATTCCTTAACAAATCGAAGTTGTTAAGGAATAGAGGATCTTTGTTATTTCGTGGCAACGGAATCATCATCATTATAACAACTATTGGAAGTCCACTGCTGGACATAGGCCTCCCAAAGAAAGGGGGAAGTTTGGCCATAATTGCAACTCTCGCGACGGGGATTCTACTGCCCATTCCGCCCTGTGCATTTGTGTTACACTATTTCGGATGGATATAACGCCATCATCTGTGTTAGTACTGAGAGAGGGACTATTCTATTCCGCCGATACCTCACGGCTAATAACTAATCAAATAATTGACTCTAATAAAGTACCTTAAAGCACTTGTATTACTGATGTTAGACAACATACACTATTACAAAGATCACTACCACCTGCACCATCGGATCCGTCAAAACTTATCTTTAATATAAAATATAATACTAGAAAATAAGAAACCATCTTCTCTATCGATTGCCTCGAACTTGAAAATGTGATATTCAAGTGTGTCAACTAATTACAACATTAAAGAGATGGCACTGACTTCTCAATACAAAAGAACACTAGGAAAATTCGACAAATCTATTAAGCTACTTCTAACATAACGGTAATCATATAGGCTATAGGTCTATATCCAGTAGTGGATGTTTTACGGATGGTATACATATATGTAAGTCATTTCTCATGAGGGTTAGAAGACTACCATTAATAAAAATCAATGAAATCGGCCATAGTACCATTTGCAAGGATAAATTATTATTGGTAGTTTTTGACCCTTAATATGAAGATATCATCGAGTTAGTTTGCCTTTAAAAGAGCCTAACTAATTATCTTTTCTTCTGATGATTCTCTAGTTAATCAATAGGATAGGTATAATAGTAATATATATATGTGTATTATTTTAATACGTATATATCTTACATTAATAATATAATATTATTTTTTTGATTAGCTGAGTAGAATAGTAGCCTCTCACGACCTCAGTCGCCTCTTACGACACCTGGTACAGGGGGAGGCCCCTGTACCAGGTGTCGTATTCTCAATTATATAAATTGAGAATTATCAGGTTCTTGATAAAACAGCAGTCGAACTACAAAATAAAATTAAATTCTTATTTCTTAATTACAAAATTCAAGTATAATTTATTTTCGTCTATATAACCATCATTTGCCTTTATAACAACTTGGCAGATTCTAGGCATTCTCTCCAGTAATTATTTAAGTATTTGGCGCTAATTTCTTTCCAAGCTTGTAGATATTGCCACAGTTCTCTGGCGCTCTGTGGCAAACGTTCTTTAGCTTTTCGATCCAATTCATCCCATAATTTTTCAAATAGGGAATAGGTCTGGTGATTGCGGGGACCACACCATTAATTCAAGAATACTTCTCGATTCCTGTTCTTCTTAAAAGGTTTTCCATACTCTTGCTGAGTGTTTGGGGATCATTATCTTGTTGAAACACGAATGCTTCACCTACAATACCTGAGGGCACAACATGATCCGTTAATATTAAGCAAATACTGCTCTTTACTCATGATCCCATCAATCTAAACAAGAATTCCGACAACAGTTCCAGTAAAACAGCCCCAGACACGTTGCCACCACCGTGTTTTACCGATGATACTAAACAGTCTTCAGGTACTCTTTCATGGGATCTGCGGCGGATAAAGACTCGTCGTCTACTAGACCCAAAAAGTTTTTTGATTCATCCGTCCATAGTACAGTTTTCAATTATTCCACTGTCTAATGTTCATGCTGTTTTGCCCGTTGCAGTCGTTTTTTCTTATGTATTGCTAGTAGTAATGGTTTTTTTACTGCCACATAACCATGAAGACCAGCAGTTGAAGGGCAATCCTATACAGAATCCTTAATCCAGTAACCTTAACAGAATTTACAATAAATACCGACTGCCTTATGTAAACCACAACGCAACAAAATAATTAGAGGGTACTCAGCAAATTTAACAAAGTTATAGTAAAAATTGTGTTTTTGTTAATTTTACAAAAAATGATTTAATAAAAAGACCACTACGATTATTTTAAATACAGCAAAATAATTTAAAATAACATTATTACATAGATAAAATTATTTATTATCATTTGCTATAAACTTTTTACTAAAAAATACAGGTGCTTCCAAACTTTTTGTCGGTAGTCACAAATAGGTGAGATTGAGGTACCAATGCAGGCCAACTTTGTAGAAGGTCTACCTCTAGTAAATTTGCGATTTGAGTCAGATTACCTGTCCACATTGTAGGTGGGCGCTCTATTCTGCGCTTGTCGACATAATAGTAATATACTCAATTTGGCAAAGTAAAATAACATTATGTCAAGTCAAGATTTTCAAATTGACTTCGGTATATACGAAAATGCTTGAATAAATTTTACTACACAGAGGTATAAATAGTAATATATATCTACCGTTATTCCCCGCGGTATCAGTCACGGTTGGCATAAAAGACACTGCACAAGAACCACACAGAAATAAACAAAATTCCAATCAACGCGAGAGATGCGTACCCCGCGGAATTTGGGATGCGACTGATGGAAAAAAAATTGCACGATTTGAATTTGGAAGGCGGTGATGAACGGAGCTGCAATTGGTCGGATACATAAGTACACCGGCCAATCAGAGAAGAGGGTGTGGAGCAGGGGTCATGATCGGGAGGAAAATGAGTTTCAGTAATGGAATTCGTTTAAGTGTTTGTGTGGAAAATTGAAATAGGGATTGGGGAGCGAAACCTTCATTTAATACAGATTAATATTTACTACAATCTATTGTTTACTACATTAAATCTGTATTAAATTATTATATCCGTCTGCCTGCGGTCTATTTCGGAGGTTCTAAGTGCTAGAAATACGTTGATTGGTTTTATGTACATATTCAAGTTTTCCACCCCCGAGCGCTTTATTCTGTTCCTTTTTATCTCACCCCTATGGAAATTTTGTTATTCCAGCAAGACAAATATACACCCTTATTTACTTTTGCGCTTTTAATATAAGCAAGAATTATTTGGAACAAGCGTTGCAGCTTACTTGCGGCCAATTTCTTACCTAGAAACATATTTATGTCTTTGCCAAAATTGACTCGTGTGATTGTAATGCTGAATTTCATTTTAGACGATCATCATCATACCAGCCATTTGAAGTCGACTGCTTAACATAGGCCTCCCTATAACACTAGGAATTTTGCACATAATTGCCGCGCTGGGTAAGCGTGTCCGTACTCGCAGAGCGCATTTTACGCGACGGATATGCTGTTGCCCAACCCCTCCCTGTGCATTTGAGCTGCACCGTTCCGGATGGATATACCACCATCTGTTGTTTCTGGTACCTTAGTAGTTTTTTACGACTCCTGGTGTAGGGCGAGGGAGCTAATCTACTCTGCCAGTACCTCACAGCTCATCATTTAGGACGATATTTACTAGAAAACAATCAACTTATCTCAGATGTAAGGCGGGGCTCGAACCCGCATCTTTCCTATACCGGGAGACGCCACTACTGTTGTGCTAACGAGACCTTTGCAGAGATGACGAAATTTAATGGTTTTCTTGTGCAGAGAAATCTACGCTATTACTTATGTTACCTTTAGTCGTGGTAGCACAATGGTACCTCAGTCCCCTGGTATAGGAAAGATACAAATTCAAATGCCGCAAGATACTTCAGATCTTTTTTTCTACCAAATATCATCCTATAAATATATCACGCACAAGACAGCTCGAAGTGGAAATGTAGGCTTACAATTGGTACTATCTTATCAGAGATTACATCAAATGGCGTCTTATTTAAATTATGACAGCAATATATATGTATAATACTTATCTGTTTCTAATTCCAAAGCCTCCTTCTGTACCACGTAAGAAGTGATTAAAGTATCGAAACCGGATGGCGGTATACCCATCCGAAATAGCTTTGCTTAAATACTACAGGGTGACGATTGGTAGCAGTATTACCAGTATTACAGGATTACCCATAATAGCCGCGCTGGGCGCCTCCCCACCAATTCTGTATCATATCTTCAATTATGGGCAACAATTCCTGTATTATAAGGAGGCCCATGTCCAACAGTGGACTTGCTATGGCTGATATGATGAATTCCAAATTAACAGCTTTGCACTTAATGCGTATAAAGTAATATACGGTAAAATAAATAATAATAATAAATTCCCACAACATCTCAAACATTGATCAGACTCCGTGGTAAGTCGGTTAAAGCACTGTGAAGTAAAGTTAAATTTTTGTGTTACAGACGCCAGAAAACAGAGGAATCACAAATATACCAGTGCATTTGAGCCACCCAGGGCATTTAAGCTGCACTGTTTCGAATGGATATACCGCCATCTATCGGTTCTGGTACTTTAGTCGCCTTTTACGACACTTGGTACAGGAGAAGGTACTATTCTACTCTGCCGGTGCCCCACAGCAAAGAGAATCTATGACTACATATCTGTCTATATTTGCACTAATATTACAAAGAGAATACGTTGTATTTGTATATGTTCAGCACGAGTAAACTCAAAAATTACTACATGAATTTTAAACATTTTTCTACCGTTGGAATACTACATTAGTCTTAAGTAATATTGGCTATACATTATACTAGAAAAAAAATTAGGATCCCTACTAAAATTTCAATGATGTAATCCTAAAATAAAATTACCGTAAAATGACTTTTATCGTATGTTTGCATCGGTGAGACCGTAGGTACATTTTGAAGACTGATAATTTTTAGCCAATCCTTATATGTTTAATTCAAAGTTGAAAACAATTGTCCGCACGCGAGTGCGAAGTCGGGGCGGGTCGCTAGTATTACATAAAGTATTGCAAAGAAAAAAAGGTTTTTAAATTTAGGCAAACTACAACCAAATATATTTATATTCAGATTGGATTCTGTTTCGTAAAGAGTAAAGGTCGAGATTCGTTTTGAAACGCTTTGGCTTAAAGAAAATGTGTCCGGAAATCCGGGAGAGTACATGTGAGGTGGTGACATTAAGGTTTTGGAGCAGTTGAAGTCAATTTAAATTACCATCGACAAATCAAAGAAGTAATGACAGATTTCAGATGCCGGCAAGTACGGGCAGGGCAGAATAGTACCGTCCTATGTTTCTGGTGTTGTAAGAAGCGACTAAGGTACCGGCACAGACAAATGGCGGTATATCCATCCGAAACAGTGTAGCTCAAATGCACAGGGTGGGGCTGCACAGCAGCATCCCCGTGGCCTAAACTGCGTTTTGCGATTGCCAACACGCTTGCCCATTGCGGCAATTATAGGTAAATCCCTCTTCTGAGGAGGCCTATGTCCAGCAGTGGACTTTGAAAAGCTAAAATAATGATGATGTTGAATTAAATGTACCAGATGTTGTGTGAACATGTATATATATATTCTATGTCCGAGTGTTATTTCTATATATCGAATCATTATATTTGTAATTCCTATATGGTTTGGCATCCGTAACACAAGTGCTTCAAGTTACTTATCTCTAAGTCAGGTCAACGTACAACGTATGAAATGTCGTATGAATTTATTTAAAATAATACTCAGTTGTAAAAATATATTCTTTTTTAATTATGTAGACACCAAACACGCATACGATCGCTTGATGGTACCTAAACGTAACGGCAGCCTATACACGCTAGTCTCAACATAGTAATCATTGCCTAGACCCTTCAACACAGCAATTGGCGAACACTGCTATTTGGCGGTAGAACTAGGTAAGAGTGAGGTACCTATGCAGACGACATTTGCATGAGGTCTACCTCAAGTAATACCTTTTACTGAATACTACTTATATATAAAGCCATAGTAACAATTATATCTATTCAAATTAAAACTTTACTTGCTAAATGTCACGTTTATATCTGACACGTACAAAATCACTGACACATTCTACAAGTATTATAAATTATTAATTTTGAATTAATTTAAACTAATTAAGGGAGTGCCGAATGTATCCATTAATTACATGTGGTCAAACGGCGGTCAGAATTCGACCATAATTAACAAAATGTTGTAAAAACTCTTTCATCATTTGCTTGACAATCATTAAGCAGTTCAATGTGACTTTAAAACAGTAGGTAGTAATTGTGTTTTCAAGTGCTTATAATGCATTTTGTATAAAAAAAATAGCTTTATGCACTTGTTCATGGCCGTGCGGTACCACCAGAGCAATGGATGTACATATATCAATCCGAAACAGTGTACATACCTCAAATGCATAGGGCGGGGATAGGCAGCAGCATCCTCGTCACGAAAGCTACGATCGTAAACACACTTGCCTTGCGTGGCAATTATGGGTGAAATTCCCTCTTTCTTGGTTACTCCTATGTCCAGCAGTGGACTCCCAATGGCTGATATGATGATGTTAAAGACGATGACTTCTTTTCCATATTAACTGTAACTTTGTTAAACTTCACGTTAACCCGTCCGTGCATTTATATATAGACACAATTTAAATTCCATAGAAAATAAACTAATCAATAAAATTCATCTTCTAAAGTGTTATTTCGTATTAAAAATTACTTTTATAGCCTTTTACTTTTAAAATAGATAGGTTTAATACAATTAATAATATGCAAGACACTTAAATCTTTCTAAGAATATATGTAGTAGATTTTAATATATATCTATGCAGTTTTATTTGAATTCTTTCAGCAAACATCTAAATTGCATTTATAATAATAAAAACTTTCTTATTGTTCCAGAGATATTATTTTATAGAATAAAAACATTCTTCGTTAAGTAATAATTTTTCATATAAATAAACATTTTGTTTTTAATTTAAAATTTGCAGCATAATAAAACATATTTATTTAACAAGTTTTATTTTACAATAATGTAGTCCTGACAAAAACAATAATGTATTGAACTATTAAAAACAAAACACCATCGTAACGACTCCAATGAATTTCGAATAAATTTAACATTAAATACGTAATTCAAATAACGACACGATAATTATAATACACACAACGATAAAATTTAGTACAGTCCAGTCTTCCGCGAGACGCGCACGCATCACCGCCATCATCTCGAATATACACGCTTAAACAACCGCTATTACGTGAGCATTAAAACCTATAATCGTGTGCCAATTTGAAACAAGTGTTAAAAATAATAGGAGATTAAAAAAACGACGGTTTATATGTTTTGTTTTGTTCTAA
The DNA here is from genome assembly GCA_020976665.1 of Heortia vitessoides. Taxonomy (NCBI): domain Eukaryota; kingdom Metazoa; phylum Arthropoda; class Insecta; order Lepidoptera; family Crambidae; genus Heortia; species Heortia vitessoides. The sequence goes on from JACJUM010002768.1 coordinate 13,268,428, forward strand.
AGTGAATTCTAATTTTGTTTTCGAATGTGATTTGTGTATAAATAGTTTCGAAACGTGCTGTGATACCGCATTGTGTTTTGGTTGATCTACGCAGCTGTCGGTTGGTATGTTTTGGTAATATTGAATTAAAACATCGATATGAACTACATTCAAACATTCAAGATAATATTTCTTTAGATATTGTACCGTATAGAATACATTGTAAAATATCAACGCGGTCCGTCCAATTATAATATTACTTACAAATTGTGAAAACAAATAATTGTTTGCTTTTTGGCAATTGTGAAAGCAAACCAATAATTTTCTGGAGATCGTAATAGCAATTACTGACATACTGTTTTTAGGGATAAAAACTGGTGACGAGCCCTATGTAGTTAATGGTGATGCTATTTTATTCGCCAGGGGTCGTCGGTTCGAGCACTGATGTTGTGTATCTAGTTGTTTATGTACATATTATGTATGTAACAAGAGTGTTTTAAGCAATATCTCGGAATCAGATCAATGTTTGAGATGTGTGAATTTATTTATTATTTATTTATTATTTATATTATCTATATTATTGTTCATTTTGATGATAGATTTTAGGTAAGTTCTAAATACGATCGATTAAATCTTAAAAGAATCTTTAGTAGAATCAGGGTGGCCATTGCAAACCTTTTGTAGTCGGGCTGAGTTGCTTTGGATAAATACACCGCCATCTATCAGTTCCGGTATCTAAAACGCTTCTTATACCTAACGCAGGAGTAGGTACCATTCTACACCGTCGGTACACCACGGCACGTGTGCAAACATATACATAAATTAATAGCATGACCACTTGCTTAAAGTTGTAACGACTATATTTTATCATTAATAGTAAAAATTATCATATTGAATATTAACTAATATAGCAAGCAATTATGTGCGCTACAGAAGCAATTAAAACAAAATTGTTATCGGTGCATATTATTTTTAAAGATGTGCTGAATATCCGTATCTGTATTCGTATTCGCGGATATCCGAAGTTAAGACAGATCCGAATCTGTATTCGTATTCTCGGATATCCAAGGATAAAAAAGATCCGTATCCGTTACTTTGTTTATAGATGCAATTATATATAGACGTTTAGCTATGATAAACTCTTAAATTCTATTTAAGGTTATTATTGGTAAAAGTTAAATATTTTGCACACCTTTATGTTGCAAACATTTCGTCAACAAACGTCGACTATCATATCAAGGTCACACGCGCCGACTCGGGTTGTGTAAGAAAGTTGAGATCCGTTTTCCTAAGCGTATTCGTATCTGTGGTGTCTTGACAAAAATAATCCGTATCCGCGGATATTTATTTTAACGATCCGGCACATCCTTAATAAGTTTGTTAATCATCAGTGCAACTGAACTTAGTATTGTAAACAAAAAACAGTTTAAATTAAATATATATAGACACTAGCTTTCTGTCCGCGTTTCTGTCCGTAGTTTGTGACCTCAAACTCAAAATATTCTTTATTCAAGTAGGCCTATTACAAGCACTTTTTAATCGTCAAAATATTTCAGAAATATTAAGTACTAGATTATATTATACTCATACATACTTATGACCCTGATGACCCCAAGCGAACATAAGTGTCACCTAACATATGGCGGCACCAAACGGGTCTTAAAACTAAGTTTAATTCAGGTTCATTACACGAGCAGCCAGATAGAAACCTTCGAAGAATTTTGCCTATAATTGCCGAGCTGGGCAAGCGTGTTGGCAATAGCAGAGTGCACCTTTTGCGACGGGGATGCTGCTGCCAATCCCCACTCTGTGCAATTGAACTACACGATTTCGGAGGGATATACCCCCATCGGTTCTAGTACCTCCAGTCGCCTCTTATGACACTTGTTACAGGGGGAGGTACTATTCTACTCTGTCTGTACCTCGCGGGTTTGCGGTATTGTGATATATACCTCTTTTATAGATCTACACAAAACTACGTACATGACATATATCTTTGACAGGCCAGATAGTGCATTCCGTAGGGTCCTTATCATGCGGTATGGGTCGTAGGATCGACTCCCAACCAGTAGAAATATTTATATAATGAATATTTGAATTTGTTCTGAGTCTAGGTGTAAAATATGTAAAGAGACTTATTTCGGTTTTATTGCTATGAATTTATCTATTTATTTTATAGAGAAAACTTGCTTTACCCATTCTCGTCATATCAATAATTAGAGGGCCACTGCTGGACATAGGCTCCCCAAGAAACTGGGAAGTTTGGCCATAAGCGCGGCTGTTTATCACCTCCCTATAGTATTTAAGCTGCGCTGTTTCGGATGGATATACCGGCATCTGTCGGCTTCCGGTAAGCCGCCTTGAAGGTACTAGGTACAGGAAAGGTATTATACAGCACCGACTGCATCACACGGCAATCTACCTTTTATATAGAGGGGACGGGCCCAATGGCGCAGCTGGTACTGATCCTATCTTGTGCGCTAAAGAACGTGGGTTCGATTCTCACCAAAGCAAATATTTATATAATGATATTTGTATTTGTTCTGTCTGGGTGTTAAATATATGTATTTAAGTAGTATTTTTGTGATTTTTCTGTCTGGCGTCCGTAACACAAGTGCTACAAGCGACTTACCACGTAGACATGTTGTGAGTATTTATTATATCTTCAAACAAATAGTTATTTGTATTACAATGCGGTAATTGGAAGGCTATTTTGCCGGGCACAGTATTAATCTTTATCAACTTAAATCCGTTAGTTCCATTGGAGAGCTTCACGCACATTACTATAATGTTTAAAATCATATAATTTAAATTCTTAGAAGTTTGTATTAATTAGAGTTTGAGAGATAGATTAAAGAAAAGCGTGATGAGAGATCAATGTGGTGTAAAAGATGATGTTGTGACAACAATAAGAAAAGGAATGTCTAGATGGAGACAAACATAACCAGGTAGTAGAGGTATTAAAGGAGGGTCAGGTCAGAAGTACCAAGAATAAACGAGCGTGTTTGAATAGGCTAATGCGTACATGCATGCCAAGATCGTAACAAGTGGAGATCCATAGTCTATACCTACTCGAAAGGGACACAGGCGTTATGTATATATGTAAATTCTTAGAATCTATAGCAGTAACAATGACGCAAGTGAAAAAATAAAGCAACTTACACAAGATGGGTATCGGTTCGATCCCACTCAGGGCAAATATTTATATGATGTTATTTGCGTTTGTTCTGCGCTTGTGTTGAAGATCTATTTAAACATATAATTGTGATTTCTCAGTTGTCTGATGTCCGTAACACAAGTGGTTTAAGCGACTTATCTCGGAGCCAGGTCAATGTATGAGATGTAGTGTGAATTTATTAAACAAATATGTATCTGATAAGGTCGAACGGGGCACAGTTTTGTTAAAAAAATTGTTATCATATTGTTATGTAAACTGAAATTAACACATAATAACAACATGAGTTATTCATTGAGACTTATACAACACAAGAGTTTTAGGTATATTCTTTTGTTTTTCCTATTTATTAATCATTCATTGTTCGCGCTTGAAGTCCCCAATCTTATTTTTGTTTTCAACATTATAGAGTTCATTGACCTCATTTTAATTTTACACGTTTCGCATGATTCTTCTTCTGTTTTTATGTTAACCTGGTAGTCTAGATGCATTTTTATCTCTTTTGTATGTATATAGGATATAAATAAAATATTAATTGACAGGCCTCATGGCTCAGGTGGTAGAAATCCTATCTCGTACGCTATACTCTCGCACTTTATATTTGTTCTGTGTCTGGGTGTTATTTATATATATTTAAGTACATTTGTGTTTATTTGTGATTCCTCTGTTGTCTGATATCCGTAATACAAGTGCTCTAAGCTACGTATCTCAACTCAACTCAACATATCCAAAAATCCTCCTTTCTTAGAGAGGCTTATGACCAGCAGTTGACTTCCAATGGCTGATATGGTGATGATGATAATGTCTGAGGCATGTTAACCAGGTAGAAGAGGTATTAAAGAAGGGCCAGGTCAGAAGTACCAAGAATAAACGCGCATGTTTGAATAGGCTTTGATGATTATAAAGAAGAAAGGTTTGGTTGTTGTTTGTTACGTTTTTACGTTATGTTACTTTGTATAATAGACTTGGCCGCTTTTAATAACTTTTTCACCAATGATAAGACAAATATGAGATTATATGTATATATATATATATATATATATATATATATATAATCTTTATATGAATATTCTTCTGTACGCGTGTATGTCACTGAACTCCTAAACGGCTGGACTGATTATAATTAATATTTTTGTATGCGTTTGGGCGGCACCTTGGATGATGGCGCTGCAGGTATCTAGATTATTTGTCAGGTTATCGTTAGAGTTACAAACTTTTAAACATCCATCCAAACTTTCGTAATTATAATATTCTTGGAAAAAAACATGTCAGAAAAGGTAGAACTCACCTATTTCTGCTGCCAAACTGCAGTAGGTAATGAAATTACATTGACATAATATGTTGGTCACGTGCCGTGAGGTACCGGCAGAATAGATTAGTACCTCCTACTGCATCAGGTGTCGTAAGAGGCAACTAATGTATCAGAACCGACAGATGGCACTATATTCATCCGAAACAGTGCATCTCAAATGCACAGGGCGGGGATAAGCTGCAGCATCCCCGTCGCAATAGCTGTGTTCTGCGGTTGCCAACACGCTTGCCCAGCGCGGCAATTGTGGAAAAAAATCCTCCTTTCTTAGAGAGGCTTATATGTCCAGCAGTGGACTTCAAATGGCTGGTATGATGATGATAATGAATATCTTGAAGTTACATGGTTTGAAACGCGCTATTAATATCTGAGGCCTATGTCCAGCAGTGGACTTTTGACGGCTGGTACACTGACCAATGGCCCTGACAACCTAATGGTGTTATATAAGTCATTTAAACAAATAGGTGGTAGACAGGTCCTTTAACTTAGTTTATAGCAGGTTCATCAAGCTAATCACTAGAAAAGAATCTGCAAGAAAACCTGATGGTGATATGTGTCCTAATAACACCTAAATGGTAGGTATTATTGGAACCCATACCGGTGTCGGCGCCGGTGGTCTAACAAACCGATGTTAGAGCAATTCAATTCAATCCCAAGCAGTTTCATCCCAACTAATATTATAAATGCAAAAGTAACTCTGTCAATCTGTCTGTCTGTTACGCTTTCCCGCTTAAGCCTCTTAACCGATTTTGATGAAATTTGGCACAAATCTTTAGACCCTGAGAAAGGACGTAGGCTATTTTTTAATTCTAAATAAGGGTTGTAAGGGGTTGAAAAGGGGGATGAGAAGTTGTATGGATGTATCGCTATTTATAGAGCTAGTAACTTGAAACTTATTTTTCAGGCCATTAATTCGATATAAATAAACATGACATTTATCTATATATATAAAAATGAAACCCGTTTCGCGTTGTCACGGCATCACGTGTGAACGGCTGAACCGATTTCGATAATTCTTTTTTTTAAATGTTTGTGGAAGTCCAAGGATGGTTCTTACGGAAAAAAATATTAAGAAAATCTCTGAGAAATATTGAAAAGTATACATTTAATTTTGCATATTTTAAAAAACGCGCGTTACGAATGTCAATTTTTTTTTTTATACGAATGTCAACGTCATTCACAGCCATAGACTATATTAAAAGAGCATCGTTTGTTCGGAAACGTGGTTACTTAATAAAGTTTGTTCGGAAACGTGGTTACTTAATTAAATTCTATTGCACTATTTTATAATTTTTTGAAAATAATACAAATAGTAAACCTATACAAATTTCGCATATCCTATTTAGTAATCTGTGGTAGTATCTGTTTCCCTAACTTGACATTGGCGTCATTGGCGAATGGCTGAACAGCCAAGCCAGTTAAAAAAAAAACTGTGGTAATCTGTGGCATCACATCCATAAACGCTTTTGTTTGATAATTACGGTAAGTTGACAGCTTCATATCGATTTTTGGTAACTTTTGGTGACTACATAATATTACAATTTGGTTATACAGAAAATATATGAGAGCTTTTTATTTTCAGTTTTTAACAATGCCACCAACCAGACGTACAAATTTAGGCCGCAGAACTCGAAATACGGCAAGTCAAAGAAATCTACGAGCAAATCAAACTGATGAGCAACGCGAAGCGCGAAATGAACTTCAACGGAATCGAAATCAACATAGAAATGTTGTGTTTAATCCCCACAGAGCTGCATTCAGTTATAATGTGGCAATTGATTACAGTTCAGAGCGAATTGTTGCTATTGGACTAATGAATATTGTGTGTCCACATTGCAAGGCATTGAAATTCAAAAATGAAGGCCCTGGATTGTGTTGCAGGTGATTTTCGACAAATATTGCCAGTTGTTCCACGCTCAACGCCAGCTGATGAACTGAATGCATGTTTGAAGTCGTCCATTTTATGGAAATACATTAAAACACTTAAATTGAGTATAAACATGAGAGTCGAATTGCAGGAAGACCAGTCAGGAGAAGTGTTTTCCAAACAACTACTCGATATTGGTAATGGTAATATTGCTGTTAATAGATCATCTGGATACATTACATTCCCTACCAATTTTTGTAACTTTTGTGAATCAAAGACCGAACTCATGGAGAAGGTTTTCCCAAACATTGCACAAAATTACGTAAATCACGTTTGGTTAAGCGAACGTGTTATATTGGCCGCAAAAAATGTTGATGTGAACGAAATGAATTTTCAGATTCAAGAGAAAATAGCTGGCGAATTGAAGAATTACAAATCAGTTGATTCCGTTACTAATGAAGATGAAGTTGTGAATTATCCAACAGAATTTTTAAATTCGCTGGAATTGCCCGGGTTACCACCTTATAATCTGCAATTAAAAATCGGATCAGTAATTATTATGTTACGGAACATAAACCAGCTACGTCTGTGTAATGGCACCCGGCTTGCGGTGAAGAAATTATTGAACAACGTCATCGAAGCCACAATTTTGAAAGGGAAGTACAAAGGCGAAGATGTTTTAATCCCACGCATCCCTATGATACCGAACGATATGCCATTCAGCTTTAAGCGTTTACAGTTTCCAGTGCGGCTTGCATTTGCAATGTCAATAAATAAATCACAAGGGCAGTCGCTAAGTGTATGTGGCATCAATCTAGAAAATCCATGTTTTTCACATGGCCAATTATATGTTGCCAGTTCCCGTGTCGGAAAACCATCAGCATTATTTATTTACGCGCCAGAACATAAAACTAAAAATATAGTGTACCAAAAAGCATTAGATTAAAGAAACAGCAGCATTAGAATAGAGAGAAACAGTGAAGGGTATAGAGGCTATTAGTTGTTTTCTAGAGCGCGCGTGGTGTTAAGCTCAGTATTTACTTCAAAATGCCAAGTTGTTCAATAGCGATTTGTAAAAATATAAGTGGAATTATTGAATCCTATGGAATAAACACTATTATGAAAATATATATTTTGTTTTGTATTTAATAAAATTAGGTCCTTTTCAGATATGGCGAGACCAGGGAAATAGGGATTAATTTATATATGGAGGATATTATAGATTCCAGTTTAAATTGAATAGGTACTCATACCTAAGATAGGTCAACTATACAAAATAAAGTAGTGCATCAAAGCTACGCTAAGGCGGTACGAAGTTCGCCGGGTCAGCTAGTAGTTTATATAAGTTAAGGTAAAGAGGTATGGTACCAATAAAAACTAATCCACGCGGACGAAGTCGCAGGCACAGCTAGTCATTAATATGCGGTGCTATAACTAGATTTTTATATAGTATCTATGTGTAAATAGCATCGCTGTAATCGATCAGTTGTATTACTTCCTGATCAGCAAATGCTGTCTGTTTACACACACGCTTGATATCGTTTATCTCGCCCAGCACACGGTGAGGCCGTGTGCTGGCGAGTCAACGTTCTCTAATCAATAAGGAACACTCAAGTCAGATCATATAGTGGGCGGGCCCGGTGGCGCATTCGCTAGTCCTTATCATGCGCGCGAAAGGTCGTGGGTTCGATACTCAGCACAAATGTTTACGTGATTAACGTTTGTTTGCTTTGTGTTATATTTTCGTTCTAGCTCTCTCTAGAGAAGAGAAGAGAAGAAAAGAAGAGAGAAGTTGTCGTGTCTTAACTATTTGTTTTATGAAAAAAAGATTGTGACTAGACAAGAGAGTCTAAAAATAAGTTTTTATAGATGTAATGTGTGAAATCCAACAACCTGAAGCAGTTACCATAACCACGATAAGTCGCTTAAAGCACTTGTGTTACAGACATCAGACAACAGAGGAATCACAAATATGCTACTTAAATACATATATTTAACGCCCAGATATAGAACAAACATAATAATCATCGTATAAATATTTGTCCTGAGTGGGGATCGAACCCACGACTTTTGGCGCACAGGATTTTTGGATTACTACTATCTGCGCCATCGGAGCCGTCAAACTAAACATTGACAAATTTACAATCCTATTTATTCAGTTGGATCAATCTGTACACGGTGAGCAAATATTGATAAATTTTGGTTCAGAAGTTTAGAAGTTCACTCCGGACAAACAACGTGACACGAAATTGTTTTATATATTTGTATTACAGGCCCGATGGCGTAGATGTTGATGATTTTTATGTTTGTTCTGTGTCTGGGTGTTTAACATATGAGTGTTATTTATATGTATTTAATTACCGTATTGTTTATTTTCTGTTTTCTGGTTCGCAACACAAGTGCTTTAGCTAATTATTTCGAAGTATGCTCAATGTATGAGATGTCCACTGAATTATTAATATTACATGCATATCCTTTGTTGTTAGGGTTTGATGGCGCGGCTGACAGAAATTTGTGCGCCAAATGTCGTGGGTTCGATTTCTACGCAAGACAAACATATTTATGATAAATATTTGTGTTTGTTCTGTGTTTGGGTGTTAAGTATGTACTTTGATTTTACATTTGTGATTTGTCTATTGTTTAATGGCTGATCTCGGAGTCAGGTCAATATAAGAGATGTATGAATTTATAGGAATTGTTTTACACTAATTTTGTATCCCCGTTTCACCCCTTTAGGGGGTGAATTTACAAAAATCCTTACTTACTACTCTTGTACGTTATAAAACAAATTTCTGTGTAAAATTTCAAGTTTCTAACCCTGTCATTCAGTAAGTCAACTTCTCCTTTACATATACATAACAGTATTACAGTTATATAACGCTGTTTTTGACAGAGAATAGATATTAAGACACCAGGTCAACTGGTACAGATGGATGTTCTGCTCTGCGGTACCTCGTGGCGTTATATCATATCAACACATAAATCATTCAGCATTCTGCTGGCAGACGTCGACATTACGCAAAGAGTTTTATCAGTGTTAAGACATACTGATAACATATTATAAATAGTATTCCTGCCCGATCGCATCACTTCTATAAATGGGTCCATTGATCATCCTTACTCACTTGAGGGGCCTGATGGCGCAGATGGTAGTGATCCTGCCTTGTACGCCAAAGGTCGTGGGTTCAATCCTAACACAGGATAAATATTAATTACATGATAATATTTGAGTTTGTTCTGTGTCCGAGTGTTCAATATATATGTTCAGGTATTATATTTGTGATTCCTCTTTTGTTTGTAACACAAGTGCTTTAAGCGGCATATTATAGAGTCAGGTCAATGTGTGGGTACAGGCAGAGTAGAATTGTACCTCCCCCTGCACCTGGTGTCGTAAGAGGCGACTGAGGTAGGTACCGGAACTGACAGATGGTGGTATATCCATCGAGAACAGTGCAGCTCAGATGCACAGAGCTGGATGGGCAGCAGCATCCCCGTAGCAAAAGCTGCGCTCTGCGATTGCCAACTCGCTTGCCCAGCGTGGCAATTTTGGGTAAAATTTCCCTTTTCTTGGGGAGGCCTATGTCTAGCAGTGGACTTCCAATGGCTGATATGATGATGACGATGATGTCTGATGCATGTTAACCAGGTAGAAGAGTTATTAAAGAAGGGCCAGGTCAGAAGTACCAAGAATAAACGCGCATGTATGAATAGGCTAATGCGAGTAAGGGAAGCAAGAGTGGTTTGCCTAAATCGTAGCAAGTGGAGATCCATAGTCTCTGTCTGTATTACCTGTGCCAAACGACGTCCACTCGCGCCGAGATCTAGCTTTACAGGCGTACTCGAGTAAACGTCGTCTGTCCCGCTCTACTCCCTCATATGATTCATTGTTCACTGGGTTCACTGGGTAGGCGTGGCAATCGCAGTAAGTAACTTCGCGATGAAGATGCTGCTGCCAATCCCCACCCTGTAGTATTTAAGCTGCGCTGTTTCGGATAGATATAGCGCAATCTGTCTGGCTTTTCCGGCTTCGGCACCTCAGTCGCCTCTTAGGCGACTCTATCTCTTCTACAAGGAGTAGAATAGTACCTCCGTATTATTCTACTCTGCTAGAACTTTACGGCTACATTGGTACGGCTACAATGTTACGGCTACACTACCACTTATTTCTACCGCCAAATAGCAGTGTATTCTGATATGATATCTTCTAGTCACAAAGTTGGCATACACCTATGATATCTTTATGATATTGCGAGCGTCAATAGGCTGCTGTGACGCTTAATATCACACAATTATGGGTAAAATTCTCCCTTTCTTCCCAGGCCTATGTATGGATGGGGGCGATGTACGGATGTTTGTCGACCTATTCTATAAAAACAAAATTGTGAAAAACAGCTGTCGGTTTCATAGTATAGCCAGTTCGAGTTGCTATTAAATTACTTAAATTACCTTCTGCATGGCCTTATATGTAGCATTCACATAGTTATAAAGAGGCTACTTACTATCTTGTATTTGAGTCAATAATACTATGGACATCGGACAAGATAACTCGACTAAATGGAACAACAACACTTCAGCAGTGCAGTAAATACTTCAATGGAGGACATTTTGGAATCAATACACACATACATACATCACTCCTGTGTCTCATCGGGGTAGACAGAGTCTATTGATCTTCACTTGTTAGAATCTTGGCATACCTCTCTCGCTTTCCTTACTCGCATTAGCCCTTTCATACACGCTCGTTTATTCTTGGTACTTCTGACCTGGTCCTGCTTTAAAACCTCTTCTACCCGGTTAAGATATATTTTCCTCGGTTGTCGTATACCAACTATACCATTCACTTCCGCTCTATAAATTTGTGTAGTCATTCTACTTTAATCCACCTTTTCTACATGTCCAAACCATCTCAACATTCCGTTCTATATTGTTGTTACAACATCATCTTTATTCTTTAATGTCTCCCAAACTCACACCATACTTCGAAGTGCTCTCATTTCAACAGCATTTATTCTACTCGCGTGCTTCTTCCGCCATACCCAACATTCACTACCATATGTCAGTGATGGAACCAACACACCTCTATGAACAGCCAGTCGTGCCCTTTTTGACATATTTGCTGCCTATAAAAGCATGTAAGGCACCATTGACACTATTTCCTGCTTTCACTCTCTAAATATAATTTATATTATGTAAATAATGCAACAAATTTATCATGTAGAGAAAATTTATTACAAGCTCTTATTTAACATATAATGTAAGTAGGTACGTAAGCACATAAGCACGTCAGCACATAAGCTAGTAAGCACTTACAGTTACAATATGAGTATCTAATGACTAATAGAGTTTGCTAAGAATAACTAGAAAAATTACTAATAAGTAAAATATATAAAATAAGTAGCAGAACTTGTTTTTAAAAGAAGTATTTATTTAAATATGCCTAAAAAGAAAAAATATATCTTTTACTGTAATGCTTTTACTGTTAACTTATGTCGTCGTTTCACATTTGAATATTTTTTTATTATATATATCTTTTTATATATTCCGCAGAATTCAGTTTTTATAGGAGAAAAATAAGTAATTACTTAAAACTCTAAAAAAAAAATTTTTTTACATTATTTATTTATGATTCAATTTTCAGTTATTTATTATAATTAGGAAAGGATGTAACGCTATTTCTCTCATTTAAATACACAATACTTTGTAACATGTTTACAGTTTAACAATTCATCCGAGATACATCTAGTCTAATATTTGTTTGAACGTGCTAATCTCAGGAACCGCTGGTCCAATTTGATAAATTATTTTAATGACGGATAGTCTATTTATTGAGAAAGGCTATTATACCCCCTAAAAGTCTCCCCTCGTCTTGTACGCCAAAGGTCATGAGTTTGATCCCCACCCAGGACATATATATTTATGATGATTTTTATATTTGTTCTATGTTCGGGAGTTAATTATATGTATTTAAGTAGTATATTTGTGATAACTTTGTTGTCTGATGTCCGTAACACAATTGCTTCCAGCGACATAACACGGAATCAGGTCGGTTTATGAGATGTTATATGGAATTTATTTATAATAATACGTATTCTATGACAATTAAATGTTGTAAATATATATAAACCTTATGTTTATTTATGTATGTGTATCTTACATACATACATATACATAAGGTAATGAATTTACAAATATATGTTATAGTAGCTTTCTGTTTTTATCTTTGTGCTCGAAGTCTTTAATTCATATCTCATTCCTAAGAAACTCTTGTTATTCCGGGAAGTCTGTCTCTGACAGCAAAACTGCGCAAACAATTGTGCAGATTCTATAGAGATTAAAGCCAAATCTTGCCTACAAGTACCTACATGCTTTTGGTATGAAAAGTAGACTATATATAATTTCAGACTTTCAATATTTCATGCAGACTTGAGCCGTTCTGACGTGAAAGAGTGACAATCTCACATCACCAAGAGACAGACAGACTCTTATCGCGACGTTTCTAAGCTTGTTCTTCATTTTCACTTTGCAAATATTGCGTAAAATCTGGTTTGAACTGGTTCAATCCGACTTTCTGGCTTCTTTTGTTTTACCCAACACTCGCTTTTATTATGTTATAATTGCCGCGCTGGGCAAGCGTGTTGGCAATCGCAGAGCGCAGCTTTCACGACGGGGATGCTGCTGCTCATCCCCGCCCTGTGTATTTGAACTACACTGTCACTGTTGGATATACCGCCAACTGTTGGTTCTGGAACCTTAGTCGCCTCTTACGACACCTGGTACAGAGGGAGGTACTATTCTACTCTGCCGGTACCTCACGGCATGTTGTATGCCCGATTTAATGCAATGATAAAAAATGGTATAGACAATATGGCTACTCGTGTCAAGTAATAAAATAGAATGAATTCATATCTTGATAACATAGTCGAGAGTCCTAGACGACCTAGGTACTATAACGTAGATACCAATAGATAAGGATTCCGAACAAATACGTATATAGCGATTACTCTGTATATTAACATTAGTTTTTAGAACCGTATGGTGCCGGTAAACTATTATCAGGTCTAATTTTTATGATAGACTTTTGTGATCCCGTGGAGTCATCAGGGTCATTAGTATTATAAGTATAGTAGAAATTAGGATTTTGTATTTTCAATATAAAATTGTTTTATTTTAATTTTGACGATTCGAAAGTGCTTGTAATGGGGTTTAATGATAATTTAGATTTGACATTAATGTAGACAGGTTTATGTTTTTTAATACATCCATTTATTTTAAATAATTTTAGTCGTAGCGTACCGGCAGTGTAGAATAGTATGTCCCTCTGTACCAGGTGTCGTATGAGGCGACTGTAGTACTGGAACGAGCATATGACAGTATATCTATATAAATTTTATTCAGGGCGGAGATGAGCATATATAGCATTCCCGGCGTAAAGCTACGCTCTGCGATTGCAACCACGCTAGCCTAACGCGGCAATTATGGCAAACGTCCCCCTTTCTTGGGAAGTTATATGTCCAGCAGTTGACAATTTACAGCTGCCATGATGATGATAATGATGGACAAGCACAAATATCATCGCGCCAAAATTTACTCTGGGTGCGGATCAAACCCACGACCTTTGGCGCACTAGATATGATCTTTATCATATGTGCCATCGGGTCCGATAGACTGGTAGATAATGTCACTAGGCAATTAGTTCGTTGTGCTCTTTATATTTTGATGTGAAAACCCTTAAATAAATAAATATTTTCTAGAAAAACAATTAAATTGTCTTATACTTGAGAATTAGTAAATTATGACCTTTTTAGATTTATGCGCGTATATACATACCGATTACTCATTTGTGTTAATATGGACGTTAATAAGTCAGTATACAAGTATACAATCCACGTGATTGCAAACCGCACGGTGGCGTATACACGTTCGTGTCATCGCAAAGATATCACTAGCGCGTCGCACCATCTGTGACCTGAGGGTCTCAAGTCACATTGTCCAGTAATTTCTCTTTCTTTATCTTTCAGATTTGCTAAAAGCGCGGTACTCTTGTAGACGGCGATCCTTTTAAGAGGTATACCTCAATTAATGTTCTGTGTCCTGGTTCATACGAGATTTACGTAAATCTCAAACGTTACCTGACTTCCAGCATTTTGCTGGAAGCGATGCAGATGCGAATAAAATTTGGCGGCAATTTTGATAAAATTCAAATTACATTGGCCGGATATGGGCAGTAGCTACCTAAAGCTATTATGGGAGAAATTACTTATATCTGGGGGAGGTCTGTGTCCAGCTGTGGACGTTTTTCTACTCCTAGAGTGATTATGAAATGTCAAAAGATCGTTACGTTTTTCTTTAAAAATCTATTTCACAAAAGAACACAATTGAACTGGCTAAATTACACTCGGAAATTTCTATTTTCACAACGTTTCAATCCAATTACAACTCTGTTTCTTATTATTGATATTACAAAGTTGAAAATGGCTCGGCAAATTGTCATTGAATACTTTATCATTAGTACTTATGCAGAGAGAAGTATTTGCTAAGAATCACGCGCTTGAGTTGTGATCAATTCTTTTATCCGAATAAAATGGAGTTGGTTTCTAACCAAGATAGTTGATATTCAAGACAAGATTAAGCTCCAACGCAAAGTATCTGTAAAGTTTAAATAGGCCTAATGCAAGTATTTTTTATCAATAAAATAAACAATGTTTTGTGGAAAAAAATACAACATACTTATAATTTCTACTCAAATAACTGATGCTTGATGCTCTGAGATACGCGGAGAGTAGAATAGTACCTCCCTCTGTACCAGGTGTTGTAAGAGGCGATTAAGGTACAAGAACCGCCAGATCGCGGTATATCCATCCGAGACAGTATTCGCGTAGCGAAAGCTCCTCGAATGCGAACACGCTTGCTTCAAAATTTGTCATTCTTTATCACGAGATAAATATGAATTTTCCCAAGCATGTAACCTTAACGATCTCATTGACCCGTTTGTTAACAAGACTTACTGTTTAACGAGATACTGTGCATACACGAGCTATATCTTATCACTTAACTAATTGGTTTGTCATTAGATGTTAAACAACATTATTGTGAGAAAACAACACGTTGTTCTAAATACAAACTAAATATTTGACGGCCCGGATAGCGTAGATATTAGTGAACCTATCTTTTGCACCAAAGGTCATAGGTTCGATCCCCACACAGGACAAATATTTATATGATGATATTTGTGTTTGTTCTGTGTATTAAATATATGTATTATATTTATGATTTTTCTGTTGTCTGACGTTCGTAATACAAGTGTTTTAAGCGACATATCACGGAGTCAGTCAATTGTATGAGATGTTCTGTGAATATATTGTTATTTTTATTATTTATAGTATATTATCAACACAAATAATATTTTTTTGGTTTAGCGAAAGTTGCACGCGCTGTACCAAACAATTTGTGAGATAGTTTTTTCATACCACAAAGGTATGAAATAATAGATAGGTATGAATTAGCCAACAGGCCTGCGTCTATAAACCTTTACAACCGTAATTAAAAATTATGGTAATGAATAAATTGTTTTTTTACTTTTCCACATATTTTTAATGTACATGAGCGACTTCACTTGACCGCAACTTTATTTTTAATTTTTATAATTTTAGAAGGCAAAATTCATTGGCGCGACCGGGAATCGTATAGCAATTTTCGACATCAGCAGATATGTCAGGATGGCCGAGCGGTCTAAGGCGCTGCGTTCAGGTCGCAGTCCACTTCTGTGGGCGTGGGTTCGAATCCCACTTCTGACAGCCTTTTTTTATTGTTTTTACATATTATTTATAACACTGTAAAAGTGAATAGCAAACAATAGATTACTTTTAAAAAAAATAATAATAACTATAAATTTGCGACAGAGAAAAAAAAATAAAAAGTGAAAGAAGTTCTGTGCAAACACTTGTAACTAAACTAGTACCGCTCCGCTGTTTCAACCGTGTTAAGTTGTAGGACTTTCATACTACGTTTGCACCCCGTTTTTACTCCCGTAAGGGGTGATTTTTGGGATGACTCGTGTTTCATGACTTTCAATGAAGAACCAAGAACCTTTATACATACTAAATTTTACACGAAAAATTTCAAAAACAACAAAGTTTTATATTTTCTTTACACGCCTATTTTAGCCTCTTAGGGGGAGAAATATAATATGTCAGTCAGTCAGTCAGCTTCTTTTATATATACAGATTATTGTATTTTGATATTCATGACATTATAATATTTAACTATACAAGAATCAAGAACCATCATAATCAGAGCTCTCTATAATATTCACATGCATACTTATCATAGGCCATTACAAAATTGTTATGTGCTAACCCATACATTTAAGAACACATCAACCTCTAGGAGCGCTCGCGGTTTCACCCGCTCAGTTCTTTTTCCCATAAGAATATGGAGGTAAAATATAGTATATGTTATATGCTGATATATTTATTAGTAATAGAGTTTTTGAAATCGGTCTTGTAGTTTTTGAGTTTATTAGTTAAAAACGTACAAAAATACAAATAACACTTACATATTTTCATTTTAGGTAGTATTTTTTTTTTGTGAATATAATAAAGCCTTAGTTACTCAAAGAGAATGTAACTTTCTATTAGTGAAAAAAGTTCGCAAATCGGTTTAGTAGTTTTTGAATCTATTCGTTACAAACAAAAATAGAAATATTTATTCTTTATAATATCAAGTGACTGGCTGGTACCTGCCATTTTCCGTATTAATGTCGATTGATACAATCCTATTGTAAATATATTTTTTGTATAGAATATCAATTATTTTTCTGTAGGTTCTGGTACCTCAGTCACCTCTTATGACACCTGATACAAAGGGAGATACTATCCTACTCTGCCCGTTCGGCTAATGACACAACAGCTTACTTAAATTAAGTAAACAGTAAAAGTTGAATGACGGGCCCGAGGGCGCAGATTGTAGCCTCCTACCATGTGGGCCAAATGTCCTAGGCTCGATCCCCACACTGGACAAATATTTATATGCTGATATCTGTGTTTCTTCTGTGTCTGGGCGTTGTATATATGAATTTCAGCATTATATTTGTGATTCGTCTGTTGTCTGATGTCAATAACAGGCGTGCTTCAAGCGACTTATCACGAAGTCAGGTCAACGTATGAGATATTGTGGGAATTAATATTTTTTATGATTATTGTAAATAATTATTATGTATGTAAGATATTTTACAAAATTTAATGAATTAATACATTTGTAATACCACCGGGTCGTCTTAAATGCGATTAAGGTACCGGAACGGACAGATGGCGGCATATCCATTCGAAACAGCGTAACTCAAATGCATTGGGTGGGGATAAGCAGCAGCATCCCCGTCGTAAAAGCTACGCTCTGGGATTGCCAACACGCTTGCCCAGCGTGGCAATAATGGGCAGATC
The DNA here is from genome assembly GCA_020976665.1 of Heortia vitessoides. Taxonomy (NCBI): domain Eukaryota; kingdom Metazoa; phylum Arthropoda; class Insecta; order Lepidoptera; family Crambidae; genus Heortia; species Heortia vitessoides. The sequence continues at coordinate 13,286,196 of JACJUM010002768.1, forward strand.
CCCCTTTTTTTGGGAAGGCCTATATTAAATAATGTTAATTTGGAATTACAAACAGACACTTCTATTTTGTTTATATCTATGTATGAATAGACATGTATATCTAATTATAATTGCTAATATTTTCTCATTCCAGCGACGTTCTACTAATACGTACCTTCACGTAACGACTACGCGTGCATTGGCAGTGGAGTTGTCATGTAAATAAAATGGATCCACAAGAATTAGTGCCTTTGGAAGGTTAGTCTACACATAGTCATATGAGGTAGACCTCATACAAAAGGTCGTCTGCATGGGTACCGCACTCTCACCTATTTCCATCGCAAAAAGCAGTGTTCGTATTTCCGTGTTCCATTTTTAAGGGTGAGAGAGGCAGTGAAATTACTGGGTAATGTGACATAGCAATGCGCTAGTATATATATAGCTGTGTCATTTCTGTTTCCGGTTTGAGGAGTGAGGGAGGCAGTGAAATTACTACTTATGTGACATAATATCTCCGAGTTACTAGTTTGGTAACACGCTAGTGATATCCTTGTGATATTACGAGTGTATGTATCTTACTATCACGCGGACTGTACGTTTGTTTGTCGATTTGGTGTAAAAAAAGAAAAATAAGTTGTACCATGTTTGGAGAATCGAATATATCATCACCATCATCATCATCACACCCGTCAAAAGTCTACTGGAACGTAGACCTCTCCAAGAATTGGAATTTTTGCACATAATTACACAAATAATAATTGTAGTCAAGAGAATACTGCTGCCCGTCCCCGCTCATTGCATTAGAGTTACGCTGTTACGATAGATATACCTCTATCTGTCGGTTTCAGTACCTTAATAACGATGATGGTAGTGATAAGAAATGCTGCATCACTATTCGCTAAAACGAAAACATGGAACATGTATAGTCAAATACCTGATTTATGTAAATATCACCAAAATATGTTTATTGGGATGTCGTTATCTCGCCTAACGATATCGTTGAAGTTAAGCAACCTTCTTAACGTATGATATTTGGATGGGTGATCCAACATTTATGATTTCGGGCATGCTTCGAAAGGAAAGTGAATACATAAAATAATAGTAATGTCATTGTTATTTCAACCGTACAAAGTGCACATTTGTTCTTAATTTAATTTATCCGGTAATTGTATGAGTGCTGCCCATCCCCGCCCATCCATTTGAGCTTATGTTGCTTCTTATAATACCTGGTACATAATAAGACACCATTCTACCTTGATTTTTGTAGAACAGAGCAGAATAGTACCTTTATTCCAAGTGTAGAGGTGTAGAAGCGAATGTACCGGAACCTATAGATGGCGGTACTAACGAAACACTGATTACCACCATGTGAACGTGCAAAGGCTTATATAATAATGGATCCGCTCCGATTGCCTTTCATGTTTGAAAATATAGTAATTTTGTTCTTTTCAGCTGGTATCCTGCGTCCCAGGGCTAGTCGGTGCAGCCATCTTGCTTCCCGCTCGTGTTACAAGGTCCCATTAAGGATATGCCGACTCCTTGCTTTACTAATATTCCTGCCCAGCCTGTTTATATTCGTCCCTTTATATATGAGGTAAGTAATATGTATATAATATATATATATATATATATATATATATATATACACTATTTATATTAAAATGAATCCATATTTCCCTTGATCACGCCATCAAGCGTGAACAGCTGGACTGATTTCATTATTTTTTGTTGTGTTTCTTATTGTCAGGAGATGGTTTTAATGAAATGAAATATTCAAAAAATTACGCGGTAAATTTGTTGGAAATGTTACATTAAAAATGTATATTTTTTCCCAAATTATTTATATAGCTTACAACACTTTTTTTTATCAACATAATTTTATTTAATAAAATGGATGGATAAACTACAAAGTCAGCAAAAAACAACAGAAACACCGTGACACTTATTGTCACGGCGTTTCTACAAGTATTTTATTTGTGTTCAATACAATAAAATTGCCGTGAGGTACCGGCAGAGTAGAATAGTACCTCCCTCTTTACCAGGTGTTGTAAGAGGCGACTAAGGTACCGGAACCGACAGGTGGCGGTATATCCATCCGATACAGTGTAGCTCAAATGCACAGGGTGGGGATGGAAAGCAGTAGCATCCCCACCGCGAAAGCTGTGCTTTGCGAATGCTAGATGCTAGATTGCCCAGCGCGGCAATCATGGGCAAAGTTCCCCTTTCTTGGGTAAGCCTATGTCCGGCAGTGGACTTCCAATGACTGAACTGAAAATAGCATTATGAATGTTTACTAAGATCTTGGTAAAATATTACTATCGGAATGAAAAGGGTGGTGTCCAGAGACAAGTTGTTTTATTTTGTGTATTTTTTATGTATAACTATATAATTTATTTCAGCCTAACAAACCTATAGTTAAATTCGTAACAACTAAGCCTTCAAACTAGATTTTCTTATTACTCTATTACTCTATTATCTATACTATATATATATATATATATATATATATATATATATTACTCTATTATCTGATGTACGTAATACAAGTGCTTTAAGCGATTTACCTCGGAGTAACATCAATATAAGAGACGTGGTGTAAATATTTATCGTTTTATTTTTTCTACCTATTTTTATTATTACTATTATGTTTATACAATCATCATCATTAATCATTACGCTTCCTAAGAGACGTCTACATTCATCACGCTGTGTTGCATCGGTGTAGGCAGAGACTATTGATCTCCACATGCTCATGATATATGCATGATCTTGGCATACTTGTCCCTTCATTAACTTGCATTAGACCTCATTTACGCTCCATTATTCTCGGTACTTCTGACCTTCTTTAACACCTCTTCTACCTGGTAAGAGTACGTTCCTTTATCGTCCTATACCAACTCTTCTATTTACTTCCGCTCTATATATTTGTGCAGTCATACATCCTTTCGACATGTCCAAACTATTTTTACACTTCTTCTTTTGTATTGTTGTCAACATAATTTTTCATACCACATCGATACTTCATCAATATTAAAATCGTTCTCCATCTCTATTTTCAGATACAGGGTATTCTCTGGACAGATGTATCCGATGAGCATGACCGACATGAGACTTATAGATAGCAGAATATCAACCACTTGGTGTCAGGTAGGTGTGTATTTTTTTGTGCTAGCAACACTAAACGGACTTTTTTGTGCTAGCAACACTAAGCGGACTTTTCTGTGCTAGCAACACTAAACGGACTTTTTTGTGCTAGCAACACTAAACGGACTTTTTCGTGCTAGCAACACTAAATGGACTTTTTTGTACTAGCAACACTAAACGGACTTTTTTCCACTTGAGCTAGACATACAAAGAATTTTTATATTAGGATTTGATATGAGACTTGGCCGCGTGAGCGAATACGGGGCTCGCGTAAGTCATCACCGAACGGATGCAGGCCTTGTAGATAGTCCTCTTATGGCGGAGGGACATCTTACTTTTACGGCCGATGTAGTAATTGAGTCTACCTAAAATATAGGCGGCCCTATTTCTGACTATTTTTATATGAGGTCCGAACGTCATGCGTCGATCCAGTGTGACACCTAAGTATTTAACTTTATTTACCCAGGGGATGGGTCGATCGAACAGTTAACCTTCTCTTCTGTTTCTGGTTCTGGTACCCCAATCGCCTCTTTCGACACCCGGTACAAGGGGAGGTACTATTCTACTTTGCTGGGCGGCAAAAATTATATTATAATCTTTAATTTATTTAGTTTAACTTTTTATAGTTGTTTTAATTTTTTGTATTTATTTAACTTTTTAAACATATATAAAACGATGTACATATGGCGGAACTATGGCAAGTGGCATTATCTACCAGCCAATTATCGGGAAAAAAGGGAACAAAGCCGGTAAAAAGAATGTATGTCATGCTTTAAGGCTATTTTTTGTTATCTGTAATTTCTAACTAGATTACACTGAAGTACTAGAGTCATATACATAAGATCCTAATTAAATAGGCCCGCTAATAATGTAATAAGTATTCCAAGTGATTACATAAGTGTTCCGAACTGATTGTTTAATCTATATATTTATATAAACCAGACAGAACAGTGATAAATCGAGATACCCTTATCGGTCGACTGCTTGCACTAGAGTTGTATTGTCGTTTGTGTTTGAAATAGTTATTAAAAACTTATATTTTATTTTTACCTAATATACATTTTAATACGTTGTACTTGCCGTTGGGTACCCGCAGAAGAAAATCCATCCGAAACAGCGTAACCTAAACGCAACAGAGCGAGCGTGGGCAGCAGCGTTCCCGTCGCGGTGTTTCGTTCTACCACGTTTGCCCATGCGGCAATTACGGACAAACTTCCCCTCTCTTGTGAATATCAGTCCAGCTGTGGACGTACGATGATCGCTCCTTAGTGGAACCCGCGTTGTTCCCGTTTCAAAGAGATAAGGGTGGTAATTTGATTTAACTTTCAAGTAGCAAAACAATTAAAAAAAACAGTCCTGTACTTGTTGAGATTATTTGTTACAAATGAACAAAAATAAAAATCTAGCCTATTTATAGTATACTAGTAATATTGCGGTGAGGTACCGGCAGAGTAGAATACCTCCCCGTGCCCTCTCTAGGTGTCGTAAGAGGCGACTAAGGTACCAGAGCCGACAGATTGCGGTATATCCATTTGAAACAGTGCAGCCCAAATGCACAGGGCGGGGTTGCGAAGCAGCATCGTCATCGCGAAAGCTGCGCTCTGCGTTTGCCGATACGCTTGCCCAGAGCGGAAATTATGGGCAAAATTCCCCCTTCTTTGGGGAGGCCTATGTCCAGCAGTGGCAGTCTAGCAGACTTCCAATGGCTGTTATGATGATGATATTATACCAGCAGTGCCCGCGACTTGGTTTGCGTGGAACAGTGACTTTATAGTAGCCTTCCTCGATAAATGGACTATTCAACACTGAAAGAATTTTTCAAAACGAACTAGCGGTTCCTGAAATGAGCGCGTTGAAACAAGCAATCTTCTTAATTTTTAGTTTTCTAATATTAGTATAGATTAGGATATTTTAGGTAGGCATCTGTGTATGTGGGAAAATTTAGCTTTTTAATAGTGACAAGACGTGAGGTACCGGCAGAGTAGAATAGTACCTCCCCTGTTCCAGGTCGTAAAAGGCGACTAAAGTACCAGAATCGACAGACGGCAGTATATCCATTCGAAACAGTGCAGCTCAAATGCACAGGGCGGAGATGGGCAGCAGCATCCCCGTAACGATAGCTGCGCTCTGCAACTGCAAACACGCTTGCTCATCGCGGCAATTATGCCCATAATAAAATAAAAAACCTCCTTTCTTGGAGACGCCTATGCCCAGCAGTAGACTTTCAATGACTGGTATGATGATGATGAATGGTGACAGAATTATTAATATCGGTCTAGAAGTTTCTTTTTTAAGTCGTAACAAACAAGCAAACAGTTTTTTTTCATCTTTATATATTAGCTTAGATAAGGAATTTGCGTATTTTTTAAAATATATGTTAAATCCACATATTATGAGATTGTAAATGCAATTATTTTACAACGGTTATATTGTTTTATGACAGATTTTACAGTGAACTATAAATTACGTAAAGATAAAATGTACACCGGTGTCATGTTATAAAGATATTACGTTTGGTGACAAGGAATTTAAAGAACAAGGCGGTACCACGATCCCTATTCTGTTCTAATGGTACCCCATGGTATAATTTATTGATATTTTTTTATTAAGACTACAAAAAATATGTTTTCTTATAAGTTAAAAATTATTCAAATTATTTTATAAGAAAATGTATGTCGGGAACGAGAGTAGCGTGGAGCCAGTGGATAATGATATCTGTGTATGTTTTGTGTCTGGGTGTTTAAATATGTATTTATTTTTCTACTATATATGTTTGTCATTCCTCTGTCCGATGTCCGTTACACTAGTGATTTAAGCGACTTATCTCGGATTCAAGTCAATGTATGAGATATTGTTTGACGACACAAGACACTGTATACTTGTTTGTCGACCTGGTCTATGACCAGGTATACAGTCTGCGTGAAAGTTAACGTCACTGCAACCTATAGACACTCGTAATATCACAATAATAGAATGTATTTATTTATTAAAAAACTTTATTATTTATCTTTTCCAGAGACAAGTAGTGAAATCCAACACGACGTTCAACGCGTTCGTGGTACCAGGCCAGCCGGAGCTCACCGATGACCTGGTCCCGGTGTCTATGACCAGGGAACTGGAGCTTAAGGATGACATGAAAGAGTACTGGGGCTTTTATCTGCTGAAGGGTTCCACCGTGACAGTGTCCACATGTGTGAGGTTAGTTTGGCAGCAAATAGCTTTAAAATCAGCCAACAGTATAGAGCTCACAAGAGGTTCCTTCCTCCCTCCGTCCTCCGTTGCCTTTTCACTGGCACTTTATTATCACAAATACCTTACACACATTTTTATTGTTGAGCAGTACACCGCGTTCGGCGAAAGCGTGCATATACCCCCCTAAATAATGCGTCCCTGCCCCTCGATCAAATACCGCCCGCACTAGTTCGGTCAGAGTTACTCAGTTTGCTTTTCCAAACAACGACTGACTATTTTTGATAATTGATAATTACTAACGAGCCCACTCAAACCGAGGTCTGGCCTCAGAGGCGCCATCAAGTGACACCCGTCGTTTCCGCTCCGATTTTGTAAACCCTGCTGGATAAACTGTAGACTGCATAAGGAGGTCCATTATTGAACCCTGATGCTGTCCTGGTGACGCTGGAACTGAAACTTACAACTCTGCCTTTAACATGAAACGCTCATTTTCCACTCCTTCTACATTCCAGGTGGCCAGGTGCGTCCCTCATCATGATTAAAGGCTACAAACACTTGCAGGAATGCGCCTACATCGGTGACGATTCGTCTGAAGAGCTGAGCGAACTGCTAGAAGCGAATAAGCTTGGTCTGCTGTCCAACGCCTCACTTAAGCAGAAGATTCAAGAGCTGAAGGAGGCGGATGATCTGGCCGACGGGAAAGCCAATAAACCTGGTGAGGATAATGTCGTAAAAAGTATTTCTAGGTTTTGTTTAGGGTTAGGTACCGTCAAACGAAATAATGAATACCTTATCTTATAAGGGCAATTTGCTGTCCGTCTGTCTCCACACGATAGCATAACTTTATAATCATTAACATTTCACATACACTTTTTTCGTAGAGCAGTGCCTGCCCTCCCTCCTCTTTTGCAATCGAATAAACGTGCCCTACAATGGCCTTCCGAGCCTAGGTCGAGCCTCAGAGGCGCCATCGCCACCGAAGCCAAACTAATCTCATCATCCGCGAGTAATTGTTGAAAGTAGACAGTACCAAACCTCTTCAAACATAGTTCGGACAGTCTTCAAAATAGGTTGAATATTTAGAGGATAATCTTAGGAGTCTATGCGCGAATCAGGAATAAGGAGGCCCGAGAAAGATCCGATAAAACCTAGTCCAGAAGTTTAGCACGTTGAATTGGCAATGGGCAGGACTCATAGTCGATGGCTAATGAAGCTGTAAGGTTCTTGAATAGACCACGCACCAGCAAGATTAGCATAGGGTGTTCATCCACAAAGACAAATGATTTGAGTCAGGATTGTGCTGGATGAAAGCAGCATACAACCGGTCCTATTGGAAATAATTGTGGCTGTTTGGATGATGATAGTAGAATCAAGGAGGAACCGTAAATTTATTAGTTATGGAAGTTTATTTACCTCTACATATCATCGTCATTATCATTACAGCCGTTAAACGTCCAAAGTTGGACATACGCCTCTCCGAGAAAAGAGAAAAATGCCCATATTTGCCGCGTTGGGCTAGCGTCCGTCCTGCTGCCCATTCCCGTCCCGTTGCATTTGAGCTATATGATTAAAGCTAGATGTTAATAACACATTGATCATTCTTATTATAGAAATAATTATATTGACACACTATTGAGTCGTTATCCGGCAATAATTACAGATAAAAAAATATTTATCTCTTTTATTACAAATATCATTGAATCGGTCAATGCCTGAGGCCTTCATAGTTGTCGGATTATGAAATTACAAATGACTTCTGCAATCAGTTGATTGTAACTAGGGTATAATAATTATGTTTTATTATATTTATGCATTTGCCGTAAGGTACCGGCAGGGTAGAATTGTACCTTATACTACACCAGGTGACGTAAAAGGCGATTAAGGTACTAGAATGGACAGATAGCGTTATATCCATCCGAAACAATGCAGCTCAAATGCACAGGGCGGTATGGGTAGCAATATCCACGTCGCTATGCGTTGCGCTCTGCTATTTCATTGCAAAAGACCTCCTTTCTTGGAGAGGCCTGTATCCAGCAGTAGACTTCTGGTTCTTCAGTAGTAATGGCTGGTAAGATGATGACGATGGTTATTTATCTTGACTACCAGGGCTTTTCACTCAAGAAATTCCCCTTCCCGCGACAATTTAGACACTTGCTGCTAATGTAATTTTCTATTCGTGACAGGGTTTTTAAAATAAGTTTAGTAATTTCTGAATTTATTTGTTGCTAACGTGCAAAAATAAAAAAATCCTATTGATATCTTTCATGTAGTGGACTTTTATTTTTTCTGAAATATATCGCCTATGTTACAGAAAAGAAGTAGCTCTCTAATGGACAAATAATTTTCAGAATCGGTCCAGTAGTTATAAAATTAAATCCTAACAAACAATCAAACAAACAATTTAATCTATTCTCTTTATAATATTAGTATAGATAAGACGATGATTCAGGTAAAAATAAAAATTGCCGATAAAATTATATAAGATAAATTAACATAAAATGATATCTTAAATATAAAAAAAAACGTGTCTCTGTGTCCGGGATGTTCTTCGTAACTACTTAACCAATTTTAATCAATAATTAATAAATTCACACAACATCTCATATAGTCGCTTAAAGCAATAGTGTTACATCAGACAACAGAAGAATCACATATGTAATACTTGAATACATACATCAAACACCCAGACACAGAAAAAATACAAATGTCATCATATAAACATCAGTCCTTGGTGGTGATGGAACTCACGATCTTCATCAATACTTACAGTAAACAGTTTGATCCTTGAAAGATAGGATAGTATAGATCTCAAATTCCAGTCATGGTATGCTAGATGTCGCATGTTTACAGGAAAAACAAAAATTAAATGAAAACAATTGAGTGCTTTCGTGATGAAGGCCTATGTCCTTCTCCTAAGTATATGTATCATCATTTCAGCCATTGTAAGTCTACAGCTAGACATAAACCCTCTCAAAAAAACGGGTAATTTTGCCCATAAATTGCCGCGCTGACAGCGCGGCAATTTGACTGCGCGCGCTGAAGCGTGTTGACAATCGCAGAGCGCACCTCTCGCGAAGGAGATACATCCCCGCCCTGTGCATTTGAGCAGCACTGTTTTGGATGTATATACCGCCATCTGCTGGTTCCAATACCTGGGAAGTACTAATCTACTCTGCCTCACTTTTGTTCCAGGCACCATGAAGCGCCACAAACCCGGAGTAAGCTTCCACGACCCAAGTAACACGGCGAAGGCCACATCATCTAAGAATATGCCCAACATTGATATTACTGATCATGACCCTAAGGTACAGAGCCATTTGATATTTATTATTGTAATATCGACCTACCCGACTTCATGGGTGCAGTTTTAAATCGATATCTTCTAAAATATTTACGTTAATGCCTTGTAATGTAAATAGCAAATTATTTCTACATTTAATGTCCAACCTAATTTTCAAATGGATAAGGTTTATTGTAATATTGACGGGTCCGATGATGCAAATGGTAGCGATCCTATCTTGTGCGCCATATAGGTCATGAGTTCGAACCCCATCCAGGACAAATATTTATATGATGGTTTAAATAGAATGAACTATCGGATGTCAGTAAATCCATCCGAAAAACGTTTTATATTCTCAGTCTCCTTTTACGACACTTAATTTAGGTCGATGGGGGGGTAATTCCACTCTACCAGTACTAAACGGCTAGCAGACTAATGTTGCTGCTCCCATCCACTTGTATTAAGCTGCGCAATTTCATAAGGATATACCACCATCTATCGGTTCCGGTACAGTCACCTCTTACGACACCTGGTGCAGGAAGTTAATTCAACTCCGTCGGTACCTCAAAGTAAATTTTACTCTATCTCCAGGAGCTTCGAGAGCTACTCGAACACCTGCATGCTCTTCGCCAACAAGCAAAAGACGAGAGCTTGAAGTATTACCACATCCCTGATAATCTGATGACGTTGGAGGGTCTCCATCGTCACAGGGACACCAATGTAGACCGGGGCGAGAGGAAATGGCTGACTTTCAAAGGTACGTTAAAACGGATAACTTGGACACTGCAAGTAATTTAAGCTATTTATTATCATTATTATTATTAATATTATTTAGTTATCCTCAACCTCCACATAAAGTATTATTTTTTGCTTTTTTATCACTATTTACGTTTTGTTTGAAATCAATATTAAAAAAAAAACTAATATTATATATAACTATGAATATTGTATGTCAGTTTGTAAGTATACTAAATATAGCAAATAGTAATTCCAGGCTATTATTCCTGTTTCTGTTTCCAGAAAACCCTATCCGTATGATCAAGCCGAATGTTAAAGAGACCCTGTTAAAAGGTTATTTGGTGATATGGTTTCCTTATTCATTTTTATTAGACAGAGTTGTTAAATATACGGTCCTCGTAATAATAAACGTCAACGCAACTCATATACGCTCGTCGTACTAGGACATTAATATTTTTTTATCACTGCCCTATCCTTTCAACCAAAACACGGCAATGCAAACTGCTGTTTGACGGTAGAAATAGGTGAGAATGAGGTACCAATGCAAACTACCTTTGTCGCCCAGATGTCGTTTCCAACGCCACTGGAAAAGAGCGCTAGATTGCTTACAATTGTGTTGCCCTTTGCCCGATTGTACCTGCGTATCCCGAGGCGCGCCTGTGCGACTTGACTTCAGCCATTATGGGGGATAGATTGTCTCCCATGATGACTGTTTCCGAAATAAGAGGGAAGAGTGAACCCGGCCGCACTAGTGCAGTTGGTTACACGTTTTGAGAACACGGACTGCACGCGTACGCAGGCGAACCAGTTGTACAGCTCTATTAAAAGAATGTGTGTGAAAGGTTTGTGATTATGAAGTGTCAGTGAGAGAACGGTGAAGGAAGACAATTTTAGCTTGCATTTGGGGGATATAAGATGCTAGCTGTCCCGACAAACGTTGTTCTGCCATATAAATGATATAAATTGATTCAATTACTAAAACAACTATTAAAAAAAGGGGTTGGTGATAGAAGGGTGAAAATGTTGGGTTGAATGTATTTTTAATGCCACATAAGAATAAAAATAAAGTTCTCCAAAAAGTAAAAAGAAATATATAAGGATTGGATAACCCTTATCACTTAGGGGTATGAAATATAGTAAGTAGCCGATTCTTAGATCCACAGAATATGCATATAATTTTTATAAGATTCGTTTAAGCTGTTTCGGAGGGGTATGGTTACTAACACTTAGACACGAGAATTTTATATATTAGATGCTATTTAATCACGGGAGGTTTTTTTTTCGAACGAACCTTATGCTAGAATACTCAGACGTCCATTCCAGCGCCACCGAAAAAACAGGGCGGGGCCTCTCATAGATGAGAGGTCCGATGCCCGTAATTATCCTGCGTAACCGAAGCCGCGCCCGCGCGTTTAGCTACGGTCGCGCCTGCAAGGTTCGCGGGATCTGAGCAGAATCAACGGCGATCGCCCGAGGGCGCCTCTAAAGGCTCGACCTAGGCATGGGCGGCCCGAGTTGGGGGGGAATTTAATTATGAAATTAAGCAAAAGAGGACGGACGAAGTTAGCCCGGCAGTTCTAAGGCTGCCGGTTATCGTTCGTTGGGACGCCGACGAACGCGGTGTACTGCACTGTTGTACGAATACATGTGCAGTGTTGAACGATCGTGTTGTGCCAGTGAGAGGGCGGGGAAGGGCTGCGATTTTCGCGACAATCTTATCGGCCGGGGATCATAGCATTGTATCTCGGATTCTTGTATAAATATGGGAACGTCGTGAAAACTTTGTTAGCGCGTTGCAGGCTCTGTGATATGATTGGTCGAATTGGTTTACGTCACAGTACGCGATATTAATTACTACGCCTTGTTAATGATAATTTCTTTTTTACAGAAATAGACGGAAACACGAGCGAACAAGTGCCTGCAAATGTACCAAAGAATACTCAAGGAGCTAATGAATCGTCTTCCATCGAAATAGAACTCACAGTAACTTTAGCTGATAGTGCACAAGAGAAGGAATTTGAAGAAACCAAAGACGAAATTGTTGAGGAGAAAGAGGAAACGAGAGAAGTTAAGACTGAAAAAGTAGAAGTTAAGACGGACGATACGACTGAGGTAAGTTTGAAGAAACTGTATTTAAGGTGGTGGCTTGTTGAAGTAACAACTAAAGGTCTCACCAATAAACTCACGGATCCAAGGAAACTCGGGGTCGATGTGCGAGTCCGCTCTACGAATGTATTACGGCGCACCAGTGACGCTTTTTAAATGACGATCTAGAATGACCTGTCTTAATATATGACGGTGCCGCGTGCCGAAAACGACGCTTGCGTACGCCATGATCGGGCGAATGCAGACTTTTTAAATAGTCCTCTTGTGAAGGAGGAACATTTTACCTAATTTGCTTATTTAATAATAGACACGGCTCAAGAAATAGAGCGTTCTGTCGCGAACTGTCTTGATGTGAGATCCAGACAGTTGTATTTTTTTACGGATGAACCAATTGCTGGACTACTCAGACGACAATTTCGGGGGCAGGGAGGTGAGCAAGAGGGTTAGTAGTGGGCGAGCCTGGGTTCGTATTCAAGTTCGTTCCCCGTGATGAAATCGGCGCGTTTAGCTACAGTCGGAAGGCTCGCGGGATAGACGGCGATCCTGACAGTTGTGTGTCATATTTTTGTATATATCAACATCCTCGTCAAAATTTGGTAACCGCGATGCAGGTTCTGTGACGTAATTGGTCGAATTCCTTGACTTAATGATGTAACTTTTGTATTGAATTATTGTATGCGTCTTCTCATTAATCCAACTCAGGGGGTCGACTTTGATATTTTGATCGCTCGTAATTATTACAAGGATATCACTAACGCGTTGCCAGCCTTGTGATTTGAAGATATATCACATTACCCAGTAAACTCACTATCAGCTTTCTATATAAGCAGCAATAAACCAACGTCTCATGCATGATCCGCTTAGAGCTCGTGTGTTACAGACATGAGATGACAGTTGAATCACAAATATATTACAATACATAGAATAACACACATAGATCACGCCTGTCTCTTCGGGGTAGGCAGATACTATAGATCTCCACTTGTTACGATCTTGGCATACCTCTCTCGATCCCTTACTCGCATTATTACTTTCATACACGCGCGTTTATTTTTTGTACTTCTGACCTGACCCTTCTTTAATACCTCTTCTACCTGGTTAACATATGTTATCCTATGCCAACTCTACCATTCACTTCCGATATGTTTGTTTGTGCAGTCATTCTACTTTCATCCATACTTTCTAGATGTCCAAACTATCTCTATATTCCTTTTTCTATTGTTGTCACAACATCATCTTTTACACCACATCGATTGACATAGAAATACATGTATAATATCATGAGAGGTCATGGGACTTATCTGTTTTCTATAATGTCAGACAGCAAGATGGCGGGAAAAATGGAGGCGTTAAAGATATATTTTTGCAGCAAACGTTGGCTGAACCTGACGACATAGATCAAAATAATGTATTTAGTATTGTACACATTAAAACGGTCTACAAAAACGTCTGCGATATCTAAATCATATAATCTGGTATATGTCTATCTTTTAAGAATAAGCCACAATAATCATTTTTATTTTGTGATTGCCAACACGCTTGCCCAGCGCGACTATTATCAGCAAAATTGCCTCTTTCTTGGGGAGACCTATGTCCAACAGTGGACTTCCAAAGACAGGTATGATGATAGCGATATATTACAAATTAGTACATTTGTAATATATCGCTTTTTTTAATAACAGATTTCCTACTTTGAAAAGGGAAATTTAAAATATTTTGGCGGCCGCGTCGTCCTCAGCCTCCACATGGCTAAAGAGTAGAAAACTAAAGTATAACATTCGTTTAATTTTTCGTTTGTTTCCTTAATCATTAATAAAAAATAAAACAATTAAAAAAAATTAATAAAACACCATAAAAAAGGCTTAAGAGCAGAAAAATAATTCATCATATTAATTCCTTTTTATAATCTTGTTCTCTTTATCTACACTTATATTATAAAGATAGAAGATTTGTATTATTGTATGTTACGAATAAACTAAAAAAAAAATCGAACCATTTTTATAATAAATTTTTTCATTACAAGGCATTAAAAATAAAGAATAATCAAAAAAAATAAATAAAATATATTCAATAAAACATGTCGTGTACACATCTCCTAGGTTACCGTCTAGTAATCTGTTAGTGTACCTATACTCGATGAACAAATAAATTTGTTCAAATCCGGACTGGTGTTATGTGAGTTCATGGTCTCACAGCAAACTAGAATAACTGTTTACAACACTCCGTTGATTGTTTTGCCAATAGTCAGCGCAACGAAAACCAGACTTCGATGTGAGGTCTTTGCTCTTCACAGAAACATTTATAGACTCGTAGCAACCATATAAATATGTATATATATACAATCTGTGTAGATGCATTTATATTAAAGTAAGATGAAGTACTGGCAGAGTAGAATAAGTACCTCTTCCTGTAGCAGGTGTTGTATTGAAAGATAGCGGTATATCTCTCCGATACTAGGTAATTCAAATGAACTGGACGAGGATGGGCAGCAGCATCCCCGTCGTGAAAGCTGCGATTTGCGATTGCCAACACGTTTGCCCAGCGTGGCAATTAAGGGCCAAATACCCCCTTTCTTGGGGAGGCCTATGTGCAGTTGTGGACTTCCAATGCCTGATATTATGATGATGGTGATTATAGTAAATATATGGATACTAATTTTATACTTATTTCATAATCGCACAAATAATCTGACGGGCTCGATGGCGCAGATGGTAGTGATCCTATCTTGTGCGCCAAAGGTTGTGGGTTCGATCCCCAGCCGAGACAAATATTTATATGATGAATATTTTTGGTTTTGTTGTCTGGGTGTTGAATATTTATTTAAGTTTCATATTCCTCTTTTGTCTGATGTCTGTAACACAAGTGCTTTACGCGACTTATCTCTGAGTCAGGTCAATGTATGAGATGTTGTGAGAATTTTATTATACTCAAGCAGCGCCCCGCGCTTTCACCCCCGTTAAGTTTTAGAATAAATATTATATAATAGTATTTTTGCTCCACTTTCATACTAACTGCACAAACCTCCATACCCCCTTTCGAATAACATGAAAAACAGCCAAGTTTCATAACACTAATAATATACTCTTTATTGTACACCAATGAAAAAAACACAAGAACATCACAAAAATATAGAATAATAGGTACAAGAGGCGGCCTTATCGCTAAATGCAATTTCTCACAGGCAACCTTTATAGAAATAATAAGTATTACTTATACCTGGATAGAAATAATGTTAAAGCTGGTGGAAGTTTGAGGTGCATTTAGTACATACATACATAATAATAAACATACATATAATACACATACATTCAAATACATATAAAAGATAAAGTTACAGAACAAGGAAAGTGACAGAATCAAAAAGCAAAATCAAAGGAACTGATATACTCATTCACCATTCTCATAAAAATAGAAAAAAACGAGCAGATCTGACTTCAAGGGGGAGCGCATTCGACAAACGAACAGCTTAAACTGTAACGGATTTGCTATAGAAGCTTGTGGAATGCAGAGGCCTTTTGAGTGATAAATTAACATACTAACTTTGCACATCCGTTTTACCCACAAGGTAGTGAAATTCTAGTTTTTAGTGCTAGCAAGCTATAAAAGGAACCCGTGTGCAAAATATCAAGTTTCTAACCCTTATAGTATAGGCCCTGCGTTTATATATATATAGATTTAAATTTACAAACATAACTACCTGTCATTGTAGTTGTTGCTTGCATATCATTCGTTTTATGTGTGTCGTATGTATGTGTGGATGTATATTGGTGGATGTTTTTATTTATACATTTTGATTGTTTATATATATACATTAGTTTAATTTGTTATACACCTCAAACTGCCTTATTATTGTTATATTTCTCTTCTGTCCAAATGTTGCCTGGAAGAGATCGCTCCATGCGATAAGGCCGCCTATTGTACTGTACTGTTGTATGGTTTTCTATGTTTTTTGAATGTGTTGTTTATGGTGTGTACAATAAGGAATATTATTATTAGATATTTAAATTGACAATTGTAATGCGTGCGTTAGTAGAAATAAACAATTATTTTATTCATTATATTTTTATGATAATAACTAGCAACATCCCGCAAGTTCCCGTTTCCGTGGGAACTCGAAGATAAGTTATAATAAAACAGCTGACACGACAGACGTTGTACTGTCTGAACTAGACCTATGTTTATTATGATAGGACATCGCTTAAAGCACTTGTGTAAACAAAGAAATTACAAATGTAATACTTAAATTACAGAACAAACACAAATATTCATCCTATAATTCTAGATCTGATTACGCAGATGGTGTGATCCTATCATTTACGCCAGGGGTCCAATTTCCACCCAGGACAAATATTATAATGATGATGATAAAAACATTATGTATTATAGTGATTCATCTGTTGACTGATGTCTGTAACACAAGTGAATTACGCAACTTATTACAGAGTCAGGTCAATGTACGAAATGTCGTGTGAATCTTGTATTTATGATATAAATATTTGTCTTGTGTGTGGATCGAACCCACGGCCCTTGGTGCACAAGATCCACCAAATCATTGCGTCCTTCTGTTTTCCTTGTTAATCTATTTTCCTGCTATTAACAAAAAAACTGAGGCAAACAAAAGAATTGATTCTTAAACAGAATAACGGTACGGTTTTTTGTCCGTCTAGTCGAAATGTAAAGAAGTGAGTACAGTCAACTCTGGTCAACCGAATTGTTAGGATAAATCAACACTTGACAATAACGTTGAGTCTTGGCTTTATAATATTATCAGTAATATCATATAAGCCATTGTTATCATCATCACATCAGCTGTAGGACATCCATTGCTAGACATAGGCCTCTGTAAGACATAGATATTTTCCTCAGTTTATTTACTTGTAGCTGATACACCAGTGTAGTTCCCGTTTGTGATATAAAAAAAAGTCCCGTTAAAATCGGTCCAACCGTTACTGATTAGCCAGAACAAACAGACAGACAAAAAAATATTTTTTTATTTATATAATATGCTCTTACGCATTTAGTAAAACGCTGATTTTGCAATTTTGGAATTACAAACAGACAAGTGAATGTTATGTGTGTTCTTTGTCTTCTAGAATGAATTCTGCTCATTACACTTGGTAGACCAAAGATAAGTGTGTGACCACCAAGTGTCGTAAGAGGCGACTGGAGTACTATAACCGCCAGATGGCGGTATATCCATCCGAAACAGTGCAGCTCAAATGCACAGTGCGGGGATGGTCAGCAGCATCCCCGTTGATAAAGCTGCGCTCTTTCATTGCCAACACGCTTGCCCAGCGCGGCAATTATGGGCATAAAACCTCCTTTCTTGGAGAAGCCTATGCCTATGATAAATAGACGCTTGTACTGTCACAAAGATATCACCAGCGCGTTGCCAACCTTGTGAATTGAAGATATTGTGTCGCATTGTCCAGCAATTTCGCTGCCTTTCTCACCCTCTCACCCAAACCGAAGAGCCGAGTAGAACACTACTATATGGCGGTAGAAATAGATGAGAGTGAGGTACCCATGCAGGTGACTTGTATTTGATCTACCCTATAAAGTTATACTTTCTATAAATGTAGTATTCTAATCATTATAAAAAAGACACTGACTTTATGTTTGTTACAAACATAAAATTCACGTGTCTTTTTGTAAATCTAAAATTCCAAAAAAATATGTAAATATATATAATAAATATAGTAGTGTTCGCATTGCCATGTCCCGGTTTGACTTATGAAAAGCAGTGAAATAACTGGGTAATGTGACATAATATCTTCAAGTCACAAAGTAGTCAACGAGCTTGTGATATCCTTGTGATAATACAAGGATCTATAGGCTGCAGTGACTTATTATCACGTGGATCGTTTGCTTGTTTGTCGACTTAGTCATATATATATAAGACAATTCGATAGTGATCTACGAATCTTGTAATAATAAACGTGTTGCTCTGAAAATACAAAGATTTATTTAGCACAAATATCTATTTTAACAACAAGAACAATACGATCCAGATACACAACATACCTGAAAATACAAAGAAACGACATTTAAAGTTTATTAATTTTAGCTACTATTTAAAAATTAGCTAGTCGATTCCTTTATTACACAATTAGTCAACTTTTTATTAATTTTTATTTATCTACCCTATCGCCATATATTAAAAACGTCATTAAGTTGGCACTGTCAGTCGCGCCCTCTATTCATAGATAGGCCCATAGATAATTAAAGAACTAATTTCTTTATATATATATTTATATTTATATATATATTTATATATATATAAAAGTAATAATAAAATAATATAATCACATTTTTTTATTACTAATTCCCACAATATTTCATACATTGACCTGACTCGGTGGTAAGTCGCTTTAAGCACTTGGTTCTATCCACAATCACGCTGTGGGTGTGGATCGAACCCATGACCCTTGGCGCACAATTTAAGATCTGCGCCATCGGGCCCGTATCAAACAATACCTCTAACTTTGAGACAAGCAAACACTTCACCATTTACAAGTAGTCAGCAATATACTGTGTGAATACATAATGAGTGATCTTGGTATAAATAATGGATAAAATTCCGATCAAGTCTTAAGGCGAGTGATATTTCTGAAACTGTGTTTTTATCTATCTGCATAAATATCTTAAGATTCTCTTCTCTGGGGAAAAACTCTTGCTTTAACTGCTTCAAGGTAGCGATGTGTATGAAATTTGTCATTAATATAACGGACCCGATGGCTACCATCTGGTAGTGATCCTATCTTGAGCTACAAAGGTCGTGGGTTCGACCTTAATACAGGACAAATATTTATGTAATGCATATTTGTGCGTTTTCGTTAATATGTATTCAAGTTTGATATTTGTGATTACTCTGTAGTATCTAAGTAAGTAAACTAGACATCACATACATTGTTAGTGCAGCTTTCGCGACAGGGATTCTGCCCGTCCCCGCCCTGTGCATTTATGCTGCACCGTTTCGGATGGGTATACCGCCATCTGTCGTTTCAGGTACCTCAGTCGCTCGTCGTCGTATTTATTTATTTATATCTTACGACACCTGAGGAAGTGTTCAACTTCTGTATTTGTTTTATATTAAACTTAATAAATTTTAATCGAATAAATTATTTAATTCAGTAGAACCCAGCCTTAAAACTAGTGTTTAAAAACAATATTGATTCGAGACTTGGCATACTAAAGCACTTATCATTGCGATCTAGGTTTGACGTTGATGGAATGCACCATGTATAGTATATCTAGGATCGCCGCGCCAGACATAGATGCCTAGATTTAAGCACTAGGTCATACAGACTTGGCATTGTGGCGATGTTTTTTTTTAGGTCTATTGTTGTTCGATGATATTGATGCTTATATGCCTATACTCCTTTCAATATAACACGATTAGAATGACCAATATCTATAAAATAGCGTAGAACAAGTTATTTATGGTATTTAACATCATAATTTATTATTAATATCGCTTACTAGTTGAGCCCGCGACTTCGTCTGCGTGGATTAGTTTTTTTTGGCACCATACCTCTTTACCGTAACTTATATAAACTATGAATGTCATGTATATTTATATCGAATCAATGCCCTGAAAAATATACTTCACGATACTTTCATACAACTTTTTATCCCCCCTTTCGACCCCTTACAACCCTTATTTAGAATTAAAAAATAGCCTATGTCCTTTCTCAATGTCTTAAGATTGTGCCTACTTTCATCAAAGTCGGTTGAGAGGTATAAGCGGGATCCCTTACCGCCAAATTATAATAAGCGATACTTTTGTTGAAAATGCTGTATATGAAACTTGAATTTAATGCCGTAACAGACATATCCCAGTCGACGTTTCCCTCCAATAATAACCGTTATAAAGTTATAGCAATTGCTAAAATTTAATTGCTTAATAATATTTTTAAAAATCCTTCTCCTGTAAAATTTGGGTTTTGTCGGTTACGCTAAGACGGCGGTAAAGGCTTGATATACTTACTACAATTTGCGATTTTTTCTTTGAATACGCTATCAGTCAATTCACATTGGAAAATATGTTTGTCTGTTTAATACGCATTCACGGGTTAACAGCGTGTGCTAATTTTAATTACCGGCCAAGATGAAGCCGCGAGGGGCAGCTATAGTTCTTTAATAGGTATTTTATATATATGAACGAAGGCCGAACGTTTCCGAATCGTCAATATAATAAAATAATAACCTCAACATTAAAAATAAGGAAGCATTTAAATTCATATCAATACAGTATAAACGAAGTCGCTTTCCGCTGTCTGTATGTTCCTATCTATGCTTAGATCTTTGAAAGAACGCAAACAATTCTGATGCGTTTTTTATAGATAGAGGGATTCAAGAGGAAGGTTTATATGTATAATACAGGCATAATATGGCAAAGGCGCTGATCATTTTAAAGGTTTCTAATGTGATTTCGGAAATAAACACATTCTTTTGCGATTATGTATTATTTGCGATAGATAGATTAAAATAATGTACTACAGTGTTGTACAACTAACATAAAAAGTACAAAAAAGTCAGCAATGATAAAAAAATAAATTCCCACAACGTCTCATACATTGACCTGACTCAGTGGTATTTCGCTTAAAGCACTTGTGTTACGGACGCCACACAACAGAGGAATTACAAATATACTACTTAAATACATATATTTAACACCCTGACACAGAACAAATACAAATATCATCATATAAATATCTGCTCTGGGTGAGAATCGAAACAGCGACCTAGAACGCGCACAAGATACGATCACCACCATCTGCGCCATTGGACCCGTCAAATTATCGACTCGTCTGCATTGGTACCTAACTCTCACCTATTTCTACCGCCAAATAGTAGTGTCCGCATTGCTGTGTTCCGGTTTGAAAGGTGAGAGAGGCCGTGAAATTACTGGATAATGCAACATAATATAATTAAGTTACAAGATTGGCAACGCGCTAGTGGTATCCTTGTTATATTACGAGCGCCTACAGGCTGCAGTGACATACCATCAGCGAAGTTTATGCTTATTTGTCGACCTGATCTTGTAAGAAAAACTTGTAAAATATTTTTAAAAAATCATACATGTGCCATTTAAAAACATATTTAAGACCGAATCGTCTCTCGGTAATCGTGACCTTGATCTATGGACGCTCGTGTTACTGCAATGATATCACTAACGCGTCGTGAACCTTGTCATCTGACCTTGTCACCACATCATAGCGATGCGTTATTGATGTCACCACAATGCTGTGTAGTGGTGGCTGAGGTACCGGGAACGACAGATGGCGGTATATCCAAAACCAAGTATCTAAAATGCAACAGGGCGCAGAAAAAAAGACAGCATACCCCTCGTGAAGCTACGTTCTACAATTTTCAAATCACCTGCCCAACGCGGCAATTATGGGCATAAATCTACTGTTGTTGGGCATAGGAACTAGGAAATAATAAATTACAAACTCTTCTTGAAAATATCATAACCTTGGTTATATTTATTTGCAGTAGTTTTTTTTTTATTGTATAGTTATTGGCAGATGTTTCTTTGGGCACCATACCTCTTTCATTTAACTTATATAATTTTTTAATGTTATAATCATGTATGTATACAAATCAATAGCCTAAATAATAAGTTTTAAGCTTCTAGCTCTAGCAATAACGATATTTTTATACAACTTTTCATCCCCCTTGTCGATCTCTTCCAACTTATATGTCGAATGAAAAAGTATCTTATGTCCTTTCTAAGGCTTTAGACTATCTGTGTACCAATTTTCATTTAAATCGGTTCACTAGTTTAGGCATGATAGTGTAACAGACAGACAGAAATATTAGTAAGAATTAAGCAACATATGCTTTTCAATTAAACAAAACAACTATGAACCACATTTTAAAGTCTTGAATAAAATTAGTAGCATCGATATATAATTAGCAATATGTCTCTTATTGCACTGTAAGGGTAGCAATATATATATAGATATATCGTAAATTTGCCTTACATTGATTTAACGTGGTGTATGAACTTAATCGGCGGAAAAATCAGTTTGAAAATACCAACCGAATACCCATCACTGGGTAAGGTTTTACCTTCAGGCTTCAGGCAGGATTCGCTCTGGTCACTTCGTCAAGAGGCTTTCCGGATTTCAGGCCTAAGCCTACGTCCAGCAGCGGACGTTCTACGACTGCTATAATGATAATGATATCCATCGATATTGCCGGCACTGCTAGCGTGACATAGTGTCCAATGAATGCATTTGCTTCCTCATTAGTCTGTTCCCAAAGGAATTGTTATTTAAAAAAGGCAGTAACACAACAAGCAAAGTCGTTCATTACGAAAATGTTAATTGAACTTTTAATTAACATTACCCAAGATCTACATAATTAACGCACCATTACCAATTCCGAGGCAAGGCAATGGGTTCCGAGAACTTATGTAATACATCTTGTAAAGGAATGCTAGATATGCAAAGTTGATTTAATTCACTGAACATCTCATACATTGACCTGCAACCGTGATAAGTCGCTTAAACGTAAAAAACGGTAAATACACCACACACACTCACGCGTGTACACACACACTCACAAACAATTACACACACACACGCACAAACACACACACACACACACACACACACGCACACAGCCACACGCACAAAGACACACGCACACACACATACACACACACACACATAAAGGGTTGTGGACAAACACACATCCTACTATTACCTTACATTAGGAAAACATTAAAAAGTTATTTTTGTAGCCGTAAGGTACCGGCAGAATAGAATAGTACCTCCCGCTGCACCAGATGTCGTAAGAGGCGACTATGGTACCTGGACTGTAAGATGGCGGTATATCCATCCGAAACAGTGCAGCTCAAATGCACAGGGTGGCTGTTCCTCAGTCGCTTCTTCCAACACTTGTTACAGGGGGAGGTACTGTCATCATATCAACCATTGAAAGACCAATGCTGGACATATACCATGGGGATTTTTCCCATGCATATTGCATGACGCAGCTTTCGCGTCGGGAATGCTGCTCCCATCCCCGTCCTGTTCATTTGAGCCACACTTAGGGGTAAATAAACTGTTATCTGTCGGTTCTGGCTCCTCAGTCGCCTCTTACGACATCTATTAAAGGGGGAGGTACTACTTTGCCTGTACGCGGCTCTATTTAATTCATTATTTATACCTATTTAAATAGGCTGCTATAAATAGACATTGCATTGCACACTGGCATTGTTACTGGTGAATAACATAGCAGAAATTTCATTGTCAACCATTGGATTGCCCTTGATCTGGAGTCGGTCACGCATCAACCGACAAGCTTGTTGCACGGCTAAATTTAAACATGACTAAAAGAACGATTGAGGTACCGGAACTGACAGATGGCGGTGTATCCGAAACGGATTGGGCACCAGACCTTTCAAAGTTCAATTAGACCTGTAGAGCGTTACAATTATCTGCAGAAGTTCCTCTTACTTGATTTTATCTATATCCATGAGTGGGAATCATTACGTTTAGTCGATAATAATAAAGGTTAATGATTCTTTAAAATTACTTATAATTATTTTTTCCTTTGTGGGTTACCGGCAGCGTAGAATTATACCTCTCTCTGTACTAAGTGTCGTAAGAGGCGATTAAGGTACCGGAACCGACAGATGGCGGTATATCCATCCGAAATAGTGTAACTCAAATGCACAGGGTGGGGATGTGCAGCAGCTTTCCCGTCGTGATAACTACTTTCTGCGATTGCCACCACACCTGCCCAGCGAGGCAATTATAGGTAAAATTTTCCCTTTTTTGGGGAGCCCCATGTCTAGCAGTGGACTTCTAATGGCTGATATGATGATAAATTATTTGTTGGTGACCCATTCGATAGTGGGATCTTGGGCGCCAAAGGTATGGGTTTAATCCCCACCCACGACAATTAATTATGTACGTTATGCTTCCAACCAGTATGAAGAGATTTACGAATTCGAAGGAAGCAAGGAAAGTATCAGAACTGACGCAAATAGTCATCAATAACTTATCATTATATTAATATAATGTTCTAATTACGATATTTATCACAGGAAATTTCTAAATATCTTATTTAATGTTTTGACGTTGACGCGTCGGTTTTGTTCCTATCTTATGTGCCAATGATCCTGGGTTCGATGTTACCCAGAGTACAGAGATATTTATGTGATGAACATTGTATTTTCTGTGTCTGGGTGTTATTTGGGTGTCGTATATGTTATGTCTCTGTTGTCTGATAACCGTAACATCTCAGAGGCAGGTCAAGATTTCGTGTGAAATCATATAATTTTATTTAGACCTATATCGACTTCATATCAGACATAGGAAGTTCACTGTTGAACATGGGCCTCCCCAAGGAGGCGTGGCGGCAATCTCAATGCCTAGCTTCGCGACGGGCATGTTGTTTTACAAGTTTCCCATTCAAAGAAACTTTATTCACATACCAAGAATCGGTGCTAATGTAATATTTCGATGAGATTGTCTCATTACGCTTGTCAGGATCCTTAGGATGTAAGAAATTTCTCTGAACAAGTGAGACCAAGCCGCCTGCGCATGCGCACCGTCTACCTAATTTCCAGCTTAAGTACTCATCCATCTAGTTAATTTAACAATAAATCGAACGAAAAAGAGAAAAATAAATATAGTTTAAAAAATAAAAAAACACGCTTTTAAATTACATCAAACTAGGAAGTAAAAAACATTTTTTATTACAAAGTAATTATGAAAATAAAAATTATAGTCGTATTCCGAACAAAGGGGTGGGGTGCGTTGTGCCATATTTTTCGTAGAGCCCGCGATATTTGCAGTATACCTACGACTAGGATTTTTTGTTTATTGATATTGTCACTTTGTTATAAAAGTTATGTTATACTTTTTAGTTTGATGTACTTTAAAACCCTGGCCTAGGATTCGCAATTAAACATAAATGAATACACACAAAAATTAGCAGTAATAATTTAAATATTTTCAGGATTTTATTTTATTTTTTTATTATGAAGCTAGCAAATAAGCATACAGCCCGCTTGACTTGACAGAAACGTATTGCCAGATTTGTGACTAAGCTAGTAGGTTACAGTAAGGTAGTAGGACGCATTACCCTGTAATTTCACTGCCTCTCTCACCCTTCTAACCGCCACATAGCAATGTGGACATTGCTATGTGGCGGTAGAAGTAGGCAAGAGTGAGGTGCCAATGAAGACCTTTATTTGAGGTTCTGTGTCCCGTCGGGGTAGACAGAGACGGATCTCCACTTGCTACGATCTTGGCATACCTCTCTCGCTTCACTTACTCGCATTACTCCTTTCATAAACGCTCGTTTATTCTTTATATTTCTGACTCGACTTAGATACCTCTTCTACCTTGTAAATATCAAGCTTTAAGATTTTAAACAATCAAATATGATATTTATCAGCTTTCCCATTAAGCTTATTTTCGCAAACTGACCTTTATAATCACGAACTTGCCATAACGCTATTCTATTTATCGTAAAATAATACAAATTCCCTGTTATTACAATTGTCTTGGTTCTTTTATTAAACCTTTTTATTGTTAAGCTCAGCAAGGTCATTTGCCTATACGATGTATGTAACAAGTTGTTTCTCAAACCTATTAAATGTTAACCAGTGGTGCTCAAAGTGATTTATGGCGACCTCAATCATATTCCATTTGGAAGATAGCGTTTGAATGATGCAAATATATGAGATTAACAATGTATCAGTATAACTGGTCGTTCGTATATAATATAAATATTTTATTGTTGTCTTTCTTATTAATATACAGCTATCGCAATATAATATAGTTCTGTGCCATTAAATAGTTGTGATTTTCTACGAGCGATCTTATGTTCTAAATGGGTAACTACGTTTTAAATACTATACTGTACATTTTTAATTATTTCTATATTAAATGAATATTGTTTAAATTGGAGTTATATTTCAAAAAATGGCTAAAAAATGGTGGATTAGTAAATTTTACAAAAAAAAACGATGATAAGCCATTTAGTTCTTAACCATCAGACGTATCAAATCAGATGTGTATTTTTGCTCGAGAGTTAGATTGTAATAATGTATTTAAGTAAGCATTTACTTTTAAAAATAATTAGTATTTTTTTACTACCCAAGAAGTACCAGCTGAGTAGAACAGCTGAGTACCTCCCCTATACCAGCTATCGTAAGAGGCGACTAAGTCGTATCGGAACCAGCAGATGGCAGTATATCTATACAAAGCAGCATCACTGTCCTGAAGCTGCGATTACCAACACGGCTTCCCTTCGCGGCATCTATAGATAGAAACCCCCCTATCTTAGGCAGGCTCACGTCTAACAGTGGACTTTCTTTAGCTGATATGATGATGACAAATCTTACGACTGATTTTCTTGATTGACACAAATGTCATTAGAACACGTTATTAAATGTCCTGCTTAAAAATTAGTCTGCTGGTACCAGACGAGTCTTAATACTAAGTTTATAGCAGGTTCAATACTCGAGTCCTAAGAAAAGACGATCCCAGGTGGTTGGTTCAAATAGTAAGTACACTTACCTGCAGAGAGGCTACCAAATAGTCTTAAAAATAATAGTTACATCAATAAATAAAATCCTTAATACAGTATTACGCTTTCGAAATAAGCTTAAAATTTATCTTACATCTTATTTGTAACAACTCGGGTTTTCATCAAAAAACCTAACACAATTAATAGTATATATTTGCATTTATTAAGAGTATAAGACATAATATAAGATTATATCATAACCCAGTATATGGGTAGAATGCTACACTTTGGGAAACAATGTTTAAAGGTAATCATAACCACTAGGGAGCGTCGGAGACTTCGTTAATGGTCGAAAAGTGCAAATCAAACTTTTTGCCGCGACAAAAACTTAATCTAGTTGATTGTCTCATAATAGGTAATATTAGGGTTCAGGAACCTGATTCTTAGGTTAGACTATATACTTTAGGTACATATTATTTTGATACACAAAACATATATACAGCAGATTTAATTATTTTGTTAAACAATAAGTATTGCACTCAATTGCCTCAACTCAAGCATCTAGCTAGCGTTTTGAAACTCACTGCTGGATTTAAGCCTCTCGAAGAAAAGGGGAATTTTCTTCATAATTGCCGCGCTGGGCAGGCGTGTTCGCAATCGCAGAGTGCAGCTTTCGCGACGGGGATGCTGCTGCCCATGCCCGCCCTGTACATTTGAACTACACTGTTGCGGATGGATATACCGCCGCCTGCCGGTTCTAATACCTCAGCTACCTCTTACAACACCTAGTGCATTGGGAGGTATCCGGCTGAACACCACGGCTTAATAATAATATATATCCAATTTATGATTTAATCATAAAAAATAATAGTTCGTATGATACATAACAATAATACAATGCAAGTAATTGTTGATACTAATAAAATGCATGACTAAAACGCAGTAAATAAGTAATGATCATAAAGTTTTAATTAAGTAACGTAACAATAATATTACACTTTATTGGATTTCCGTCTGTAACTTTATCCGTAAAGTCTCTAAACTTTATATATATTTAACGGCTTCAAAACGCGGTTTCTTTGGGTTTTCACATTTTTTGTTCGACGTTTCTCAATATCGGTTTTATTATGTGAATACAATAACATTTTATATATTTATCCCTGATGAACTCTTGTTGTTTCGAGTAGAAGTATTCCGTTTTGTGATATCTAAATTGTACCGATACCTTAGAGAAATATAAAAGACCAGATCTATCCTACGGGAACGTTTTCGGGATGAAAGTTACCCTGTGCTATTTCTGACTATCTATAGTATCTGTGCTAAATATTATCTAGATTTGTTCCGCTATTCCATCGTGAAATAGAAAAAAATTACATAATCCATACAAACTTTGTTATAATATTAGGATTGTGCTCCTGAGATATATAGACATTCATAAAAATCTACTAATAATATCTGTGTATAAAAATATAATTAAACTTTTACAAAATAAACTTCTGGACAACGGTTAGATTAATAAACCGCGTTTTAAAACCGTTAAAAGTAATTTGATTTTCTATTTAAAATTATATAATTTTATGGAGGTGACGACTTTGGTCGAACAAAGTTCTAACAACACTTAGTTATATAACATTTTTTATTGTTCAAGAAAACCACCGTAGCGGATCAGAGCTCCAAGGAAATCTTCGAAGACGTTCTGAAGAAGCTTCAAGATTTAGGCGACAGAGGGAAAAGGGTGCTGATCAAACTTCACGAGACAATGGGTGTTGAATATAATGAGGTAATATTTCAACATAAATATCTATATGTATATTTCAATCAGCCGTGAGGTGCCAGCAAATTAAAATAGTACCTCAGTACTAGTACCAGTACCAGGGCTACCAGGTGTCGTAAGGTACCAGTACTGACAGATTGCAAATGCACAGGGCGGGGATAGGCAGCAGCATCCTCTGCATTACATCACGCCTGTGTCTTATCGGGGTAGAGAGAGAGATCATGGACTACTCCAATAAAATACGGTCTCCTAAGACGAGATATAAATATCTTCTGCGATGTAGTTAGGTGACATGGACCTGAATGATCCCTGAATGATGTTGCACAAATTGACTGGACTCCGATTTTTGACCCTGTATCCATTGATGAACATGTCAATGTGTTCAATAGCAGCCTTATCCAACTTTATGACAAGCATGCTCCAGTTCGACCTATCACAATAAAACATCCTCCAGCACCTTGGCTTAATGACGACATCAAAGCCATTATGAAGAGGATGGTAATTGCTAAAACAAAGTTTAGGTATCGACCAAGAGACGACAACAGAAAAACATACACTTCAATTCATAATCACTGTAGTAATGTGTGTAGGAATGCTCTACGCCAACATATTCATACTTCAGCGCAAAGCGGTGACCCAGGTAACGTCTTGAAATTTCTAAGATCTCTGGAAGTTGGAAAACCGTGTAAAGACAATATTCCCATTGACCTCGACTTAAACTTATTATACCATAATTTTATCGATTCGTCCCATATTAAAAGGACAACTAAAATAAATAAGTTACGTTATCTTGCAACTCCTGCAACCCTTGACTGCCCCGAATTTTTCTTTAGTCGGTTTACTGTTTGTGATGTGAAGAAGTGTTACTTTCTATGCAGTTGGAAGTGACTGTATCGCCCGTAATATGATACCACCCATCCTAGATCAACTCATTTCTATAATTTGTCACATCCATAATTTTTGCAATTACCAATAGTGCCTTTTCATCTGCTTGGAAAGAAGCCCATATAATTCCTCTTCCTAAAAAGTCCAACTCAATTACGCCTTCTGATTACTGACCTATTTCTATCCTACTATTCCTCTCTTTGAACGCCTTGTCTATAATAATCAACTTAGTCCTTTGTTATACAAAAATTAACTCCTAAATCCTTTTACAGTCTGGTTTTCGGCCAGCCCATAGTTCTACTACTGCCCTTATTAATATTACAGATGATATTAATTCAGGCACGGAGGTCGGAAGTCTCACGGTTCTGGCATTGCTAGATTTTAGTTAAGCCTTTAATACTCTTATAGTATATTCATAGTTACCTGTTTGGTCGCCGGCAGCGTATATGTATTGAGAATGTATCATCTACTTGGTGTACGCCTGCAGGTGTGCCACAGGGTGGCGTTTTATCTCCTTTACTCTTCGCAGTATTTATTAACTCTATCACGAAAAATCTTTCCTCATCCTACCACCTACGCAGATTATTTGCAAAAATTATCACCAGGCATCGCTCCCTGAACTTAGCTTGGCAATTGATGTAATTAATTTAGACCTTGCTCGTATAAGCGACTGGAGTAATTAGTTCGAACTAAAGGTAAACCCTGGAAAGAAAGACTCAGGTCATTGTGTTGGGCAATTCTAGGATGATTACAAGGATCGATTGGGCTGCGCTTCCCCAAGTTTCTTTTAATGGTACCTTAATACGTTATAGCAGTGCAGTCAAGAACTTGGGTGTTCTTCTTGATACTGATTTATCCTGGGCTGCTCAGCTAAAGGAAGTCGAAAATTGTTTGCTACGGATGCGTCATTAAAGAGAGAATGAAGTTACGCAACTTCCTTTCATTTGACACCAGAATTGCTCTGGCCCAGACACTTCTACTTGAGACTATGCGGATGTCAGCTACCTTGACCTTTACGAAGACCAACTTGAGAAGCTCGAGCGACAACAACATTTTTGCGTATGATTCATTTTTGGTTTACACAAATTTCACAGATCACGTGTCCGAATTTCGAATTAATCTCAAATGGCTTCCCATTCGACTTCGCAGGCATGCTCACATCCTGTCTTTTTTATACAAGATTCTGTTCGACCCTTCCTATGTGTTTAAGCGGTTGGTGGAGAATCGCATTCTTTCATTAAAGTTATATCTAATTATATTTCCTTAAATATAATCTATTTATATTATGTATATTTAATATATTGTTCTATCGATCTCATTGATTCTTTCATTCACTCTTTCCATCCAAAGGTTGCCTGGAAGACATCGCTATTTGCCATAAGGCTGCCGATAGCAGTGTTCGTAGAGGCACTGCAATTACTCGGTGATGTGATATCATGAAGTAACGAGCGTCTATAGGCTGCAGGACGCTGTTTGTCGACCTCATTTAATACAAAAAAAAAACGCTAAAATAAAATTTTTCTTTTAGTTAAAGTTACCCCCCAGCGGCAAAGTAATCCAATTTTATCATTCGTCACACGCGCCACAAATTGAAAACATCTTTGCCTATCGCAGCCAAAGATCGGCCCGCTCGTATTTGCGAAGCGACTACTGAACACGTCGAGGTATCAATTTACTCGATAAATGGGTTCTCTGATATGCAGTAACCTTGTGCGGATGAAACGGTGCTCTTCAAATGCCAGCTGTTTGATTTAAGTCCATAAATAACTAAGACAGATGACGTACTACATGGAAACCACCAAGTCTTTTGTTCCTATGGCCGAAAGAAAAAGAATTTTACAACCTTATCTTAATTAATATTACATATGCGAAAGTAAGTTTGTTTGTCACCGGCTTCGCGCTTTATTTACTCATGCAATCTACTTGAAATTGTGCTTTCATTTATTTGGGAGTACAGGGAAAAACATGGGTTTCGTGCTGAAAAGTAAAAACAAATAATTTCAGTACATTTTAGTACCAAAAAATTCAATAGATGGCGCTTAGCTATTTTAAGAATATTAACAAATTAATATAAAGGTTACAGTGTGTTTTTTGCTTCACGCTTTATCTTATCAAGTCTACGTGAAATTTTAAAAGGAAGGATATAAAAAGCACCTTTCATCCCTAAAAGAGTAGTGCTTCCATCCATCCTTTCTAGAAATTCAAGCGGGCTAAGCCGCGGGTAAACTCTAGTGAACTTTAAAACTGTTTATTTAACATAAAAATTTTTTGTTCGAAGTTTCGCGTAATGTAGTCAAAAGATGTTGATAGTGATGTAATTGTTGTGAATGAATAAATGAGGTCAAACTCATACAAAGGTCGCCTGCATTGGTACCTCACACTCACCTATTTCTACCGCTAAATAGCAGTGTTCGCATTGCTGAGAGAGGCAGTAAATTTACGGAGTGAAGTGATATAATATCTTCAAGTCACAAGATCGCGAGAGGCAACGCGCTAGTGATATTGTTGTGATATTACGATCGTCTATAAACAGCTGTTACGCTTATTATCACGCGGACTGTAAACTTGCGTGTCGACCTTGTCTAATAAAAAAAATTCAATCAACATCTCAAGTGATATGATAAGTTAAAAATAACTCCGCACCAAAATCGCGCGTGACGAAATAAGCGGGCGACCGGAGTCAGCCAAGACGACGTTCACGTGGAGTAACGGGCAATAGCTAGTGTTCTTACATACATGTAACCAGCGTCTCGCCCCTGCTGCGCATTTTTAAGGTGTACAATACTGTAGTACATTAGTTTGATCTAACTCGTCGGGTTCAACCAGCGATAGCAATGCAAAAAAAAGTTAGTCTTGGTTCTCCTTCAGAGATAGACATATGCTATCACGGACTTTTTTGTAGATCTCTGTAATGTGTACATTACTGTAGTACATTATTTCGATCTATCTCGTCGGGTTCAGACAGCGTTTGCAATGTAATCATAAAAAAATGTGTTTATGTACGACATCAACTTAGAAACCTTTGAAATTATCAGTGTTTCTTTATTATACTATGCATTTATTGTATATAAAACTTCCTTTAGGATCACACTATCTATTAAATACCGCATTAAAACCTGTTGAGTAGTTTTATAGATCTCTCAGGGACAGACAGCAGAAAGCGACTTGTTTTATACTTTGTAGCGATGAATGTAATAAACTGTTTTAAACAGTAATCAAAATCAATAAACAAATTTTATTATAAAACTACATACTAGAAATTATCACTCATAATACAGTATGCTTAGGTCTGTAATAATGCCGCGATTAATAAATGATATACGCCCAGGGATATCGAGACTTGTTTGTCGAGGTATGCGCGAGGTCTCCAGTTCAGGCCTCAATTACCTGGATCATTTTGTCCCGTTCTCTGTCCATTCTACGCAGGCGATTCTCAGTTCAATCTATGCTTAAGGATTAGAATCGCTGTTCAATCAAAGTTAAACAGTAAAAACAAATAACGATCGAATGTTCTAGAACAATTCCCGTTCTAGAATAGTGTTTGAATTTCTTATTCTAAATTGAAAACAATTGCCTAACCACAACATATACAACCATTTTGTTGTGTGATCTTAATTTGAAATGAACAAAGTATTTTCTTAATTTAAATCTTTTATTTATTTAGCTCGACATACATTTCGCGAGATAGTAAGCATTACTACAGCCTATAGACCCTCGATGCCAGCTTTGTGACGTGAAGATATTATGTCACATTACCTAGTAATTTCACTGCCTCTCTCACCCTTCAAACTGGAATGTGACCACTGCTGTAAGGCGATATAGTGTCATCAAGTGTCTTGCTACCCAGAAAATCATTTCAGTACACAATTTGTCTAATAAAATTGTTTTGTCTTGTAGACATCTTCAGAAGCGAAGCCGGAGATAATGGCTGCTGTCACCGGGAGCGATGAAGAGCTGGACCGGCTGAGGAAGGTGTTGGTTGAAGCTATTGACGAAGAGAAGACCAGACCGCAAAGACAACGTGAGTTTTAAGGCTTAAAATGTGTACCCTATGTTAGATAGATATTTTCTTCCTATCTTGTGCGCCAAGGGTAATGGGTTCGATCCTCACCAAGGACAAATATTTATGTGGTGATATTTAGGTTTGTTCTATGTCTTAGTATTAAATATATGTATGCAAATATTATATTTGTGATTCCTCTGTTGTCTGATGTCCGTAATACAAGTACTTGAAGCGACTCATCTCAGAGTGAAGTCAATGTAAGTTATGTTATAAGAATTATTATTATACTCGAACAGTTTTGTACTACTTGACGCTTATTGCGCTGGATCTTACGTCATTCTTAGGCTGATACCCTAAATTCTGTAGTTACTCGTTACCTCAAGAAGTAAATATCTAAAACGACACTGTCAGACCATTAATTATTAACATCATACTAGCCACTGCCGAACATAGGCCTCTCCTAAAAGAGGGGGGGGGGGGGGGGAACCGGCCCATAATTGCCGCGCTAGGCAAGCGTGTTGGCAATCCCAGAGCGCGTGTTTTGGATGGATATACCGCCATCTATCGGTTCTGATACCTTAGTCGCCTCTTACAACACCTGATACAGGGGAAGGTACTGTACTTCTCTGTCGGTATTTCACGGGACGACTATGATTAAGTATTTTAACTTAATATTCTATATAAAGACTATGTTATAAGTATATTGTATTACATGACAATAAACAAAAATTTAAAAACATTAAAAATAGATATTGTACATTAAACAAATATATAATTATTTTATTTAGTATAGTAGCAGTAAAAAATATACTTTATCTAAAGATATATTTCGTCAGATTAGGTATATTCTTTATTTTATTGTCAGACCATTAGTTATAAAATAATTCATTTGTTTAGTTTTAAGACAAAGGTCTTTTAAGCGTTGGTGCTGACGGAGGTTCCATAAACCCAAGCAAAAGGACATGGAGCCTTCATCACTATCAGTTTTACTTGCAGGTTATTTTCAGGTAGATTGCTTAATGAACCTGTAGACTTAATAATAAGATCCGTCCAAAGTTAGCAGTCTTGTCTAGATAGGCTTGCTGCGCGATGACAGATTTGATATGTGACTTTGACTGTATATTTTAGCATCCTAGTGTCAGGAGTTTCACAGTTTTACTAGAGTTAGACCTCTTACAATGGCCGCCTGCATTGGTACCTCACCTATTTCTACCGCCAAATAGTTGTGTTGACATTGCTGAAGGTTTGATGGTTGAGAGGTAGTGAAATTACTGGGTATATGTGACAAGATACTAATCTTCAGTTCACAAAGTTAGTTACATGCTAGTGATTTCTTTGTGCTGACACGTGTGTCTATAGGCTGCGGTCACGTTTATCATCAAGCGGATCGTATGCTTGTTTGCTGACTTCATAGTATAAAACAACTTTATTATCAGAAAATACGTGTGGAGAGCCCTAATTGCATAAAACATATATTGATTCTTGATTTTGTCCAGGATAAATCAGTTTGATGTAACTGAATGTCTTTTTTATTTTACCTTAAGTTGCATACGTACGAAATAAGGTTCCCTTATCGCTAAATCGTATTTACAGACCACTTACAGCGCCCCGCGGTTCCTTCCACTCGCGTTAAGATGTATAACTTCAGACTAACTTCGCACCTCCACCTCACCATAGGCAATACTTAGATTCGGTGAATTGAAGAGTTTGATGCTGTTGCTTGATGTTCTAATATCAGAATTGTTTCAGAGAAGAGACGTGATGCGAGAGAAGACGCTAGGACAAAGAGGGAGTCAATGCTTGGTCACATCGAGCTGACGAAGCAACTAAACGAGGACGATGAAGCCAGGGACTACGCTGCTGAAGAGGTATACCCTTAGTTATTAAAACCCTAAAGATAACACTTATTTGAAAAGAGTTAACTTGCCCTAGGTTATAGGCGGATTCGAACCTGCTATTTCTTCTTAATACTTCTATTTCCGGAAGATTTCACTACCGGTGTGCTTCTTAGATTATAGTATTAAAGGTGCGCAATACCAACCAAATAATAAATGAAATATAATTTATTATTTGGTTCTATCTCGTCAGGTTCAAACATTATTTGCAGTGAAATTGCATAAAATGGTGTATATTTACGACCATCATAATAGACTCTAAAATTATCAGTGTTTTCCTGCTATATTTTCCATGTATTATACATATAAACCTTTCTCTTGAATCACTTTCACACACACAAAAAGCCGCATCCAATTCCGTTGCGTAATTTTGAAGATCTAAGATTTTTTTTCATACTATGCAGTGATTGTTCGAATTAAAGTGCAACTATTAACATTGCTGCTCCTTAGTTGACATCATCTGTGCAGCTATGGTCGTTACAATGAATTAATTTCAATGCAGTCCATTACGCACTCAACTGTGAAATGATCTCGCATTGTCTTTGGCCAACCATTATTCCCTTTTTTATTACTGTCAAGGACAGAGACATTCCATTAAAAATACGATGCGGTGTCTCGCTTTTGGAATTGTTTCATATGGATAGGCAGTCGTTTAAAAATGGTTGCTATAGACAGAGGTATAATTTACCAACGCGCACAACTAGATTCTAACTGTATTGAATAGTTTTACTATAATTAATTTCACTTAAATGTTGGCAACTGCAACGCTTGGCTAAGTATGCTAGTTTATTTGTATAGTTTATATTTCTGAGCACATCCTATGAGAGATCGCTTAATCCCTACTAATCCCTACTAATATTATAAATGCGAAAATAACACTGTCTGTCTGTCTGTTATGCTTTCCCGCTTAATCCTCTAAACCGATTTTGATGAGATTTGACGAAGACAATCTTTAGAACTGAGAAAGGACAAAGGCTATTTTTTAATTCGAGAAAAGGGTTAGGAGGGGTTGAAAAGGGGGATGAAAAATTGTATGGAAGTATCGCTATTTTTGGAACTAGAACGCGGACGCACGGCACGCGGACGAAGTCGCGGGCACAGCTAGTAGTTGATATTGCTCGAATAATGTAGCGGCGGAATCATTATATCAGCCTTTCGGAGTCCACTGCTGGACATAAGCCTTCCAAAAAAAGTGGGAATTTTAATCGTAATTGCCGCGCTGGGCAAGCGTGCTGGCAATCGCAGAGCGCAACTTTCGCAACGGGGATGCTGCTGACCATCCTTGCCCTGTGCATTTGAGCTACACTGTTGTATATGGATATTCTAACATCTGTCGGTTCTGGTACCTTACGACACCTAAAGGTGGAGGTACTATTCTCAGGTACCGGTAGAGCGGTGGAATAATGGGGGTTTAATGAGAGTATAATATCAATTTTGATGTGACACGTATTTTTTATATATCTGTTTAGTTAAGAAGTATTAACCTACACACTTTATAACGATAATAGACGAGTAACTAAAGGTTTCAAAGGCGTTTCTTCCTGCGTATGCTAAGATAGTGATCTCTTTATAGAACCCCACACAAGTCCTCCGGATGTTTTTCCAGAGAACTATAGTATAGGGTTTTTCAGAAATAGACCAAAGAGGTTCTCAATAAGCGTCTATAGGCTGCAGTGATCACCTGCCATCAAGGGGGCCGCGTGCTTGTTTGCCACCATTGTGGTATAAAAAAATTACCTGATGTACCAAAGTTAATTACATTTTGAATATTTTTAATTCATGTTACCACAGGGTCTTCACCCAGACGGTTACGCCGACCACCACGAGCAAGTAAACGAGACAACTGCCTTCGACATGAGCAACTCCGAGTTCTGGTCTTCATTCTCCAGCAGCGAGGAAGCCTTGCTCGAGTGCGAGGGTCTAATCCTAAACCTGCCTCTTACACCTCATAGCAATTGCCACCGTAAGGCTTCTAACGATGAGAGCACATCAGCATCAAAAGCCAACGCGCTTACATACAGGTACCCCTTTTTTAACATGTATTTTTTAAAATTGGGGGGGGGGGTATCATCAAAGTAGAATAGTACCTTCTGTACCAGGTGTTGTAAAAGGCGGCTGAGGTACCGAAACCGAAACATGATGGTATATCCTCCTAAAATATTATAGCTAATGCATCAAGGCAAGTATGGGCAGCAGCTATACCGCCGCGAAGCTATGCTCCACAATTATAATGCCGGGTCTGCCCGGCGTGATTATTATGGGCGTTACTCCCCCTTTCTTGGAGAGGCCTATTTTCAGCAGTGAAAGTCCATGACTGCTGTACATAGTTGTAGACCAAAAGATTTACTATTGCATCGGTAGTGTGCCTGCTTTCAGCGTGATCCTGCGGTTTTAGTCAGATCATCGATCCTAATGGATCCAACCCCTTCAGCGCTTGTCCATCCGTCTAGCTATGACGATTACTTTGGATCTTTTACGGATCTCCTCATTCCTTGCATTGCCCTCTCTGTATTTAATTAGACTATTTTGATTTGTAAGTCCGATAGAAAGAGACCACATTAATTGAAGACTTTGGAGTTAATATCTGTAATAAAAAATGTTTAAAAGCCATAAACTATATACTGTTATTTACTTCCAGGGTCCCTCTAAACGGGTATTATTTCTTCGTATTCAATTCCGAAAACGAAGTGCAGACAAACTTCATCAAGGCGAGGTTCGACCTTCAGAAGACCAAGTACGACGTCGCCAGAACTGCCCTCAGGGAGTGCAGAAACAGTACCGCGAGATGCGACCTCAACTTGGACATATTTTCAAGCCAAAAGGTAAGAATGGCTGCATTTGTACCAAAAACACTTATACTTGCTAATTTGCTAGAGTTATTTTTATGTGACGAAGTCGACAAGCGGGCAGTCCTTCTGGGAATCCGTTTTTATACAGTGGAACAGTTTGGGGGTAGAATTGCTTTAATTTTGCCCCGCTCGTGAAAACAACGCGGCATGTTTGGGGAAATTGCTGTTGTGGACGCTCGGACCCTCGCCGTTACTAAAAGACCTGTAAAAGGCCCGGTGTCAAGATTGCGCCGGTCTCGCAGGCTAGACAATGAGAATATTTACATGAATTCCCTCGATCTTTGTGAATGGTCTTCACCCAAAAGTGGTCTTATAATTCTTGATATAAGAATTAAACCAATATAAGACAATGAAGCCAAGGCATTCAGTTTCAATGATAGTAAGCATTACGCTCGTATCAAGGACATCTAGCGCACTCTCAACTTTAAGACATAAAGATATTACCCAGTATCTTCACTGCCTCTTTCTTCTTTCAACCCGAAACACTACAATGCGATATCTGCTGTTTGTCGGTAGTAATAGATGGGAGTGAGGTATCAATGCAGGCGATCTTCGTGTGATATCTGCATTATGTGACTTTCTTTCTTCATTATGGACCTTTCCTTCTTCTACGGATCTTTTGATCTAAATATATATTTTTTGAATAATGGGGAAAGACAAAGGCTTTTATCCCGAAATAATGTATAATTCCCGTGGGATTTAGGATTTACCAAAACGTAAATTTTTATACGTATGTAATTTTAGTACAACATAAAATCAGTAGATGATGCTGAGAAATTTTAAACACGCACTTTTGGATAAAATCTCATCAGAATATGCCAAATACGGCTCGAATTTTTCGACCTCAACTAACTAATATCATAAATGTAAAGAGAATTTATTTCTTCTTTACGCTTTATCGACTCAACCGAATTAAGGGTATATTTTGGGTTCTGTATACATGATTAATTCATCGGGGTGCAGCCAGGGGTTAAACCTATGTCCTGATACATTAAAAGGACATTTAATAATGCTGTTTACAAGTTAAAACAACATGAGCAATTAAAAGTTATGACAAATACGCATAATTAAGAATCTTGTAAACATAACACGAATTTATGGATGTAATTTACTGGGCTCGTAAAGGTTCTTTAGTTGATGATCCGAGGTCGTCGTGATGTCGATTGCGTTTGTATTACACTGGTGGTTGTATTACACTGTGCGATTGTATTACACTGGTGCGTCCCCGGGTTATACTTGCCATGTCAGTTCTGCGAATTATATACAGGTACATCTTTGTACGTGCTCACTTTAGGTATACTTTTCAAGGGAGTTAGGCAAACTTTTAAGTGGGTTAAGCTGATTTTTAAGGAGAAAGGCTGTTTTTAGAGGAGAAGGGCTGAATTATAAAGAAGAGTCAACGTTTTCAGGGGAAAAAGCTAATTATTAAAATTTCAAGGCAGGGAGCTGATTT
The DNA here is from genome assembly GCA_020976665.1 of Heortia vitessoides. NCBI lineage: Eukaryota > Metazoa > Arthropoda > Insecta > Lepidoptera > Crambidae > Heortia > Heortia vitessoides. The sequence continues at coordinate 13,325,996 of JACJUM010002768.1, forward strand.
TTATAGGGTTAGGGTAGACTTTTACGTGGGGACTGTTTTTCAAGAGAATGGACACTTTTTTAACGCTGTTTAGTTATTTTTGCTGATTATAATACTTATTAAGAAATTATTCTTCTAATTTTTACTCTCTGTTTGTTTCTTGACAAGAAGTTTCCGGGAAGTGTTTGTACGAGAGATGGAAAGTATAAAGAAGATATTGAATAAGGAGTGAAAGTTAGAAATAGTATTGATGTAGCCTTGCATGCTTTTATGGGCAGGTTAAAAGGTTTCAAGAAAGGTCCGGCTGGCTGTTCATAGAGGTGTGTTGGTTCCATCACTGATATATGGTAGTGAATGTTGGATGTGGCTGAAGAAGCACTCGAGTAGAATAAATGCTGTTGAATTGAGAGGATTTCGAAGTATGTATGGTGTGAGTTTGAGAGATAGATTAAAGAATAGTGTGATAAGAGATTGATGTGGTGTAAAATATATTGTAAAAACAATAGAGAAAGGAATGTTGAGATGGTTTGGATATGTAGAAAGGGTGGATGAATGTAGAATGACTACACAAATTTAAAGAGCGCAAGTGAATGGAAGGGTGAAATATCTTAACCTGGTAGAAGAGGTGTATAAAAGGACTAATGCGAGTAAGGGAAGCAAGAGAGGTATGCCAAGATCGTAACAAGTGGAGATTCTCTCTGCCAACCCGGATAGGACACAGGCGTGATGTATTTATGTATGTTTGTCTCTTAGTTTCGGCTGATCTCTGAAACAGCTGCAACGATATAACAGGGCTTTTACTTGCATAATGCTGATATTATGAGGATTAACTTAGGCTACTTTTATTGTTCTCATGAGAACGGGAATACGCAAGTGAAACCGCAGGGTGATGGTACTCATAATAACGAATTTACCTAAATGCATACATAGTACACGTAAAGTATATACCATAATAAGTTTCAGCGACTCCGTCCGCATGGAATAGTGAATTTGGTGGATATAGTAGCTTTGTCGGTGAATGGACTATCCAACACTGAAAGAAGTTTTCAAATCAGACCAGCGTTTCCTGAGGTTAGCTCGTTCAAACAAACAAACTTCACGTTTATAATATTAGTATAGACGATATATATAAAATATAATATTATATATTAATAATTTTAGTTAGCTTCAATTTTAGTTAGAAGTTCTCCGATACTTTGGACGCATTGATTTCATTTTATACATATTGCAATTTGCGTGGACTGAGCGATCGATTCGTTCATCGTGAACGCCTCATCAATCTTGAGATATAATGAACTGGCAATTTGTTTAGGTTCACCATCGTTTGTTTACTTTGATGCAGTAGTCAATTTACAACACAAGGTATACCTTAGAACTAAATACAGCAAACATTTAAGAAGAATACAAAAAAATAACATTTTAACTAACACGGGCTTTTGTCTGGCCCGGTGGCGAAGGTGGTAGTGATCCTATCTTGTGCGCTTAATATCGTGGGTTCGATCCCCGCCCAGATCCTAATAATAATTCACACAACCTCACATATATTGATCTGACTCTAGGGTGAGATGCTTAAATCACTTGTGTTACGGACATCCGAAAACACAGGAATTACAAACATAATATTTCAATCCTGGGTGTTAAATAAAGGTTTATTTAACACCCAGACACAGAACAAACGCAAATTTCACATAAAACTTTGTCCTGTCCGAGAAAGAACCCACGACCTCTGGTGCACAGGATAGGATAACTACCTTCTGCGCCATGGGGCCTATCGTATTACTATGCTCAAATCTGTAACATAAACAAAGTAATGTAATGCCCATGTGGCACTTACCCCAGTATCAGTAAACCTCGCATTCTTCCAGTCCTATCAGAAGTTACGTTTTATCTCCTTTGAAACAAATACAAATTATGATTTGAAATGGCATATTTTGTTATCATTATTTTATAGTATTAAACAAAGTTACTTTTCGCTGCTTGTCCGCTTGTTCTTTAAAACAACGCAAGAAATGCGATGCGATTTGATGCGATTCAAGACGAATGTTTAACAATAAAATAAACTGATATTATTAGAGCGATAAGATAGATCGTTAAATCGAGATAGATCAATATAATATACTACAGTATTGTATACCTTAAAAAGATCTACAAAAAAGTTCTCGATGTCACATGTCTATCTCATAGGGATAACCCGCAATAACCATTTTTTATCCTCAGTCGAGCAAAGCCGGGGCGGGTCGCTAGATTTATATATTTCTATAAAGTGGCCATCGATCTTTAAGGTCTGTCACTGTGTAAATTAGACCCTACAAAAGATTAATTAGAGAGCAATAAAACGAACCTTGAAATTCTAAGGATCACTTAGCATTAAAGCGTCAAATACAAACAAACCAACAAGGCGATAGTAATAAACTATATTTTACTATCTGTTGCCCTCGGTAGCGTTGACTCGTATAGAATTTCTGACCTAGGTTATCTATATATCGTGGACTAGGTTGAAATGTAAAATCTTGGTATACTATTATTTTATTACTCATTGGCTGGCAGAGTAGCGTTGTACCGGATGTCATAAGAGGCGACTTATATAGCTTTACCGAACAGATGGCGGTATATTCACTCGAGGCAGTGTAGCTCAAATGCAACAGGCCGGGGATGGGCAACAGCATCCCCGTCTCGAAAGCTGCGCTCTGTGATTGCCAACACGCTTGCCCAGCGCGGCAATTATGGGCAGAATTCCCCCTCTTCCAATAGCTGA
>JACJUM010002768.1:13329043-13343436 GCA_020976665.1 Heortia vitessoides
AAAACAAACATAAATATCATCATTCAAATATTTGTCCTGGGTGGAGATCGAACCCATGACCTTTGGCTCACAAGAAAAGATCACCACCATCTGCGCCATCGGTCCCGCCGAACTTAAACAAATGCATGAATGCGCATGCGGTGATATTTCCCCTCATTTCGTATTTCACAAGTATCGCACATAAAATGGACGTTGAGAAGTTATTTTGCAGAAGGAAGCTACATTTTATTATGTCAGATAATGTTTAACGATCAAATTGTTTACCTACGAAAATAACGCGCTTCCACAGATTGGTACGTGCAGAGGTGTTGCTTGAATTATCATAGTGAGTCCTATACCTAAGGTGGTAGGTAAGGTGCGGATACGACTTCAGACCCGGTCTTCTTTAATACCTCTTCTACCTGGTTCAAGTATGCTCGCCAAATTTTCCATTAATACCGGCAGACTAGATTAGTACCTCCCATTGCACCAGGTGTCGTAAGAGGCGACTAAGGTACCAGAACCGTCAGGTAGCGATATATCCATCTGGAACAGTGCATTTCAAATGCACAGGGTGGGGATGGGTTAAAGCATCCCCGTTGCGAAAGCTGCGCTCTACGATTGCCAACACGCTTGCCTAGCGCGGCAATTATGGGCAAAAAGGTTGCCGATTAGGAGTTCAGTGACATACACACGTACAGTAAAATTGTATGTATAAAGACAATCAATATATATATATATATATATATATTGATTGCTATTACTTTCACCATCATAACATTTTTTTTAATTACTGAAAATGACGTGTTTTGGCAGATTTTCCCAACTTTGTGATCTAACTACTGGAAAGCGATACGCAATTTTTAGGATTTATTATTCTTAGAATAAATAAATATACACATATCCATACTCCGATACAAAGTTTACCACCCAGACACAGAAAAATCACAAATATAAGAAATAGTGTTAACGATGTGGAAAATGAGACTTCGCTTGTTGCATCTAATATTTTCTCATCCAATGTAAAGCAAGCCACCCACCACATAATCCGTGGCGCGCATCAAAAATAATCCTAAAGTTCATAGAACTGTTCCAGTCAAGATACCAACTGAAAACATTTTTTTTAATCTGAAATATTTGTTTATGTGTCTAATTATAGTGCAAGAAAGATGTTCGAATGGAAAATCCGTAGCACTTAAATCGAATACTTGGGAAAGTTTATAGTTTATTTTACTTTCCAATCTTTTGAAGCGACGACCACACGTTTTCCGTCTGACCGCGCATACCTAAGACATTACGGATGTCAGCTGTTTTTCGTATATTCTAGAACAATCCATAGAGATCTTGGTATTAGCAGTGAACAACCTGCCCACTAGTCAACCGTCAGCTGCCCAATTCTCTCCATTCTCGCTATATGACGGGCAAGATGGCGCAGATGGTAGTGTGATGGTAGTATGTTGTTGGTAATGGTGTGATCTTGTGCACCGGAGGTCGTGGGTTCGATATCCATCCAGAGAAAATATTTATAAGATAAATATTTGTACCGTGTGTGGAAGTTATTTATATGTATTTAAGTGTTATATTTGTTATAAAAAAGATGTAGTTCCGTAAAATATGTAGTTTAATTATGGCAACTTTAACAAGTGCGAAATATAAATATACAGTGGTTTTTTGATCTCATAGCCAAAGAAAAGTGGTTGTAATTATGCATAATGAACTAGAATACTAATTATCGGTAATAATATCAGTCATTAGAATTCCACTGTTAGCTACAGGCCTTCCTAAGAAACGGGGATTTTTGCTAATAATTGCCGCAATAGGCGTGTTAGCAATCGCAGAGCGCAGTATTTGCGATAGAGATGTTACCGGCCGTTCCAGGCCTGTGCATTTGCGCTACAGTGAGTTGGATGGATATGCCATGCCATCTGTCGGCTTTTGTACCTTCTGGCCTCTTACCACACCTGCCCAATACCAAAGGGAGGTGCAATTCTACTCTGCCGGTACCTAACGGCAAAATTTAAATCTACATATTTGAATATCATATCTGTAGCTCCTGAGTTAATTAAGTTATTTATTACAGGTTCAGGTCAATGTTGGTAAGATTGTTATTAAAAAAACAGATTACTGGTGGTTGAATGAACTAGCCGATGTCTTAAAATTAAGAAACAATACAGTCTAGAAGCTTAGTAGTTTCCATATAAATTAATTCTTCATAATTGAATTCGTTAACGAGCACATAAGTTTGAAACTGTTTGCGGTTAATTCTAGCAATTGAAAGGTTTATTTCTGTTAGGTTAATTAGTTTGCGGACTGGCACGCGTAATCACTGTGGTTTCTGCGCGAGACAGCATGGTCACTATATATTGACATTTAATTTTAAACTACACGAGCGAGTGTAGATTTTTGTTTACACTTTTGACAGCGTGGTGGCGCCACTTGCTATGGATTGACGGATTTGATATCTTAAAAATGCAATTTCAAATTAATTTATTGATTTCTATTATAAATGCGAAAGTAACTCTTTTTGTTTGTTACGCTTTCCCGCTTTAACATCTTTACCGATTTTGATGAAATTTGGCACTGACAATCTTTAGATCCTGAGAAAGGACATAGGCTATTTATTTATTCGAAATAAGGGCTCTAAGGGGTCTAAAGGGGGGATGAAAAGTTGTATGGAAGTATCACTATTTTTAGAGCAAGAAACTTGAAACTTAATTTGCAGGAAATTGATTCGATATAAAGAGGTATTACCCAAAAAAAGCTAGTCCACGCGGATAAAGTCGCGGGCACAGCTAGTACAATATAAATAGAGTTTCATGTGACGCCCTGCGAAGGCATTGCAATATGTAAGAACTAACTACTAGCTAGCTTTACTACCAATATCAAATTTATATAATCTGGTATACAATAAAATTAATTACAATAAATTAACATCTGATCTACAATAAATATGATAACAATATTTGGATTTTTAAAAGATATTTACACAAAAACACAGCATTGATACATTTGGTTATTTTGCATTTTATTGATTGTTTAAAATTATTTTTTAAATGGATTTGAAAGTATGTCGTTACATTTTCTAGTGGATTGGAAGTAATATAACAATATAAGGTCATCGCTCCGTCTCACGTGCAAGTATTTAGGTGGAAGAAATGTGAGATGACTGAATTGTTTTCCTTCACCATTGCAGCCATAAACAATCTACTAGGCCTTCCCAACAACTCTATTGCATTAGAGAGCGAGCTATGCTGTTACGAACAGACATACCGCCATCTGTCATTTCCGGTGCCACTGTCGTTTTTTACGACACCTGTACTACTCTGGCAACCTGCGGTAAATGCCTAATTGTGCCTATAAGATCAGGCTAGACCTAGTTTAGGTACTTCAGCATCAAAATGTATTTTAGTTTAAGTTTCCTTTTGTTGAAGAAAGTTATTATTATTCTCAAAACACTGAGGGTGTTTCGGTTTATAACTAAAATTCAGGGGCTTAGGCCAAGTGAACTTCAGGATTATGATAGGGGGCAGGAGTATCATCTTGTAAGAACTTTCGGACAATACGGCAGGTGTTAAGAATTGCCGCTTTCTGCATAGTGATGTAAATGCTTTCTGCTAAGTCAAGGGTCCGTTAGGCATTAAGTAAGTGCTTGTAAATGACCCAGTTGAAAGCACCAGAGGTACAATGTAGACTTTGTTCGTATTTCATATTTTAACTATTTCTTCCTTTAGTTCTGTGTATTCATGTATTTTTTCTGTGATAGTTTTATGTAGGTTGTGAGTGTTTGGGCAAGCTATGTCTATAATATATACTGTATTATTTGTCTTATCAACTAGAGTAATGTCTGTTCTATTGTTACGTACAGTTCGCTCAGTCAGAACGGCTATATCAATATACATCTTATAGCGGTTTCCAGTATTGGTTTTAGGCTATATTAAAAGTATAGCAAGAGTTTAGTAGTAACGAGTTTATATTTGATGGTTAATTTTTGATGAATTATGTCACGGATTTGGTTTGGTTATGGCGGTGAGTATAATCTGTTTGGCCGAGGATGGGGCAGTCGCTTGTTATGTCTTGGATAGTTTCGGGTTGTCTATTGCATTTTCTATTATTATTATTATTAATTTAAAGTGTTTTGATTTTCAGGTGGTCCTCGAAGTTCCACTGCGCAACAACGACTCTCTATGGAACGAGCAGTTTGTGATTATATCTGAGTGCGAACCGCGGACTTCCATCTACCTTTTTTGTGTCATCGCTGTACCTATCGTTATAATGATGTTCGCTTTCCAATAACAATAGTTTGGGGTGCGTTTGAACCCCAATATTCAACACCGAGTCTTATATTGTTTGATGTTGTATCAGGACTTTGTTTACTCCATTATTGGAGTAATGATTGTTTTCAGTGTACCAATTACAGTAAAATCCGTTCATCATGACCCCGCCTATATTGACGCTTAGTATGAAGTATGAGATAAGTTTGAGGATATAATGACTTCACGGTTATATAACGCTCTCCGGTTATAGCGACTGACTTGATTCCTAACATCTCCTATTTTCGTGATCATACCCTCCCCTCTCTTGCGACTACGTTAGACAAACGTGCCTCGTTTTATCGATTTATTTTTCATTATCCACATACGTTTTGTAATGTGTTTATTAAACTATATATCTAACATGAGGACATAGTTGCTCTTACATATGTTTTAAGTCTTTGCTTCTCAGTTCCCTTCCATGTCATTAAAAGCGGATTTTACTTTACTTGCCAATTCAAGAATAAACCTGATTACTTTTGGGATATTATAATATGCATATTATAATCTAAATCTAAAACATATCTATTGAATACAATTTTGAATTATATCTCATTATTTTTTAAATGGAATTTATTATTTTTAATTAAATGATGCATTTATATAATTTATATAACTTTTGTAGATAATTCCCTTGCGGTATTAATAGATGAAAAAATGCATCTGTTTTAGTGGTTAGAACGCTTCGCAGACTTCGCTAGTAACGAAAATCTGCTAGTTTATATTATGTCTTTCTTTGGGAGATAAAAATGTTGACATTAAAAACTATAGATTTTATCACATCAATTCAGTCAGTCAGTAATCTGAATTCTTGCTATGTGACATACACTTATAAATTTGTTAGTTAACATTTTCAATGAAGCATGTACATTGTTTTTGAGAGTTATTCCAAAAAGACATTGTATTTCGTTTATTAAAACAATTTATTGCAAAATAATTAGACGTGTAATTTCATTTTGTTATTTGTTTGTAATATTGAAGTTGTTTTTAAATGAGTACAAATAAGTTATGATTATATATTATCATTAGTTTTGTTACAATTTGTTTTCTATATAAAAAATATATTTTGTAAATATTGTATATTTTTGAAAAGTGAAATAAATCGCTAAAATTATACAGCGGGAAACACAGATCAATTTCACGATGAGAAGAAGCCATTTTAAAATAAGTTTTAATATATTTGTAGGACATATACAGGGTGTTAATAAATATTATTGTTATCATAAAGACGTTAAGAAAACAAATATTAATATTTGAAAAAAATGTTTGCCATATTTTTCTAGTAGAATTATACATGTTTTTAATTTTTTTACCTACAAAATAAGTCACATTAATGAGGGTAAAAAATGTCGGGTATTATTTGTTACATGATACCAGATTTCTGGTATTAATCAACTCTATTATAAAGATGAAACATTCGACGGACGGAAATTCAATTGGCGTAAAGGATATACAGGGAAAAATGTTGTATTTATATATTGCTGACTATAGTTAATAGTTTTAAGTAAAAGAGGATTGAATTTCAATAACGTTTGTTAAAACAGCATAAACATAAATAAAAATAGCTGTTCAAATGATAAAGTTGTAACGAATTAATTCTTTTTATTTTCGTTTTTGTTCTTCATGTAAGTAAACCTGCATATTGTCACTTTACTACAATTGAATGTATGACCGTCGATATCTTCGCTTATTACGAGTAAACTCAAAATGTACTAGACATATTTTAAAAATTGTTTCACCATAATAAAGCTATATCTAACCAAGTATCATAGACTGTTATACTATAGCATATAAATAGGTGCTTTTGTACGTTTGTAACAAATAAACTTACCGATTACAAAACCTCTATCGATAATCAAAAGTTACATTATCAGCCAGAATCATAAGCTATATATATTTTATCCACATATTCTTAAGGGGAGAGGAAGTACGCGAATAAAACCGCGGTGCTCTGCTAGTTATTAATAAAAGATTATAGCAGTCGCTCATGGCACCATTAAAGCGAGAGTCGATCTTTGAAGTTAAGGATCTATCGCAACGGTTGGCTTTCGGATGGGTGACCCAAAACTTACTGTTGGACCATTGTAGTATGCATTAGCTCCACATGGTGGTCAATGACCTGATGAGTTAATACCTCCTTACTCATAAGATATAAGGAAATTAAACATTTAGTTTTGCTAGAAAATGTTTTAAATATAAATGATAGACCATAAAGTTTGTAAACATTATATTTATGATGTTAGGGAAAAGAAGATGTTTGTATCTTAATATGTATTTCATTTTTGTTAATATCTTGTTATGTTTTATTAAACAATATGTAAAGTTTAATTTTGTATGAATCCGCCTTTAATAAATATCACATTAAATTAAAAATAACAGTAATATATATACTGGCATTTTATTTATATACCTTAAGCTGTGGTACGCAGAGCTACCGGAACCGACAGATGCCGGTATACCTACTAAAACAACGTACTTCAAATGGAACAAGGCTGGGACGGACAAGCATTTGCCGCGGAGTTACGCTCTACGGCAATTATAAAATAATTCCCCTTATCTTGGGAAGACCTAGGTCCAGCAAAAGACGTTACGCTTCTATGATCATCCTATCAGGCATAGTAAGTCCACTGCTGTTAAAACCGCAGTATCGCGCTGGACACAGGCTGGATACAACTATACTGCAAATATTGATGATGAGCTTTTTTAGTCTTGGCAGCTTCGCGGTCAGGGTCAGATAATTGTAGATGTTTTTCAAAAGTCGTGGGTTCGAATCCTATTTGTTAGTTACTTGGAAAACTTGTTTTTAAATTTTATTCTTGTTGATATTAGTCGTTCTTTAAATGGTGAAAATAAAAAGAATTGTGTGTATTCCAGAGATATATATATTTATATAATATATCCATATATAATATTTAAACCTTTATTAAACCATATACACACACATTCATTCACACTTACATTGCATATATGCCTATGAGAACAGGCTAGACCTTGTTTAGGTACTTAAGCTTTAAAAATGTATTTTAGTTTAAGTTTCCTTTTGTTGGATATAATTATTATTTTTATAATAAACTAACAGCGCCCAGAGGTTTTCCCCGCATTAAGTTGTAGATTTTTCCACCTCCCTTTCACCCCTTTAAGGGGTGACTTTCAAAAAATTATTTTACATGAAATCAAAAGAATCTAAAACGCTTTATATAAAAATTGTATTTAATTAATAACATAGCACTGAAAAAAATAATTACGTGTTTTGTAGTCTAGGTAGCTCAGCGGTCAGATAATTGTAGATGTTATACAAAGGTCGTGGGTTCGATCCCACTTATGATTGTATAAAATAGCCGTATAGCAGGTTTGGACGTTCTTGAAATCAAATCTCGTGCCTGTGACATACATCTGCCAATGTTTTATCTAAATGGTGATCAAATAACTGTTAATTGAGCTCAATGTTAACTGGGCATATCAAGTGTCGAGGTTTCCAAGAAACTCTAATTGCAAGGCGATCTTGCGCGCCACGGATAGTGGGTTCGATTCCCACCCAAGTCAAAATGTGTGATAAAAAAGAGCTTTTGATATAGTGAGTCGTAAACCGCTTCTTCAGAAGCTTATACATAGGCGATTCTGAGGGTGTTTTCTGTTTAAGCCATTTGCAATATAAATTCCAAGTCCTCAAATGGATTTAATATGAACCTGCCCAAAACTATATAATACAGCTGCCCACAAGGATCTATTATCCGTACTCTTATTATTTTAAATTCTAACGGCTAGGTTCAGTTTCAGTATTAAAAAAGAATATCTAATCAACTTCCCTTTCCTTCGGCTGTCTCCTCTTAATAAATCACGACAATTCGTCACTCCGTTTTGCCGTGAAAGACGGATAAACAAACAAACACATACACTTTCCCATTCATAATTAGTAGTATGGATATCAACAAATATTGCAAACGGGACAATCAACATTATATGTTAATGCCACCTTCATTTGAATTAGATAAATCAATTCACAACATAAATAAAATGGCGCGAAAATACCGTGATATTCTAACGGACGTATATTTTCGTTTCGATATCCATTTGTGTTCCAAGAATCAAGAATCACAAAGAAACAAATCACAAGAATCATCCAAGAATCACAAATATACTATATGCACTGGGTAGTAATCGAATCCACGACCCTTAGCGCACAAGATAGGATCACTACCATCTGCACCATCGGGCCCGGTAATCTCAAAAATGCATGATTTTCAAAATTCTTTCACCATTACAAAGAGAGATATATATCTATCTATATATCTGTCTTTACTGAGAGATATTAGTTATATTATTGACCTGACTCCGAAATAAGTCGCTTGTGTTACGGACATCAGACTACAGAGGAACCACTAAAACACTTAAATATGAGTAGATATTTAAAACCCAAATACAGACCAACCACAGATATACATTATATAAATATTTGACCTGGGTGAGGATCGAACCTATGTCCCGTGGCGTACAAGATAGTCACTACCATCTACGCCAGCAGGCCTACCAAAGTTTATAATATAAATGCTTGGAGATTCAATGTCAAATGGGCATCAACAGATACTTCAATACCACGAAAGCACCAGCTATTTATAAAGTTCAAAATTCAATGGGAAAACATGCAAATTCAACCTTATCCACAAATGCTACGTTCGCAGTATTGAAATACCTTTTATCAATATTAAAGCACCGGTGTCGTTTATACCTACCTACCAGGATAAATAACATTGAATCCTGAGTCAAGGAGTGTCAATGCGCCTTGGTTCATCACACTGCGATGAGCTGAAACAGACGCTGCCAGACTATATTTAAAGTCTTCGTTAAATTGAGTACTCTTAGTGCAGGAGTCCGCTTCATTATTTCCACGTACATCAAGTCAGCCATTCTTTTTAAATCACTAGCATTAGCAGCGTATATCATTCATATTGGAAGTTCACTGCTGGATATAGGCCGATCTAAGGTAGGGAGATTTTTGGTCTTAATTGAGATCTGCCCATAATTGCTGCGGTGGGCAAGCTCAGGCTCGTGATTAGAATGCTGGTGTCCATCTCATCATCTTGTTTCATATGAGGTACGCCGTTTCTTTCCAACGACTCAACGGTTTTTAAGTCTGTTTCTTACAACTACTTGTCGATTAAGGTACCAGAACCGACAGATGGCGGTTTATCCATCCGAAACAGTGCAGCTCAAATGCAAATGGCGAAGATGGGCAGCAGCATCTCTGTCATGAAAACGGCGGTCTGCAATTGCCAACACGCTTGCCCAGCGCGGCAATTATGGACAAAAAACATCCTCTCTTGGAGAGGCCTTTCTCCAGCAGTGGACTACTAATGGCTGGTATAATGATGATAATTAAACATATGTTGCCTGATATCCGTAACACAAGTGCTTTAAGCTTATTTCAGAGTCAGGTCGATGTATGAGATGTCGTGTGAGTAATATAAAAAAAATGATAACGTTTTGTTAAAAAACTTCATCAACGTGAGTGTGTACTAGAAATATGATTTGTAACTGAGTTCTATTTAAATTATTTTGTTGATTTCGAGACAAATTAAAACCAATCAAAGTCTTAACAGGCGATTTTTTATGAGTCTACGCTGAAAAATTGGCTAGGTTCTTAATTGGCATATTAATTTCAGTTTCGAGCCCTAATTATAGCTGATCGACCTCGTTTTTGCCGGGAGTACCCATCGTCCATCAAAGGCAATTCAATACCACTTAAGTTGCGAATATAAATAAAGTTCAAAATTCAAACAAAAACGGTGGAATTTGGACTTTATTAACTAATATTACATACGCGGTTTTGAACTATCACTGACGATATTTAGATTTAACGTTCCTCGTGTTCGTAGTACGGAACTACTCAGAATCTAAACTCAGATAATCTAAGATAATATTGCCTAGAAATGAAATCAAATTATCTCTGGCTTCAGTTGGGACTTGAAACTGCATCTTACCTATGCCGGGGGACTGCACTAGACAGATGCGAGTTCGAGTCCCACCTGTAGCCTGATATAAGTTGTTTTATTTGCTATTAAATATTATCTTAATTATACCTTAGCATTTTTCTACGCATAAAACCTCTACAGCACTCAAAAATATATTTATTTAAATGGACTGAATAATTTTAAAATCGTCATAATACAATATTAATATTACTTTTGTCAATAATAATAGCTAATTTCTACAAATTGAATAACCTATGACCCTGATGACCTGACATGAAAGTCATTATGATCATTGAGTTGCCTAATTTGAATCAGCCTGCCAGCACCTGAAGGGGTTTTTATATTAGTATTAGACCAGTTCGCCGTGGTACCGGCGGATGAGAATAGTACCTCTCTCTGACAGATGTCTGTACCGGATCCGACAGATGGCGTTTTATCCATCCAAAACAGTGCAGCTTAAATACCACAGGGTGGGGATGGGCAGCACCATCTTCGTCGGGAAGATGCGCTCTGCGATTGCCACCACGCCAGCCCAGCGAATGTGAAAGTGTGTTGTATGTATGATTGGATGTTTGATACTCTTTCGCGCAAAAACTACCAAATGGATTTCAATGAAACTTTACAATAATGTTGTTTATACATCAGAACAACACATAAGCTACAATTTATAAATATATTATGCGAATTGTCTTAAATGTGACAATAAGTGTAGTTTATAGCATACTGCAGTAACTAATAAGGGCTTCGCAATGCATCTATGTTCAAATATTTTAATTTTTCAATTTAGAGTCAATATTCTTACCGCGGAAACCGAAATCCACCCGGACGAAGTCGCGGGCGGCCGCTAGTAAATAATACAAGATACTCCTTATAACAAGATCTATCTATCTGCCAATATATCTGATATCTGCCAATATAAAGATATCTGCCAATGAGAGGCTCAACAAAAATTAAAATATTGTTAAAATAAACTAAAAAGCATGCTTTTAAAACACATCAAACTAAAACTATAAAGTATTTTTTTTTCCCACAAAGTAAATATAATGATGAACAAAAAATACTAATACCATTTTGAAAGCGTTGTGCCACATTTTTCATAGAACTAACAACCCACGATTTTTTCACTTTGTGGTAAGAAATATTTTATTCATTTTAGTTTGATGCATTTTTAATTGCGTATTTTTAGTAAGTATGCAATTGCGCTTTCGGCAGTGTTCTAACTTATAGACGTGGGATCGATGCCCAGCCAGGACAAACATTTACATGTAGAATATTACTGTATATTCTGTGCCTGCTTATTATATACAACCTAAATACATAGCAAAACAAAGTTTATTTATACTAATAACGACACGCCCTGGCTTCGCTCGGGTGCAATAATAAAAATGGTTATTGTGGGTTATCCGCAAAAGACATAAACCACCGCAGACTTTATTCTAGACTTTTATAAAGGGTACAATACTGTAGTACATTATTTTGATCTATCTCATCGGGTTCAGCCTGCGAATGCAATGTAAGCAAAAAATATGTATTAATTTATAAAATTACATTAGAAAACTCCTAAATTGACAGTACATTTTTACTATATTATACAACATACATATAATGTTTCATATTGACGGGTCCGATGGCGCAGCTGGTAGTGATCCTATCTTGTGCGCCTAAAGTCGTGGGTTCGATTCACGCCAGAGCAAATATTTACATGATATTTGTGTTTTTTTTGTGTCTGGTAGCAGCGTCAGGTCAGGTCAGCGGTCAGGTTCCGCGTGAAGTAGCTTCTTTGGGCACCATACCTGTTTACTTTAATTATATAAACTTTGAATGTTATATGTATATACAAGTATATATACAAGTCAATAGCCTAAATAATAAGTTTAAAACTTCTAGCTCTAACAATAGCGATACTTCCATACAACTTTTCATTCCCCATTTTGACCCCTAACAACTCTTATGTCGAATATAAAAGTAGCCAATGTCCTTTCTAAGGCTTTAGACTATCTGTGTACCAAATTTCATTTCTATCGGTTCAGTAGTTTAGGCGTGCTTGCGTAACAGACAGTCATACAGAGTTACTTTCGGATTTATAATATTAGTAAGGATTCACGTAACACGTAACACAAATGCTATAAGCGACTAATTACGAAATCAGTTCAATGTATGAGATATTGTGGGAATATATCATTATTATTACTTATACTCGTATAAACCTTCGTCTTGAATCATTCTATCTAGTAATGTTTATGACGAGTTTGCCCTTCGATTTTCAGTCGATACATTGCGATTAGATGTACTGTGCTTATTTATTGACTTCGCTCTATTTACGAAGAAGGTTTATGTGTGTATTGGTGGCCTATTAAGAATGAATTAAACCTACAAACATTGTCACGTCTTGCGAAATTATTGAATTGTAATTGTAATATATTATCAGTAATTATCAGTATTATCAGTAATATAGGCCATCCACAAAGTACGTCACACGATTTTCATTATTTTTTGTCACCTCAAACACCACCAATTTTTCCTTGCAAGTTCCTTTGTAGTTGTTCATGTAACGAAACTGCAGTCTATTTAGTTTAAAAACCCCTCTGGAGCCGGCAGACTAGTTTAAAGTATGCCTAATTTACATATGTTAGATGACTCTCAAGATCCCGCAGGATCATTAGGGTTATCTGTAATATATACATAATAGAATCTAGTACTTTCTATAGTTATTTTAATATTATTTTTCGCAAGTGCTTGTAATAATTAAGTATATTTTGGGTTTGTCATCGTCATAGTAGTCGTAGAACGTACACTGCTGAAAATAGCCCTCTCTAAAAACGTAGTTCGCTGGGCAGGCATGGTGACAATCGCAGAACGTAGCTTCACGACGCGAATGCTTCTGCCCATACTCGCCCATCCAGCCACCTTGTACAGGAGGAGGTAAGTACTATCATACTCCGGTACCTCACGGCAATAAATGCTATAATAAAAAAACAACAAATATTTTTACTCAAAAGAAAGCATTTACCAAGTATATAAATAAAAATTATATGGTGGTAGAAGATGACATTGATTGTTACAGTTTTTACCGAAACTAAACCAAAACCTAGGACCGATTCGGTTCTCGAACGAGCCGAGCAAACGAAGCGCGTGCGTTGTGTAATTTTAATTTAAAATCAGTTAAGAAGTTTAGATGCCCATCGCGGACAAACAACGTGACACGTGATTTATACATATATTAGGATTACAATACCAAATATAATATTACCTTTAGGAATAACTCGTGCGAAGCTACTACATAAACATCGGTCATTCAAATCAAGCTATATATAATAGAAAAAAGGATTTTTAAATTTCTTCAAGCATTGAAACCTCGAAGAAACACAGCTCAAAATAAAAAGGTTAGACCTAAATGAAGTCTAGAAACTCAATATACCGATACTCATGTAATACCTAATTGCACCGGAACGTGTCCGCAATAATCAAACAGACAGACAGACGGGCAAATCATTGCATGCGCTGATTGATTTACAACCAGCCTTTTATTTGATCATAAAAACTAGGAACATGGTGGCGCAGAATTTTAATCAATTTGCGCTACGTGATTACTTGTGGTTTCGTTTGTTGATTTAACTGTGAAGCAATGAGATTTATTAGTTTAGTCTAGACTAGACTAGAACTAACTGAAATAGACTTAAGATTTTTTTCATTTTATTAGACCCAGTTGACAAACAAACATACTTCTTGTTAGTGAGCAGCAAGACAGACTATAAACGCCAACATTGATGATATTATGTTACAATACCCAAAATTTCACCCAGAAACACTACTGTGCGGCGGTAGAAATGGTGGTGTTAAATGTAAGGTACCAATGCAGACGAAAACATATAAAAATTAACACCAGCTTCTTGATTGCGAATCTGTTAGCTTAGAATTTTTTAATTGCTTACTGCGGAAACCTATCCATAATGAGAGTAATAATTATGTCGGTTTAATGCGCTATACACTTATGTTACGGACATCGGACTACAAAAGAAAACACAAATATAATACGTAAAATAAAAAAGTCGGTATACGGGCGAAAGTTTTACGTGACAACGACTTTGAGTGGTAAAATAATATATAACATAAAATAATAGTAACAATTTAAAAC
>JACJUM010002768.1:13343836-13364282 GCA_020976665.1 Heortia vitessoides
AAATAATAGTAACAATTTAAAACATTTATTTATACAAAGAATTATATTTAAAACATTAATTTATACAAAGAATCTCGCACTGAATTTCATATTAACAAAATTTTATTTTTACCTTTACACATACATACGTATTTATATACAAATATACATACAATAACTTGCAATACATTTGCGTAACACACGTCATAATGAGAGCGAGTGAGAGGGACGCGTGCCTCTCACTCGCTCTCATTGTGAGCGCATAACGTGAGCGGAGCGTAACGCAGTTTCTTGAAGTGTCACCCGGCAAACCAATTTATAAGACGTTGTCACGTCAAAATTACCTATAAAAACATACATTTAATATCGAGACATAGAACAAATCCAGAGTCACGGTCAAACTGGGCGTAACGTTAACAGCGTTCTTAAAGTAATGCTGTTGTTCTATTTACTGACAAAGGTATTCTAAGGAACCCTGAAGGAAAACACGGCACGAGCCTTTCAATACACTCGCAGAACATTTATTAGATGTTACAATGTTATTTGTTTATTTGAATAAAAGATATAGTTACGATACGACTTGTTACGATCTTGGTATACATCTTTCGCTTCCCTTACTCGCATTAGTCCTTTCATACACGTTCGTTTTTTCTTGGTACTTCTGACCTTGACCTTCTTTTATACCTCTTCTTCCCAAGGTTAACCAATTAAGATATTTTCGCTTAGGCCAACTCTTCTAATCATTTCTTGTGCAGTCATTCTACTTTCATCCTTCTATTTCTATATATCGAAACCATCTTAACATTCCTTTCTGTATTGTTGTCACCACATGAACTTTTACACCACATCAATCTCTTATCACACTATTCTTTAAGCTTTCAAATTCTCTCCATACATATTTCAAAGTGCTCTCATTTCAACAGCATTTATTCTACTCGTGTACTTCTTCTGCCATACCCAACATTCACTACCATAATATGTCAGTGTTGGAACCAACACACCTCTATGAACAGCGAGTCGTGCCCTTTTTGACACATTTTGGCTGCCCATTAAGATATCAATAACCATTAGTTTTAAAAAATGGGTACGTTTGTTTTATTTCACCAATATTTAGGATTTTTACAATGATATCTGGTCAATATTGGGGTTGACTAGTATTTGGAAGTACAAAAATTAAAATTACAATACATTTTATTCCTGTTGGTTTTACATTCAGCTCCCATACAAAACTGCTAATGATTCTTTCACCATATAAATATTTTCCCTGGGCGAGGGTTGAACCCACAACCCTTAGCGCGTAAGACACGATCACTACTATCTGCACAATCGGGCCCGTCATACAAACTTCAACAAACTTTCACTTTTGTGTTAATGGTTTGCTTTTAGTGGGTATCTCTACCAACCTGAAGAATCTTCTGGAATCTTTCTTAACTATGGCGTCCTATTTCTGTAATTTCTTTATCTAACTACTAAGTGCCAGTAATGTGTTTAAATTTATTTATCGTTTTAATGCAATGGATTTCGGATAGTCCTTACTCGCGCACACGTTATCTACACATAAAATTGTAATGTCAGTTCGTCCATTACCCTTTATCACTATCATCTGGGAACCACTTTTTAGGCACGTGCTGTAGTCGAAGCCGTGAGGTATTGGTAGAGTTGAATAGGACCTCTGTACTGTGTGTCGTAAGAGGCGACTGTCGTCCCAGAACCGACAGATGGCGGCATGTCCATTCGAAACAGTAGCTCAAATAATCAAGGTGGGGGGGATGGCCAGCAGCATCCCCCCCCCCCCCGTTAATAACTTTAATGATATTGATGATGATAATATATGCAGCGTAAATCATTTTAATTCTCTCCCGTTTTGTTAACATCGTTCTATTCTCCGGGAATTTTTTCTGGATTTAAGGTGTATAAAGTTATTTCTGTGATTGTAGCTCTTGCTAACCTCAGCAGGGAGCTCAATCTACATTTATTGTTTATTCACGAGACATCTCATACATTAACCTGAGTCCGAAGTGAGTTGCTTAAAGCACTTTTGTTACGGACAACCGGCAATAGAGGAATTACAAATATAATACTTAAATATATATATTTAGATAGGTCTATACATAGGTCTTCTCATCTAACATACCTCAGTGTCTCCAGTGCAGTACCAGCGATGACCTATGGCAGCGAAACGTTGTCTCTTACTATTGGCCTTTTAATCCACCTCAAAATAGCTCAACGAGCTATGGATTAGGCAATTCTCGGAGTTTTTTTGCGTGATCGAACATGCATAAGAGAACCAAAGTTACCGACTAACCCGGCAGATTTGTAAGTTGAAGTGGCAGTGGGCAGGACACTTGGTATGCAGAACCGATAGCCGATGAAGTTGTAAGTTTATAGGATGATTACCACGTACAGGCAAGTGTCCACCTAGAAAGTGGACAGACGATCTAGCTAAAAGCGCCGGATCGCGCTGGATACAGGCCGCATATAACTGGTCCTATTTTCCCCGGACCCCGGTAGACTACTTGGGGAGGCCTATGTCCAGAAGTGGACATCTTATGGCTAGTATGATGATAATGATGAATTCCAGCGTGATAAAGTACCAAACATCAATAAATCGTACTGACATACAGCCATACAAAATCTTGCGTTTATAATATTAAGAATCAACTGCGCCATCGGGCTCGTCATTTATAACAATTCATTTTTACTTCATTCATGTAAGTTAATGTGTTATTTAAACAGTAGTATATGTAATATATTTGTAGTCTTTGTACGAAGTATATATCTTTAGTCACTACTCATTAAATTTCAATCAAATTTACATTAAAATGTGGCACCTATTTTTCACTTCACATATTAATATATAATACTAATCAATATATCAACCGTGAGGTACCAGCAGAATAGTACCGCCCCTGTAAGATATGTTATAAGAGGCGACTGATGTTCCAGACCCGACAGATAGCAACAAAAAAAAAATATTGACTGTACAAAATAAATAAATGAAAACATTACAAAAAATGTACTCACGTAGTAACTAGGGGTAAAGTAAACTAACTCACGTAGGGCCGCGGGCCGGGCGATGACTGCGTATATTGGCCGCGAGAAGCCTCCTCCTTATCTTCCATAGACTAATATGGACATTTCTTACTTCTTCAAGGTTGTTCTTAAGGTCTACATACGAAGACTTGCGATTTCTCAATGCGTGACTCACAAGAAAACGATCATCCCGTGGTTAGGTACATGGTTTTCTTCCAGAACCAGGCCTTTTCTCGACGGAACCTTGACGGAACCGTGTCTTGATACCGCTGTCAGGTCCTTTTAACCGTCGAGCGACTTACACTTAGCCTCTGAGCCACAAAGCATTGACTGCTACCCTCTTCGAGCAGCGCAATAATTTTAGTAGCTTTTACCACTTACTCTAACATTATTGAGACAGCTAAACAACAATAAATGAAGCTTTGAAAATTAAGAATATGAAATAAATTCATAAAAATTTACTAAAAGTTATGAAAACCGATATTATCTTTTGGAACTTCGCACCAAAAATGTAGGATAAAAAGTGGTTTAATGTAAAAAAACGAGCATCAAACGAAAATTTGAATTTAGAACGTACTGTTTTAAACACCACGACATTGTTAAAACCAGCCAGTAACGTGTACAAATGATTGAAATCATTTTGGTACCGTATTTTTTAGAGAAGAATTAAAATCAAAACCACCCGTTTTTTTGGAATTAAGTGTATTGTCGAAATTTCCCGATTTCATCTGATTGGTTGCGATCCGGTACGCGACGTAAATAACCAGAAGGTGGGTAGGATGGATGCTGTTTATCTAACGAGAGTTTTTTTAGTTGTTTTCTAAATGTCTGTACGGTTTTCAGCTTACGTAATGGAGGAGGCAGGTCATTCCAACAACGCGTTGCAGCTTATCTAAATCAAATAAAATATGACGGTATATCCATCCTAAGCAATGTAGCTCGAATGCAAAGTCGCGAAAGCTGCGTCCTGCGATTGATTGATTAAGGGCAAAATTCCCCCTTTCTTGGCGAGACCTATGTCCAGCAGTGGACATCAATGACTGATGTGATGATAATGATTAATATATATATATATATTAATCACCGCCACCGGAGGGGGGGGGGGGAGGTTGCTTATTAATATGCGACCCTATGCCCAATTATACCTTCACACTCTGCGCGGTCCCTCTGAGCGGACCGCGGTTCAAGTCAGGTCGGCTGTCCACCTGGTCGGTGGACATCGTTGACGCTTGTAAATCGTTGAAAATTAAAGATTGTCTAATAATAAAAATGGGACAATAAAACAAACCATATTTCTACATAAACAATTTAATTAACAATCAGTCACAGAGATTCGATTAGAAATAATAATAAATGCATTAATGTATTTATTTTTATATAAAACGACATTAGTTATGATTATATACACTATTATCATTACATATGTTTTGTTTATGTTTAAAAATAATACATTCTTTGACCTTTATCTATTGCTATTTATTATCTATTGGTATTTACCAGCCCTATTTGCAGTAACTATATCTTTATGAAATGGATTATAAATTATAAACAATCTCTATTGACAATCTATTTGCTACTAGGCAATATATGTTGACAAAAAAAAATTAAGATATAAACTGTCCTATCTGATAAGTTAGATCAAACTGTACCCACATTGTGATTCCGTAGTTTCGAAGTTCATCCCGGACAGACATCGACACGAAATTTTTATATATAAAGATTTAATTACAGTAAATTCAGGCAACATTTAACTATTAGGGTAACATTGATTTAACGTTTTCGGAGATTATATAACGAATTCTGTCAAGATAAAGGTTTTAATCGATTGCTAAAACGATAATTTAAAGACTAATGTATTTATTTTATAAAAAGGACAGATCAAAGTTACCCGGATAGTTAAATGTTACGCGGATTGACTGTACAATACAGCTAACAGATACAAATATTTAAGACAAACGTTGCTACATACATAACAGATTAGAAATATCAATTTTTATACACGAAAAACAAGTGACTGTGTTGACAGGGCACATGGTGTTTGTAATGTCAACATACTAAAGTTGAATAGTGATTATTAACTTAGTTATTAGAAAAAAAAGGTTGATTGTCATATGGCTTAACATTACTTGTACGACGTTCCTCCGCCATCAACTTCTTGGACAAGGTGATGCTATTGTTTGCCCTACATTAACTCTATGAACAGTGAAACAGTGAAATTACATCACCAGAGTTAAAGTAATTTCACTGTTGCGTTAAAGAAGTCGACACGAATATCAGTACAGCAGTCGCAATTTGCGTATGCGTAATGGATTAAGAACAACATTAATCGGTAGCTAGAATAAAATATTAAATAATTATAAAACGAGGTTGACCTCATATGTCAAACAATAGATCTTCGATTAGTTATTTCAAATGACCTATGATGAAATTAGAAAAATATGTTTGAGTTAAATTGGATAACTTGTTAATTGAAGAGTCGCGATGTAACAGTTAGTACATCAAATGCCGTAGCATCGCTCAAGAATTACTAATTCAAACCAAAAAAGGTGTTTTTGTTTATTTATCAAGGACTCATCAACATTCTCCTAGAAAGGAGGATATTTTTGGCCCATAATTGCCGTGCGTGGTAAACGTAAACTGCAGCTTTAGCGGCGGGGATGCTGCTGCCCATCCCCGCCCTGTGCATTTGAGCTGCACTGTTTCAGATGGATATACCGCCATCTGTCGGTTCTAGTACCTTAGCCACCTTACGACACCCGGTGCAGTGGGTACTTTTCTAATCTGACGGTAGCTCACGGTTAATCAAGAAAGGCTTTATAATGTGGGCACTATCCGCAATTTTGGCGGTTGCAACCCCAACGGTAGGTAGATATAGCTAATGTAAGCCTACAATATGGTTTTTTGTCTGTTACAAATAAGTTTATTTACGCGAGTAACATTATTAGATGAGAGGAAATGTAACAAATAACCTGTTTCTCCATAAGTATTTAAAAAGAAAATATAGATGCCATATTTTATGACATAAAACTAATATAGGATAACAACGTACACAATTCAGATCAAAAATATAATAAATTTGTATTGAAAGTATCTAAAATTAAGCAATCTCAATTAAAATAATTGAAAATTTATAAAATAAATGAAAATATCAGAACTATCAATATATTTTAGGTTTAGGTTAAGTATGTGATATTTGTGTCCATTGTCTGTCACACAACTGCTTTATGTAACTAATCTGGGAGTCGGGTCGAAGTATGAGATGTTGTGTGGAATTATTATTATTAATAACCATTTCCTGGACACGTTTTTCAGTGTTGAACTGCGAAGCCCAGTATCTGAACAAAAGTTCTAGAGGTAAACCTCTAAAAAGGTCGCCTGCATTGGAACCTCATTCTCACCTATTTCTACCGCCAAATAGCAATGTTCGCATTGCTGTGTTTCAGTCTGAAGGAAGAGGAAGAAAGGCAGCGAAATGACTGAGTAATATGGCATAATATCCTCAAGTCACAACGTTGGCAACGCGTTGTAACATCTTCGTGAGATATGACGAGCGTATAGGCTGCAGTTTGTGTTCATTGTTGTGTTCCAATTTGAAAGGTGAGAGAGGCAGTGAAATAACTGGGTGACTTTGTATCTTTAGTTCACAAGGTTGTCGACACATTTGTGATCTCTTTGTGATGACACGAGGTTCTATAGGCTGCGGTTTATCATCAAGCGGACAGTATATTAGCTGACTTTATATCATAACATAAAAAAGAACAGCAAACGATTTGTTTACAGTAAAAATCCGTTATCGAATTCTGCTAACTATGTCAGTTTTTTTTTTAATAAAACATACTATTTCTTTGTGGAACTTAACCGCCCGTGGTCTTAGATATTAAGTAACATTAGCTACGGTCGGTTTAGGTTGGGTGACCCAAAATTGATTATCCCACCTTCGTGCTTCGGATAGCACGATCAGTCGGTCTTGAATGCATGTGGTATTTATCCATGAGTTCATCGACCCTGGTATTATCAAATATGGGTTATAAAGTCGTTTCTTTTTATAATGTTTTATCTTTAATTAAATATAATTCTGTAGTAAATAAGATAACTTTGTAATTATTATTACTTTCCTTGTTTATATAAATTTGAGATCGCCTTCGGTCGAAATTCGACCATAGTTCCTAAAATGTTGTAAACTCTTTTTCGTTTTTTGATTGACAGTCAATAGACAATTATTTATTACTTCCTTTTGTCGATGTTCAAACAGTATATCGACGGTCAGAAATTCATTTGGCGTAAAGAGAATATGGCCAAAAATTGTCTATCTATTTCTGACTTTTGTTAATAATTTCAAGTAAAAGAAGATTTAATTTCAAAAATTATTGTTAAAACAGCTTAAACATAATTAAATGTAGCTTTTCAAATAATAAAGTTATAACGAAATAAATGATTTTATTTTTTTTTGTTCTTCACATTGTCCTTTGCGACAATTGAATTCATGACTGTCGATATGTGATGTAACAAAGTAACGAAATAGTATGTGTTTGTTTGTGATTGGAAAGTGAGAAAGAGAGTAAGGCATGATGAAATACTATCAATACATAAAATTAATGCAATATGTAAATAAAATTGGGTTGTCTATTTGTAATATGCCAATAACTTCTTTTTACTAAATGAGAATAGATGTATACTCGGTATGACGATTCATACGAGTATAACAAAATTACGTTTAATAAAAAAAATCCGTCTGTCTATTTGTTTGAGATAATCTCCAAAACGGATGGACCTATTTTGTCAGGACTTTCACTCGAGGATAGCTGATATAATTGGAAGTAAAAAAGGACATAAACGTGACTAAAACAGGTGAAAATATACGTTTTGAGAGCTTTGGTTGCGCATGCGCTGCATAGGCAGTTGATGTTACGAGTTAGTTAAAAATAATGTAAGGGGGATTTATCCCCTTTAAAAGCTATCATGATCATCATCATACCAGCCATTTAAATTCCACTGCTGGTCATGGGCCTCTCCTAGAAAGGAGGTTTTTTTGCCCATAATTGCCATGCTGGGCAAGCGTGTTGGCAATCACAGAGCGCAACTTTCGCAACTGGGATACTGCTGCCCATCCCCGTCCTGTGTTTTCGAACTTGAACAGCAGTATTTCGGATGGATATACCGCCGTCTGACGGTTCTAGTACCTTACTCGCCTCTTACGATACCTGGTGCAGTGGGAGACACTATTCTACTCTGCCAATACCTCACGGCATTAAAAGCTATGCTGCCTTCTATTCCACGCAGACGCAATCACGGGCACAGCTAATAAATAATAAACTAACATAAAATCTCACACATTAACCTGAATCCGAGATAGAAGCTTAAAGTACTTGCGCTACAGATATCAGACAACAGAGAAAATACAAATATGATATTCAAATACATATATTTAACACCCGGACAGACAGAAACGTTCATCGCATATATGTTTGACCTGGGTGGTGGAATTTTACCATGGATTGAAATTATCTAGTTTATTTTAAATCATCTGCATCATTTTGAATAATCTTTATGTATAAATATTACGTGTCCCGGTGTTTGTCCGGGATGAAAATCTAATTTATCAAATCATTTTAATATTCGATAAGGGTGCGTTCAAGTATACCGTAACGTAATTGGGGAGTCTTGTAAAAGTTGCGGGAAGGAGGTTTAGACGACGCCGTATGTAACTTTGATTTTCCATTAAACTAGGGAATTTAAATTTGCCAAGTTGGCCACCCTTTATTTTTTGCGACAAATTTTCCATTGAATTTCGCTTGAATTACGGCCCAGAAAAAGATTACAGCGCGTTACATGGGGGGGGGGGGGGGTTGGTTTTCAAAAATCTTTACAAACTTATATAACTTGAACACTCCCTAATTTGAGTAAATGTTGTGTTCACCACTCATAAAAAAGCTGTTCTTTAACGGTCACGAATGTAACGGCATTCAGAACTGATGCCAAAAAACTTAAATAAAAAAGCTACTCACGTGTTTAATGCTTTCTAAATTGTTGTTTACAAATGTATGACTGGATTTTGCCAAATACGCTGTTCTGTTTCTAAAGTAAAACAAAACAACCACCTGGGTATTGAGGGAAATACGGCTTGCGAGTCATTCAGTGTATAAATTCACATTTGCAATATATTCGGCTACGACTTGATTCGGAAAACAAAAGGGTGAAGATTGAAACTTAGTCCAATTTTGTAATTACCATCAGCTAGCATTTATTTACATTGTAATCTTAATTATATAACATATTAAGAACAGATAATTATTGGTTATTTATAATAGAATATGTTATTGGAAATTTGTTAAAAATTCGTGAAATATTTACAAAAGATTGTGTTTCTCTAACACTTCGCCTGTCGATAAGTTAAGTTTATAAGCAACAATAATATAGAATGATTCATATATATTTCTGATTCTTTATGTACATATGTATACCTAATCTAAAATTGTCGAGATAATATTTAATAATTATCTCCATTTATTAAAAATACTAGCTACGCCGTAATTTTTTATAAATAATAGAGAAAAATGTAACAAACTACTAGCAATTTTGCCATTTCACCTGTAAGTGTTTATACCGGATAATTTTGACCCTAACGGCTAACTTTGTCTACATATTAAAACCGCTGCATGTAACAGAAAAAACAGTTATTATTTCTACAAAAATACGAACACAGTAAGTACAGTTTTCTAGTATATCAAAATTACCCTTCAGAGCCAAAGTTAAACCAATCCAAAGCAGTTAAAATTTCTCATGTGTAAACATCTTTTCAAAATATCTAATTCAACATACAACTCAGGTTTTAAATATAAGAACAGTTGCGTTAATATATATTCGTATTTATATTCAATAGTCACTGACTTGAAAAGGGTAATAATAACAAAACATTTAACAATAAAATAGGCAATGAAATAGTTGGTCATACGTATTGCTGTATTGTTAGTATAGAACACATACTAACTGTAAAGAATAAAGATAAGCATACATATTTATTGCGGTTACATTTAGTACGAAAAATTACATTTTCCAAAATATATCAGTAGTGATGTCTTAGAACAAATCCAATCCTGCCAAATATTTTTTAACAAACACTCGTTCGTTTATCATAAAACTAATCTTTTAACGGCTCTGTTTATTTTTTATACATTTTTAGTCGATGTTTTAGTTGAAAAAATATTTTTTTTTCCCACAACATGTCATACGTTGATGTAACTCCGTAGTAAATCGCATAAAGCACTTGTGTTACGGATGTCAGACAACAGAGGAATAATAAATATAACTGAAGTGGATATATATCACACCCAGACACAGAACAAACATAATATTTGTGGGAGTCTTATCTGTCTGCGTCATTCGGTCTGTCATATCAAATAAACTGAGCTTGAAAGCCGTTAAAAAAAAGCTTCACTAGCTTTTCGCATTTACCTAACAGGTATGTACTTAAATATATATTTTTTAATCTAATCAATACTTATGAGGTTCCGAGTACATACCAGAAAAAAGTATTACTTCGTATTTCCTGTCAATGAGCATAAACGCGAAAGGTCGGTCCACTATGAAGTTGGCCGTGGTTTTGTTGTACAACAAAAACTCGGCAATAGCTGACGCTCTCACGCCTTTTTCCGTTACCTCTATGTCAGCTACTTGAGTCATTAGAGATGCGTAGACCTTATAATTGCTTATACCTTTCAAATTAGCGAGATCTGGATAGAAGATCCTGTTGATGCCCATATCGAATAACAGCTCGGGTATATTGTCAATATCAGTGGTTATTTTAAATCTAGGCAACTTCACTCTCACTAGCTTTACGCCGTCCTTCCTGAATATATTGAAAATTGACATTAATCTGATATTTCTTAGGTTATAGTAGATATCTAAAGCACTCCCGCGTGTTGGTACGAAGACCAACATCGACACTCTCCCATCAGAGCCACATGGAAGTTCCAGGACCTTCACTCCAATTTGTGGAATGAAACTCATATTGAAATGCCCAACACGAGTCATCATGTAGACTTGATCTGTGTACTTGCTTCCGTAAAATGTATCGAGGCTTGTGTACACTGGATCAAATGGAATATTCCACGAGTTCCTGTAGTATGCCGCGTCAGCCATCAGCATGATAGTAGATTTGAAGTCGTCAGGGCTGAAAATTTCGCTGACCACGCCGTTGGTGGCTCGAGCAATGCGCTGATTCGCCAGACTGGCCGCACGATCCTCGTTCTGGAAATTCAGCAGCAACACCTCCATGGATCTTAGCCATTTGACTTCTCTTATGAAAAATCGTTTCACATCCATCAATTTGTCGATCACCATAAAACTTTTCCTCTTCGATTGCGGCTCCAATTCCGCGTCAATTTTATTCAAGATCAATCGCCATTTTCTTCTGAAACATTTGAACTTGTTGTACCTGGTGACGTTTCTGAGTTCCACCGCCGTCGCACCAGTGGCACCGTCCGCCAGGGCCAGGAGTTGGATCCATGTAGACATAGGCGAGTACACAAAGTGACCGTCCGTGTCCTGGGCAACTCTGTCCAACAACTTCGTGGAAAACTCATAGGTGGGCCTTTTTAAAAGTACAGCTGCCGATTTGTAATTGCACTTGTACTTTTCTCCAAGCACTGTGGCACAGAACAGTAATAACACGAGTTTGATCATCGCGTGCGCGCGTCTCGAGCGATCGTACGTAATCGCGGCACTTGCTGGCATGCTCTCGCAGCGGCTGTTCGGAAAGTACTGGCCAACGAAAATTCAAACGCAAGCGAGGTCGGCCTGTGTTTTTATTCTCTATGAGATCATGTAATAAGACTCCCGTTGTTGATCCTGAATTTTATTACCGCCGTACCTTGATACACCTTATCACATTCAAATAAAGTACAAATTCCGCTTTCCCGTTCCGTAAGTGATAATGAAAGCGACGTACGGTACCGCGAGATAGTATTGCTGAATAATTAAATGCGAAACGTGTTAACTAACTAGGCCTTATATTAAAGTAGTTTAGGTCAACTTTTGTTTGCGAATTCAACGATTGTTCCTTTACATATCGAAGTGCATTATTGCCTATAAACTAACAGGAATACGATATAAATTTTATCTTTATTTCCCCCCTTTCTACTGTGTGTAGTAAATAAATTGTTTTATATTGTATCATTTTATTTTAGTATAGAACTAATAAATATTTTTATATTGATTTAAATTTATTGAAATGTATGAAAGCCTAAACAATATTTCTGTACTTTTTACCGGACTTAAAATAAGGTATCTCTTATTTTATATAATTTATTAGTACACCGCTTCGGTAGACCCTATACAAAGGTCGTCATTGGTACCTGACTCTTACCTAGTTCTACCGCCACATTACATGAACATGGTGAACAAAAAACAAAAATAAAATAGAGTTTCATATTTTTTTTTACAGTTAGATTTTAGCATATATATAATCTATTTAATACAGCAAACATAAAATATTGTGCCCATAAAAAGAATTAAAAAACCTCTTACCTCTTAAATTGGATCACTGTAAGCAACATTTTATAAAATTTGATGTACATGAAGTCACATATTTCTACCGTCCAATAGCAATGTTCGTATTCCTGTATTTCGATTTAAAGGGAGATGAAGGCAATGAAATTACTGGATATTATGATAATATCATCAAGTTTCCAAAGTTGGCAAGGCGCTAGTGATATCCTTGTGATATCACTAGCGCCTTACCAACATATATAGGCTGTGGTGACGCAGGCGCGGATTGTATACTTGTTTGTCGACCAAGTCTAAAAACTAAAAAAACAATAGTTTCAGAGTTTATCGCGGACAAAAAACGTGTCAATTTTTTTTATATTTAATTATACTAGATAAGCCGTGGGGTACCGGCAGAGTAGAGTAGCATCACCCCCTATAACAGGTGTCGGTGATTAAGGTACCAGAACCGACAGACGGCGGTATATCCATCCGAAACAATGCAGCTTAAATGTACAGGGCGAGGATGGGCAGCAGCATCTCCGTCGCGAAGGCTGCGCTCTGCGATTGCCCACACGCTTGCCCAGCGCGGAACTTATAGGTGAAATTCCCTCTTTCTTGGGGAGATCTATGTCCAGCAGTGGACATTCTATCACTGGTATAATGATTATAATACTAGATGTTTCATAAATTTTTCACAAGTTAACTAAAACGTAATAATAATGTGAAAAAAAGGAGAACGCATTTTAATAAATAGTTCTTTGTTGTTTCTGTAGTTTAGCCGAATCAAGTTTTAGCGTTACATTGTAAAGATAACCAAAGATATGAGGATACTAGTTCTTGTCAGCGACTTGGTTTGGTTCGACAGAATATCACTACATAATAATAATATACTCTTTATTGTACACAGAAAATTACATAAACAAATGTAAAACATATAAATTATAATATCTACAATGGGCGGCCTTATCGTTCAGAGCGATCTCTTCCAGGCAACCTTTGGATGGACATAAACCAAGAAAATGTGATAGGGCAGTTCGATGTGTCTATTTTGTAAAAATAAAATAATATAAGGTGAATACTGATATGATAATAAAATTACGTATTGATAAATACGTAAATGAAAATACAAATTATTTTTCACAAAATAAACACATACATATATAAAACTTCACTAACCGATTTCTGTACACACAGCTTCAGATCTACCTGCCCAAATCTATCAAAATTTTGCTTTCAAATATTAATTTTTTTTCTTTCAAATATTAATCTATAAAAGTGAGGCATTGAACTCAAAATTGTCTAAAAAAAATTGTCAGAGGTTGCCCACCGTGCCTGTGTATGCTTAAATCTCTAAAACTTGGGTTTTATATAAATTCTGTTACTCTAAATTCTGTGCCTAGGTGTTATTTATGTTATCACAACATCATACTAGCATCCCCAAGAAAGGGGGAATTTTGGCCATTATTGCCGCGCTTGGCAAGCGTGTTGGCAATCGCAAAACGCAGCTTTTACGACTAGGATGCTGCTGCCAATCTCCACCCTGTACATTTGAGCTTTACTGTTTCGTATGGATATACAACCATCTGTTAATTCTGGTACCTTAGTCGCTTCTTACGACACCTGGTACAGGGGGAAGTACTATTCAACTCTGTCGGTAATTTAAGTATTATTTTTATAATTCCTCGGTTGTCTGATGTCCTTAACAGAATTACTTGAAAACTTATTTAGGAGTACGGTCATATAAGAGATATTGTCGAAAAACTAAACATATATACTTCCTCGTAACTAAGTCGATTTAAGATATTCTTTGACTTATAGAGAGCTAAATTTTCTAGAAAATTAGGTATTAGGGCCAGATTTGAAGTATCAACAATAAACGAGCGTGTATGAAAGGACTAATGCGAGTAAGAGAAGCGTGATAAATGCCGAGATCTTAACAAGTCTTAACAAGATCCATAGTCTCTACCTACCCCGAGCGAACACAGGTGTAATGTAATGTATTTACATGTTCAAATAAAAGTGGCAGTATTACATTATATTGCAAGTCTTTTTTATCTATATATTTTTGACCTTGCTCTGAAAGTCAAGGATTGACGAATTTTTTCCTGATTATAATAATTACGTAAACTATATTTAAATGCAAATTATTTTTATTATGACGAATTATAACACGATTTATTGGTTATGAATATATTATCTGTTTTCGATGTAATTAATTTTTTATATATATAATTGGATATTAATTTATGAATTAATTTAATTGTTAGAAACGTAGGCTATAAAAATTCAAATTTACTGCATCGGCGCCTTCATTAAAGAAACAGGAAAACCATATCCTGTAGAAATCTGGAATTCACTTTTATGACTCAAGTGCTTTAAGCGACTTTAAAGTACGTATGTATAATTTCAATAACAAATATCCATGAAGTAAAAATGAAAAATAAAACAATGGTAACATGATAGGATATTAGAGTGCAATATGATATATGATAATTAGGTGTTATTGGAACCCTAATCACCATCTATTTTTCTTGCAGATTCTTTTCTGGCGGCTTACGTGATGAACCTGCTATAAACCCGTATAAGATCAGTCTGGAACCAGCAGACTATTATTAAAGTAGGACACTCAATACCCTATTTGTATGAAGACTCTTATAACACTAGCTTTAAGGGTCATCGGTCATTTGTTATTTTCACAAATATATCTAAGACAATTAATTGTAATTCAATTTCAGAAGCAAAATAAAACTCCATTTTTTTCACTGTAAATAAAGATAGCAATTTCATTTGAGTATATCGAGTAGATATCACACGATCATATAATATTTACACAACTAAGCAAAAATCTTACCTGTAAATAAAGAAACGACAATTAAAGCTTATAAATATCACCTCTCGATTTATACAACTTAATATTATTTAATTAAACTAAAACAAAATTATAATAACATTTTATGAACAGAACATATTTGTCTTTTACAAAGACAGCTCGATTGACGCGACACGCTAACGGTGCGTGCGCATATACAAATTAAAGAAATATATTTCTTTACATATATATTTGACTTGATGGAGGAATAAAAGAAAGTGGTGAGAGACGGGGGGGGGGATGAGGGATAACATAGTAATCCATTGAAGGTATAATTAATATATATTACTACGATGTGGGTGCCTTCTCCCCTTGCTCAGCATTCTGCGGAAAGAAAGCAGAGATGTCGAGAAAGATGGTTCCTTTCTCTATCTCCGACTAGACTAAACTAATCTAGTCTAGACCCAGCTACTAATAGACTGTGAGAGGTTTCTTTCAGTTCTTTTTTTAAAATAAGGATAAACTGTCTTTGTCTGCGCGGAATATCTAAAGGGTACACCAACGTGTTAACACCCTTGTGACTTTATGTTACATTTCACTGCCTCTCTCACCCTTTAAACCGGACCACAGCAATACAAATATCGCTTTTGGCATTAGAAATAGATGAGAGTGTAGTACCAATTCGGACGACCTTAGGATGAAGTCTTCTCAAGTGAGTGAATGCGTAATTGAGCCCATTAAATACGATGGACCAAAATTTCACCATTGGAAGTCCCCTGTTGGATATTGCTTCCTAAGAAAGGCAACGTGTTGGCAATCGCAGACGTCACGTTTCGCGACGGGGATGCTGCTGCCCATTCCCACCCTATGCATTTAAGCAGCACTGTCTCGGATGGATATACTGCCATCTGTCGATGCCGGTACCTCAGTTGCCTCTTACTACACGGTTCAGGGGAGGTACTATTCATCTCTGCTGGTTCCTCATTACAAAATTATTTGAATTAATTATTTGATATTAGTATATATCAGGAACTTTATCAATAAGTAGTGAAACAAATAATAAATCTGCAATACAAATTGTTGGCAGATAAAATCTATCTGGCACTTTATCAGCAACGATGAAACAACCTTTAAATGAAATGTAGAGAAATGCACTGACTTACCTTACGATGTAACATTAGGCTTGGTCGAGCATGGCAACTCACATAGAAAGTTGAAAGGGACAATTTCACTTTGCCGAGTTATTTCAATAACAAATATCTATATACCGTCAATGTCAGTGCAATACCGCGTAAGTAGCTGTAGCAGATATGGTTGAAAACTCAATTAGAAGACATGGATTGTGGACCTTATTTATTAAAGCTGTATACGCGGTATCGAAGTATCACTGTCGATATTATGTACCTATTCTTTTAGGGAAATTTTACGATACTTGGATCGTGAAATTCGATACAGTTAAATAGAAAAGAAATTATTGAAGCAATTTCTCCTTAACATTTCATGCATTGACCTGATTCCGTGATAAGTCTCATAAATCACTTGTGTTACCGATATCAGACAATAGAGGAATCACAAATATACTTCTTAATGACATATATTATACATTCAGACACAGAAAAATCATATATATCATCACATAAATATTTGACCTGGGTGGGGAGCGAACTCACGACCTTTGGTGCACAAGACAGGATCACTACCATCTGTGCCATCGGTCCCGTCATTTTATTTTATCCATTGTCTTTGTACTGCACCAGTTAATATTTAATACTAGATGGTCAATATATATATTGACAACATATATATGTATATATATATATGTATATATATGTATATATATGTATATATATAAAAGAAGCTGACCGACCGACTGACATATCAACGCAGAGCCTAAAGTAAAAGCGGTCCTCATTTATCTCTACTGTAGGTGACTTATCTCGGAGTCAGGTCAATGCGTGAGATGTTGCGTGAATTCATATATTTACTGTTTCGGGTAAATGTAGCGCCATCAATCCATTATCCCTCCCCCGGGAGGGGGGGTACTATTTTCAGAGGAGCCGCCGTTGCAGGCTCACGCCACAAGAATTGCATTATCTCTTGTTGACATCACGATACCAAAATGGAGCAGCAACTGACCATACGTCAGTTGAAGGAGGCGGCTAGCCTCGAGTCTGACCTCAATCAGAATTCTTGGGAGCATCTGTACCAGGCACAAGGGTACGTTAGTGCCAGCTTTTGGGGACTAGGTTTATCTTCCATTTACGATCCTGCAGCGGATCAAGCGGAGTCTGTTGACGGAGTACGTCCTCTACCGTCCACTAATTTAGACTCACAGTGGATGACTTCCTGAGCCGGGAACAGGTCCGGACTGGGTTCACGGAAGGGTATCATTGGCCTTAAAGCATCATTTCAAGGGAGTGTTTAATGTCTCTTTCGTTGCGGGGCGTTTCCCAGGAACTTGGCGAGATGGTCTTCTGATCTTGCTTAAAAAGTTTTCGAAAGAGGGCCCCACCTTTCTAATATAATGAACTTGGAGATAGGAATATATCACATGAAATATGTAGTTACAGTAAAAAAATACTAGCACCATGGTTGGAACCAAAGAATTATGAAGAGATTGAGGCACTATTGGATTGACACACACACACGTAAACTCACCTACGCACGTACATACTCTTATACATATACACACACATACACAGATTAATATCACAATTTGAATTACATATAATTATAAAGCGACTTCCTTCTTAAGGAAGATCGGTGTCACCTGGCACAGGCTTCATTGAGCTTAATAGGAGGCACTGGTCACTTTATTTATGTTACTAACCATTTTTAAGCCATGTAAATATTTTTCATTTTTTTTTTCATTGCTCGTATTTCTGTTGAAGGCGCACCTCGCGAGAGTTAGTGCGGTGTACATCTCGGTTCTTCAAGGCCAGGTGGAGATCCCAGCTGCAATATGATCTTTAGTAGATAACCTCCGGGAAAAAGGAGGTACAATTTCGCTTCTATGCAGATAAAACCTGCAAAACGATGACATCGAATGCTACTTATCAATAATAAAAACCCGTTCTCTATGTATATTGAAATATTATCTCTTGTAAGACGCCGTATTTTCCCATATTTTTCCGAGATTAAATTGTTTATTTTAAATGTATCTGATAAAACTCTTTGCTCTTTCTTCAGTTGGACAAAGTATATTGTACATCATTTAAACCCTAGTCTATCCTTAAATATTTGTTTTAAATATATAAATAGGTAGTATAGTACTTCGAAGTATATGTGGTGTGAGTTTGAGAGATAGATTACTGGATAGTATGATAAGAGATCGATGCGGTATAAACGAAGATGTTGTGACAACAATAGAGAAAGCAATGTTGAGATGGACATGTAGAAATAATGTACAGTACATGTACAGATATAAAGAGCATAAGTGAATGGTAGAGTTGATATAGGACCACCGAGGTGATCATATTTTAACCAGGTAGAAGTACTAAGAATAAACGAGTGTATATGAAAGGAGTAATGCGAATAAGGGAAGCGAGAGAGGTATGCCAAGATCGTAACAAGTGGAGATCCATAGTGTCTGCCTACCCCGATGCGACATAGGGGTGACGTATATATGTATGTATAATACTACAAACAACTACACTACCGTGGGGTACCACTCTATGTTCAGGTATACCAGGTATCGTAAGTGATGGCTAAGGTACCGCAAGAGGACAGGTGAAGGTATATCCACCCAAAATAACGTAGCTCAAATGCAACAGATTGGAGATGTTGTATCGGCTAAGTGAAAAAATGTTATTAAATTTATGCTTCATTATATAGGTATATATAGTATATAAGGCACAGAGACATAATATTGACGCCGTGCCATATATAAATAAGGATCCAGCAACACGTCTTTGTACGGTGATGCAAAAGGATCAACCTACCTAAAACTCTGGAATTTTGAACTCAAGGTCTCAGTTTTATAGACTAATATTAATTGCAAATTTATGACAGATTTAGGTAACTTTTTTAATAATAATAATAACAAATACCCACAATATTTCGTACATTGATCTAATACCGTGGTAGGTCGCTAAAGATTTTAAATAATAATAATAATTTCTGTATTTTTCTTCTTTTACACTGAATAACAAAATGTTTAAACTAAAAACCTATCCAATATGGTCTATGTTAGAGACTGCCATCCATACTAGGAAAACATGTAAAACAAATAATGACAGATCACCAGTCTCTACACATCCGAACCGATAAATATTATATTTAATTACAATGTTACCACGACAGCAGTTACTCACATGTATTCAAATGTAGGTACATACATTAAAATGGAAAGAAAAAAAAACAAAAAAAGAAAAACTACATTTGACTGAAATTACAATACATTCTCCTAATTCCCTCTCCGCACGGAAATCATTATACGAATGTAAGCGTTTGTGTGTCGGTGTGCGTGCGTGTGTGTTCGTGTGTAACATACCTAATGTTTATGAGAGTAATCACCAATATACTACTTAAATACATATATTCAACACCCAGACACAGGACAAACACAAATATCTTCGAATAAATAATAGCCCTGAGTGGGAATCGAACCAACCTTTCGCGCACAAGATAGGATCGCTACCATCAGCGCCATCGGGCCCGTCATCTGTTGCTGTGTACGAGTGGTAATTGCATCGTACGACATGATTTATTAATACTCAAATATACAAGGTCGTATGTACTACATAAATATTTGCTTTATGTCTCGTAAACTTGCTTATGTATAATTTACGAACAACGCAGAAATAGTTGTAATGTTGAAATTTTACAACTCCCATTAGCATACGCTTTGATCTGTGGAATTGTTGACGAGTAGCGGATACGTAAGGCTTCGTCTTGTACACACACACATACATATTTATATATACTTATATATATATATATATATATATATATATATATATATATATATATATGAGTCTTATATATTAACAATACATATAAATAAAATTGGAGTGTCTATTTGTGATATTAAAATAATACATTTTATCTAAATGCATATGCGTAATACATTCATCCAACACCCAAACACAACACAAAAACAAATATCATCATATAAATATTTGTCCTGGGTCAGGATCA
>JACJUM010002768.1:13364382-13412467 GCA_020976665.1 Heortia vitessoides
TTGGGGCAATCGCAGAGCGTAACTTCGCGACGGGGATGCTGCTGCCCATCGCCGACCTTCATTTGAGCTATACAGAATCGGGGCGATATACCGCCATCCTGTTCCGGTACTTCAGTTACGATATCTGATTAGGAGAACGTACTATTCTACTCTACACAAATATTTGTTCGGAATCCGATAACGGATCCAGTATCAATGTCTTTCAAATTAAACATAATTCACACAAAATGTCAGTATTAGTTTAAGTACGTTGTAATGTAATAATTTGCATTAAGCATGTATGATTGACGTCTCGTTAAGCGCTAATTAGTTCTGTCATGAACAGAATACATATACAGTCGACCCCCGGTAGTCCGACAAACATTTTGCAGGGCAGTGTCGAACTATCGAATTCTTCGGATTATAGAGTACTGCCTAATAGCCTATAGTCCGATTTTTTTTACAAAAGAGTACCTTGTAATCCGACATATTACAGATCTAATGATAAAATTCTTTATACATATTATATATACATATATGTACACTGAAGTACAAATCATACTTGTAGACCATGTCGGATTACAGGGGGCGGTGGATTATACAGAGGATCCACTGTAAATGTTTGAGTACATTTTACAAAAAAATGGTATTTTAAACTTCATCTCAATCCCATATCCTGAATTTATTTTATAATATTTTCCATATTTTTCAATAGCAACTCCCAAGTGTCTTCTCTAGATAAATTCTCTACATTGATTCAAAGACGGCACCGGGTAGAGTTACCCATTACAAGGTAGTATAAATGGTGTCGTAAGAGGCGACTAAGTTACAAGAACCGACAGATGGCGGTATATCCATCCGAAACAATCCAGCTCAAATGCACAGGGCGGAGGTGGGCATTAGAGCTACACATCTATCGGCTTTGGTACCTTAGTCACCTCTTACGATACCTGGTATGGGGGAGGTACTATTTTACTCTGCCGGTACCTCACGGCTCTTTATTATTATTATTACTATATTTGCACACAATTAGTGTATATGCAGACCAGACTGATCAACTTGCGAAAATCACAGGCAATTTTGAACTCTAACACTCGATTTTAAAGATATATATATATTGATAATATAGGTTGATTGTTGATCTACTGTTTGAGTGCAAACTTTGGTCTTGACTTGTGCTTATTAGCTTATAATAACGTAAAATAATATAAAATATTACATCAATATAAATATTACGCGCGACATTCGCATTCGAGTTACGTGGTTCTAAAAAGGAATACCGCAGTACCTGTCGGACTGATACTTCAAGAACAATATAGTATCTGTCGGTTGCGGTACTTGTATAGTAGGTGCAGGAGGCGACTGAGGTACCTGACAGAAGAGAAGGTAGTTATCCCTACTGATATTATAAATGCGAAAGTAACTCTGACTACCTGTCTAACCTGTCTGTCTGTCTGTTACGCTTTCCCGCTTAAACCTCTTAACTGATTTGGATGAAATTTGACACAGACAATTGTTAGACTCTGAGAAAGGACATAGGAAGGGGGGATGAAAAGTTGTATGGAAGTATCGCTATTTTTAGAGCTAAGAACTTGAACTTATTTTTCAGGCCTTTGATTCGATATAAATAAACATGACATTAAAAGTTTATATAAGTTAAGGTTAAGAGGTATGCCACCCAAAAAAAACTAATCCACGCGGACGAAGTCGCGGGCACAGCTAATACAATATATTGACTGGATTCTCAAATTATATATACGGTGAATTCATGTTACTGCTGGCGACGCTACATTTGATTCCCATTGCACGTATTAGCTTATAAATAGGGCGACACTGTAACCACAGTTTTTACTATTAAATGTGTCAATTCGTTGCATTGTTTGTTGTTACTAGCTGTCCAATTAATATAATAAATCTTATTCAACTTTGCCAGATTAGCACACATATTGACCAGAGCATATCCCAACTAAGATTATAATTGTAAAAGTAGATTGGTTTAATAATAATAATAATAATAAATTCCCACAACATCTCATACATTGACCTGACTTCGTGGTAAGTCGCTTAAAGCACTTGTGTTACGAATGCCAGACAACAGAGGAATCACAAATATACTACTTAAATACATATATTTTACACCCATACACAGAGCAAACACAAATATCATCATATAAATATTTGCTCTGGGTGGGAATCGAACCCACGACCCCTGGTGCACATGACAGGATCACTACCATCTGCGCCATCGGGCCAGTCATTTTTTTATTATTTGTTATCCTTCATAAATTATTGACTGAAACAGTCTATCAATGAAGATGCATATGCAGATGCAGCAGGTGAAGAGGGTCTTGAATTTAAATCAATTTAAAAATATCATTGTATGTAGACCTTTCTAAATTACCGCATATGCTTGCATTGGGGTCCATGATTCGTATTCTTATTCGGAAACAAAATCTTTTCAGAATATATTATCTATTGAAATCCTTGGTTAGATTTTCGACATTCCGGTTAAGTTTTTAAATAATGGCGTTGTTTCTAAATGTAGGATATATATTATTTTCAGTTGATAAAGTCTTTATTTAGGAGTGCGATACACACTTTCTAGGAAAAACGACAATTTTAGTACTACAAAAGATCAGTAGATGGCGCTATGCGATTCGTGCTAACTGGTGAAAGCAATAATAGTTGTTAATTTAATCAGAATAAGCCAAACTGTTTCAAGTTTTTTGATCTCAACTAAGATCTCTTCATTCTTTATCTACTCAACCTTTCTTTGGGAAGTTTAGGATGTTTGTTCTGTGTTTGGGTGTTAAATATATGTATTTACGTAGTACATTTGTGATTCCTCTGTTGTCTGATGTCCGTTACACAAGTGTTTCAAGCGACTTATTATGGAGTCAGGTCAATATATAAGATGTTGTGGTAATTTATATATTTATTAAAAGTATATTTCATAGCTAAACGCGTGTACAAACTAGTCTCTATGAACAAACAATTGATCAAGATGTATTTACTAATGCGCAATAAGGTGTCAAGCAAGCAATCTCTATCGTTTTTTGCCTGTCTAGCCGAATCTAGAAAGACGTTGGTTCTAAAACTTCGAAATGTATATACATATATATATATATATTGTGTGTGTGTGTGTGTGTGTGTGTGTTACTAACAATATATATGTACATATGTAAATGTAATATATATATTAACATCTTCCCATTTAAACAAATAAACTTTATATTTTATTTTTTTTTCATTTTTGTACCTTTGGTATCTATTTTACCAATAATCAAAATATATAGTGGTATGGTATATAGTGGTGGTTGATACATGTTAAATGGAAGTTTCCAGCACTTATATTTAATTTCATTATTATTTAACAATGCTTATAGGCTATTTTTTATTTTTATTGGCAAACTTTTGAACATTTTATATCAGGTTACCAAGTAATTTCTGTAAAATAGGATGTACATATTTTTATGTATGTATATAGATTAAGACCATGTGGTACCAGCAGAGCAGAATAGTAGGAAGAGGCCCCTGTACCGGAGTCGTACGAGACGACTGGGGTACCGGAACTGACAGATGGCGTGATATCCATCCGGGAGATCAAATGCAACAGGACGGGAATAGGCAGCAGCATTCCCGTCGCGAAGCTACTAAGATTTATTGGGGGGTCCTATGTCCAACAGTGTACGTCTTACGGCGGTTATGATGATGATAGTGATGATGATGATGATAGATTAAGATCTCACGATTATTATATTATGAAGTAACAAAACCAGTAACATCAGAACTTGCGGCGCCCTTTACTTTTACGGGCCTTAGTACACAAGTTTGAGAATCCCTGTTGCAGGAAGTGTACGTGTTTATTTAAGCATCGATAATTTCGCTAAAATACGACAATGTTTATCTAGCAGCACTTGTGAGGAATTCTGTCTGTCTGTCTAGCTACGATTTTTTTTATATACACGCTCGTCGAGTCATCACAAGGATATGGAATAATAATAATTTCCAACATCTTATCATGATCATCACACCAGTCATTGAAAGTCCACTGCTGGACATAACCCTCTCTAATATAGGAGGTTATACACGAGTGACCTGGTTATACCGAAGTGAGAGAGTTTTATTCCTTCAGCAGTTGACGAAATAAATAAAACTTAGTTTCAGACACTTATACGTGTAATGTGTTTCTTGTACAACAGATATATAGCGAGTGGTTAATAAAATTGAAACAGAAATAATATTAACTAATCGTTATTAATAACGATTACAAATTAGGAGTATTAGTGAGTGGAGTACAGAGATGATGTCATTTAGATGGTTATTTTGGCCTAGATATTTAATACATAATAGGCTCAATGAAGAGCACACTAAAATTATGAAGCAATAAATGAAGTTAATT
Source organism: Heortia vitessoides (assembly GCA_020976665.1). Taxonomy (NCBI): domain Eukaryota; kingdom Metazoa; phylum Arthropoda; class Insecta; order Lepidoptera; family Crambidae; genus Heortia; species Heortia vitessoides. Next base: position 13,368,764 of record JACJUM010002768.1, read on the forward strand.
TGTAAGATAAATATACACATGGTATTGCCCATAATTGCCACGGTGGGCAAGCGTGTTGGCAATCGCGGAGTGCAGCTTTCATCACGGGGATGCTCATCCTCGTGCATTTGAGCTGCACTGTTTCGGATGGATACACAGCCATCTGTCGGTTCTGGTACCTTAGACGCCTATTACGACACCTGGTCCAGTGTGAGGTACTATCCTCTGTGTCCCAGTACCTCACGGCAATCTACCGGTATGGACCTAACTCCGAGTTATATCGCTTAAAGCACATGTTATTCTTAAAATAAGTTTAACACCTAGTCAGAAAAGAAACACAAATTTTCATCACATAAATTTTTGTTCTCGATGAGAATTGAATCAACGACCCTTAGCGCGTAAGATCGGAAAGCACCTGCGTCATTACAGAGAAAAATAACATAAGTGACTAACCAAATTCCCAGACAATATTTTTATTTAGATTAATTTCGGATGTCGAATCCTAGACCTCAACAGACCTTTGGATAGAAATAATGTTAAAGCTGGTGGTAAAGGTTAAAGTTTGAGGTGCATTTAGTACATACATACATAATAATAAACATGCATATATACATATTAATACACATACATTCAAATACATATATTATCGTAAGTAGTTCTGGATAAGTTTTGCGTACGAAGTGCCCAACTCAATGCCCTTTTTTGCCAACGCCAATGCCAACGCGCATGCCCAGCGTTGCAATAATGGGCAATATACCTCCTTTCTTGGGAAGGCTCTATGTTCAGCAGTGGACTTCCAATGGCTGATATCATGATGATTACTTTAACTGTAACAGACAAATAGTTATACCAGTAACTTATATTATTTCAGTTGCCATTGCGTTGCATTTTTTTTAACGTCAAACAATTTGAATAGGCGATGACGTGACCAGCTACACGTCCGAAGGCCAAGTTTTTATACGCTTCAGATTAGCTTTCTTTGCGCTGGCGTCTGTCTGTCTATTTTGATATGAGCTGACATTATCAATAGGGCTGCCTATATCTAGGGCTATCTATATATAAAAAAAAATTACCATCAATACATTTATATATCATCATCGTCATTACAGACATTGAAAGTCTACTGCTGGACAAAAGCCTCCCCAAGAAAGGAGTGATTTTGCCTATAAATGCTTGCAGGCATAAAAGCTTTAATACGGATTTTTATCACCCAGACACAGGACCAACACAAATATAGTCAAAAATATTTGCTCTGGGTAGGATCAAACCTTTGGCACATAAAATAGGATCATACCATCTGTGCTATCGTGCCCGTCAACAGGTTAGTTAAATAAATATATTATAATTATATTTATGTATTGCAATCTTTTTTATTATAATTTAAAAATAATCTAAAACTTTGCAGGATGTCGTATGAAGTATCAATATGAACCCTCATGATGCAATAAATATATATACAAGGAATATTATTGAACATTTCCTTCCGTTGAACGCGTAAACGGAATGCATTGCTGAAGGTGGCATGACGAAATAAAGGCAACAGCCGGAAAAGCATAGACTAGAACAGCGCTTAATAGAAAATAACGTAAGGAGTTGGAGGAGGCCTTTGCCTTCAAATTCAATCAATTCAAATTCAACAATTCAAAAACATAATTAATTTAATTGAACATTTTCAATGTAAACTACAATTTGTTTCTCTGAAAATACAACACAAGCATTTACATATATCGCCTCATCAATTATATTCTTTATATTTAGAGTTCATAATATTAAAATACACAAATAAATGTAAACGTCAATCCGACATTAAACCACGTGATGCTCTCCGATGCGTCCCCTACCGGCTTCCATTTAAAGCATTTTGACGTGACAACGTCTTATAAATTGGTTTGCCGGGTGACACTTCAAGAAACTGCGTTACGCTCCGCTCACGTTATGCGCTCACAATGAGAGCGAGTGAGAGGCACGCGGCCCTCTCACTCGCTCTCATTGTGACGTGTGTTACGCAAATGTATTGCAAGTTATTGTATATATATTTGTATATAAATACGTATGTATGTGTAAAGGTAAAAATAAAATTTTGTTAATATGAAATTCAGTGCGAGATTCTTTGTATAAATTAATGTTTTAAATATAATTCTTTGTATAAATAAATGTTTTAAATTGTTACTATTATTTCATCCTTATTCCTACTATACGAATGAATATTCACATTAAAATTATTTTACCACTCAAAGTCGTTGTCACGTAAAACTTTCGCCCGTACCGAATTTACAGGCAAACAATTTTTAATTTTAAAATAATTCTCTTAGAGGGGTTATATGCATACAAAATCATCATTATCACCATCACACCAGCCATAAAAGCCCACTGCTGGACATAGGACTCTCAAAGAAAGGAGTAATTTTGCCTATAATTGCTGCGCTGGGCAAGATGGCAATCGCAGAGCGCAGCCTTCGCGACAGGGATTCTGCTGCCCATCCCCGCCCTGTGTATTTAATCTGCACTGTTCCGGATGAGTGGGAGGTACTATACTACTCTGCCTGTACCTCACGGCAAAGAAAATGTTGGATTATATTTAAGACTAGCTGACTATGACGAAGACGAAAACAAATGTTTCGATCGAAGTTATTTTACTGATATTAAATACATACAAAATTTAATAATGCACAAATAGCGCAATTTTTTTTCTTTATTAAGATCGCCTGACAAAAACAAACACAGCATTTTATATATAGGATCGGATTCATACATATATGTATTTTTATCTAATAGCTATCATCATATATATATACACATAGATAATAATTACTACTAAAAATTAACTCATCTCAGGTCTCAGTCAGGTCAACTGACCTCAGGTCAATTATTGTTTCTATAAATTTGAATTTGATACTTGCAATAAAAAACCAATCCAGAATATCTTCGTGATTATTTCTTGAGACAACCTTGACAGACATTCTTCGCCCACAGATATAGCGGAACTATTTAGACAGACTAGAGGTAGACCTCTTACAAAGTTCGTTTGCGTTGGTACCTCACTCTCACCTATTGCTACCGCCGAACAGCAGTGTTTGCATTGCTGCGTTCTGGATTAAAGAATGAGAGAGGCAATGAAATGACTGAGTAAATGTGATATAGTATCTTCAATTTACAGTGTTAGCGACACGCCAGTGATATCTTGGTGATGACACTAGTGACTTGGGTGTAGTGGCGTATCTAGGTTCAATTTTCAGGCCAACCACCCTTAGTCGAATCTCTCAATGTACAACTTTTTGGTAGCCAAACATCCTGGGGGGGGGGGCACGTCCCAACCGGGCCTCCCTCTCTATGTACGCCCACGCCCGATAAGCATGGTGGAAATCGCAGTGTAATCGAATCTGGTATAGGGTGATATCGTTCATATCTTCCTTATATATTGCACCTTCAGATAAAACTGCATCAAGTCTAGCTAAAATCTTTCCTACAATTCAGAAATAGGTGAGAGAAGAAGTAAAATACTGGATAATGTATATTTATATGAGCCGTGAGGTACCGTCTGAGTAGAATAATACCTCCCTCCATACCAGGTGTCGTAAGAGGTGACTAAGGTACCAGAATCGACAGATGGCGGTATATCCATCCAAAACATTACAGCTTAAATACACAGGGCGGGGATGGGCAGATGGGCAGCAGTATCCCCGTCGCGAAAGCTGCGCTCTGCAATTGCAAACATGCTTGCCCAGCGCGGCAATTATGGGCAAAATTCCCTCTTTTTTGGGGAGGCCTATATCCAGCAATGGGCTTCCAATGGCTGTAATGATGATATATATAATATCTAGACGTTAGTGATATCCTCGTATAATTCGAGCGTCTATAGGCTGCCGTGACGCTTACTCTCAAGCGGAATGTATGGTCGTTTGTCAACCTGGTCGAACAAAAAAAAATTACAGTATAAACAGCTTACTCGACTCGTATCTAGTAAAAGAAGCGAACTAGAAGTGGAGATTCATAATCCCTGCCTACACTATGAGAGACAGGCGTGATGTGTGTATGTACAATTTATTAAAGACATAAACGTCGACTGAATAAGGTAAATAGTAAAGAGTTTTAAATAGTTCCTGTATTAATAATAATCTGGATATTCGTCTGTTGATTTATCAGTAACGAGCATACCGTCGTTAATTAGCAAACGTACAGTACAAAGCCATTTAATACATACAAAAATACTATCAATAAAATTATCTATGCTTCAGTAGCTCGGTTCTGTTATAATGCAGAATTCAAATTCAAATATTTATTTACCATTTAAGTGTACATTAGGGTTAACAATTATTGTGGTCTTATAACTTAGATGCCTTTTCCAAACTCTGCAAATGAAGCGTACAGGACACTTCTTATAATCTACACTATTAACATCTACACTAATATTATAAAGAGGAAAGATTTGTAAGTTTTCTATGTAGCAAATATACTTAAAAAGTACTGGACCGATTTTAATAATTCTTTTTTTATTAGTAAGCTACATTATCATTGAGTCACATAGGCTATATTAAGTACTAGATAACTTTAGAAATTCCTATTAAAACCAACCAAAGGTGTAAAAATATTAACCATAAAATGTCTTTCATCGAAAACGCTGCGAAGAGTATCAATAACAGGATAAAAAACTGTTATAGATAAACTATATTATAGAATATATCAATATCTACAAAAAACTTCGCGAGACCTTGTCTAACTATTGTAGTTACGTCACTGTAACTACTTTTTTACATTAAACAAATTGATAGAAATGCCGATCAAAATCAGACCTTGTTATTCATACCATTTATAATTTTTTATCCAAATAAATAATTGAATATTCAAAAATGTCTTAATACCTGATGATTACTTTTTGAATTATTGAAATCGGACATTCCATTCAAAAAATAACGTGAAATTAAAATAATAATACATGCCGGCGGCGGCCGCCACGCAGCGCATCGAGTAACTAACTCGACGAGAGCAATTGTATTTGGCACTTTCTCGAGTAGAATCTCCTGAAAAACAATACGCTTCCTTGCCACCTACAAATACCACAGCCAACGTAGTGTACAGGGAGGCTTTAAGATAAGCATACAATTTTTTTCAAATTAGGGATTCATGATTGTTTTAATTAGCATGCTTAACACTTAAGTATATGTACCTATTTGTGTCTACCCGTGCGATTTTTTAGTGTAACTTGGAATATTGTGCTAATGGATCTTATTTTATCCTGAGTTAATAATAATACGCCAAATGTGGCATCAACGTACCGTCAAAATCATTCCCGTCATTCTTCCATCAACAGGACTCATCCCATAATTCATACACACATTACTCATAGGCTTACACAAAAACATATACATTCAATTAGAAAAATCTGTCATTATCGATACTTGTTCCCACATCCACCACGCAAACCCCTACAGCATTACACAATGAACCGACCCACTTGACGTTGGCCCGGAACAGGTTCACATCTCCAGCACTATGCTATAGAAAATATTAATAATAAATCATCATTATCAAATCAGCCATAAGACATCCACTGTCTGACACAGGCCTCCCCAAGTAATCTCCAATAGGACCAGTTGTATGCGGCCTGTGTCCACCGCGACCCTGCGGTTTTAGTCAGATCGTCTGTCCATCTTGCGGGTGGATCCTTATTCCAGGACCTTACGACTCAATCAGCCTACGGTTCTGCATACCAAATGCCCTGCCTACTGCCACATCAACTTACTAATCCGAGTGGCAATGTCGGAAACTTTGGGTCTGTTACGAATCTCGTCATTTCTGCGGAAAGAGACTCCGAGCATTGCCCTCTCCATAGCTCGTTGAGCTATTTTCAGTTGGGTAATAAAGTCAATGGTACGAGCCACATTTCACTGCCATGGGTCATCGTTGGTAACACACATTGGTGGAAAACTTTCGACCAATATGTGTTAATAATAATAATCCACATAATATTTTAAATTGAACTGTCTCCGAGTGAAGTCGCTTAAAGCATTTGTTTGATGGCATCAGACAAAAAAACACTTAAATACGTAATTTTTATACAGATGCAGAATAAATACAAGTAAGTATTCATCATATATTTGTCCTGAGTGGGGATCGAACCCACAAGGAGATGGTGAGGATCGATTCCACTTACAAAACTACACATGTAAAATTGGGTGCATCACTTGCTAATTGCTGTATACTTAAGTCTTAGTACATAGAGCAGCAGATCGCCTTGCAAAGGTCTGTGAACACAATGCCTAGACATGTGTGGACTGTCTATTGTCTAGTGTACACACTCGATAATTAAAAAGATACATTTATTAACCATCTATCTGTGGTCAATGGTGCTGATTTCACAATTAATATATCATCATATAAGCCATTGACAGTTCACTGTTGGACATAGACCACCCCAGGAAAGGGGGAATTTTGCTTATAATTCAAGCGTGTTGGCAAACGCAGAGCGCAGCTTTTGCGACGGAGATGCTGCTGCCCATCCCCGCCCTGTGCATTTGAGCTGAACTGTTTTGGATGTATAGATTTGGCCTCTTACGACATCTAGTGGAGGGGAAGGTATTATTCTACTCCGCTGGTACCTCACGCACGGCTAATAAATTTAGATTTATATTTTTGATAGACCACTTTAAAAAGAAGCGTAGTAAGATTAAGTTGCCATTAAAAAACTTGCTCTGGCTCCTCGGTAGACAGCCAGTCTTATCCCTATCCAATAAATTAAGGGTCTATTGCTCCGTAATAGAACCGATTTGGACATACGGAATCCTGGTGGTGGTGGACTGGTGCAGTGGAAAGTACTTCAAACGAAATCGCCTCTTACGACACCTGGTGCAGTAGAAGGTACTATTCTACTCTAACAAGGTACCAGTACGCGATTGAGGTACCAGAACCGGCAGATGGCGGTATATCCATCCGAAACAGTGCAGCTCAAATGTACAGGGCGAGTATGGGCAGCAGCATCACTGTCGCGAAAGCTGTGTGCTGCGATTGCCAACACGCTTGCCCAGCGCGACAATTATGAGAATAAACCACCTTTCTTGGAGATGCTTTTGTCCAGCAGTGAACTTCCAACAGCTGATATGATGACTAATATTTAACTAGATTGACAAAGAAACATATAGTCCGTATGACAGTAAGCGTCACCGCAGCCTATAGACGCTTGATATCACGAGGATATCACTAGCACGTTGTCAACCTTACGACTTGTAGATATTACGTCACATTAATTAATTAACAGTTATTTCACGGCCTTTCTCATCCTTAAAACGACCACTATTATTTGGTGGTATAAAAGATGAGAGTGAGGTATCAATACAGATGACCTTTGTATGAAGTTAGACCTCATGTAAATATTTCTGGTACCTTGTTAATCTACCTTCTTTATAATACAGATACATTATAGTGCAGGGTCATTACGGCCCCATTATCAGGATAACAGGGCCAGGGTCCCAGGGCCTTCAGTAGATTAAGAACAGCCCTTTCCCTTTCTCACTACTTAGATTCGAGAGGTATGGGTAGAGTAGAATAGTACCTCCTACTGCACCAGGAGTCGTAAGAGGCAATTAAGGCGACCAGAGCCTACATATGGCGGTTTATCCAGCGGGAACAGTACAGCTCAAATGCACAGAGCGGGGGTGGGCAACAGCATCCCCGTCGCGAAAGCTGCGCTTTGCGATTGCCAACACGCTTGCCCAGCGCGGGAATTATAGGCTAAGTTCCCCCATTCCTGGGGCGGTCTATGTCCAACAGTGGACTGTCAATGGCTGATATGACGATGATGATATATTAATTGTGAAATCAGCACCGTTGACCACAGATAGATGGCAGTTTATCCAGCCGAAACAGTGCAGCTCCAATGCCTAGGGCAGGGCAGTAGCATTCCTGCTGCGAAAGCTGCGCTCTACGTTTGGTCCAGGCTTGTCCAGCGCGGCAATTATGGGCAAAATTCCTTCTTTTTTGGAGAGGTCTATGTTCAGCAGTAAACTTCCAACGGCTGATATAATGATGGCTGCTTAGATGCAGAAGTAGAATGAGTAAGTTGACCCATGCATATCCGCTTGTAAGGAAGACGTTTTTAAATTGAAATAGACCTCGTTTTCAAGCCGTTAAAGACGTAAATAATAGATTGACCGATCCGTTTGTGAGCGGTAAGAATTGAGCTAAATAAAGAACTGGTTGAGGTCATGATGTAACGCAATATGTACTATTTATTAGAAACAAGTTATTTTTGGTCGGGCATTGATTTCACAATGAAACACACGGACCACACTGGCCATCTGTCGATGTGTCGTTCCGGTATGTTTATGTTAAAAATTAATGCGTCCATTGAGTTTTCCGACGTAATTATTTATTTTTAGAGTTTTGTCTAATTGAAATAACACAAATTAAAATTTCAGCACGGACTCTGTGAGACAGATGTTGGAAATTTTAATGTTGTTTGCACGGTGGGAAAGTATGCAATACTTTTTTTTTATTTCTTTTTATTTTCAACCAGTGTTTCCCCGCATCATTGCTATTGTAAGAACTTGCTCAGGATCGTAATTATCTTTTAGTTGACAATCTTAAATAACTTATGAATAAGATGAAAAAGAAGAAAACGGTGAATAAGTTATTTAAGATTGTCAACTAAAAGATAATTATGATCCTAAGCAAATATATGTATATATCAATATATAGATATATTTGCTTTATATATATGTAATATGTACGTGTGTGTGTGTGTGTATTAACGTGTATTGATAGAAATACTTGGGCGTCGGTAAAGATAGACTAATGTCTCGTGTAATTACAGCGGATTCCCGAGGAAGGCCGGATAGTGATGATACTATCTTGTGCGCCAGAGGTCGTGGGTTCAATTCCTACCCAAGCCAAATATTTATATGATGATATTTGTATTTGTTCTGTGTCTGAGTGTAATATATGTGTTTTTAAGTAGTATATTAGTGATTACTCTGTTATCTGATGTTCGTAACATAATTGTTTTCAGCAACTTGTCTCGGAATCAAGTCAATGTATTAGAGAATTTGTGATTTTTTTTTATATATTATGAAGTCAGCAAATAAGCCCGCTTTAATGTAAACGTGACCACAGCCTACAGAAGCTCGTGTTATCACAAAGATATCACTAGCGTGTCGCCAATCCTGTTTCCTGAAGATACTATATCACATTTATCCAGTAATTTCACTTCCTATTTCAACCTTCAAACCGGAATACAAAATACGAACACTGCTATTTTGCGGTAGAAATAGATGAGAGTGAGGTACCAATACACGACGGCCTTTGTAAGAAGTCTACCTCTTTTGACTTTATTATTTAATATGAATAAGATACACATTAATATTAGAAATGTTTTATTTATTAACACGTTTTGTAAAAATGAAAAACTTGCCCGTGAAATTAGCGCGATCGCATCAGTAATGAGGAGTACAGATCCCCTCATTTATGATACGAACAAAAGTTGCCGATATAACCCGACAGATTAGCGAGTTGAAGCATTAATAGGCAGGGCACCGATGGTCGATGGTGCCTCAAATTTTTGGAATGATAACGCGAATTTTTTAGATATCATCATTATCAACTTACTAAAGTTCACTACTGGAAACAGGCTTCCCAAAATTCCAAACTAGATATAGTGACGTCGCACGTAGAATCAACGCCTGTGACGTTAATGCTAAAAATATTTCTACCTTATGCACAAGAAATGTTATTTATTTTCCTACGTCATATATCAGTAATTAGGACCTTGTGACTTGAAGATATTATGTCACATTACCCAGTAATTTCACTGTCTCTCTCACCCTTCAAACCGGTACACAGCAATGGGGGTGGGGTACCAATGCAAACGAGCTTTCAATGAGGTCTACCCCATGTAAGTTAATAAATAAAAAATAGTATCTAAATAATTTCAATACCCGCTACTAAATAAATATATATTTCATCGCGATATACCTATTTTTTATTTGTTGAATTTTTTTTTATGTATTTCAGTTGGTAAGTTACATAGTGTTTATTAGTTATGTCAATAAATAAATAAATTCCTTTCTTAACATATTTACTCCGTATTTACATATATACGTATTCAGCAATATACTCAATAAACTAGGTTTGTTTTAAAGGTTAAATTGCTAGTGTAGTTAAAATTGTTTTAGATTTTACAATCAATATTAAAATAGATTCTTATCATTTTGCACATACTTATCTAATAGCGCCATCTCTCTAAAGAAGTTGAAACACTTGTTTGATAGTTTAACCAAAATAAAGTATTGTAAAAAAGCATAAGTAAGCATTCGTTTCAATCATATATGTAGTTTATATAAGATTCGCTAGATGGCGCATATCTAAAACAAGCACAATACTGTTTATAAATTTCAATTTAGAAAATGAAATTGTTTGTACGTAATGGAAGTAGATCACATGTGCATGGTACCTAATTCTCACCTATTTCTACAGCAGTGCTCTTACTAACATTATCATTAACTGGAATAAATTCAATTGCCGTAAGGTACCGACAGAACAGTATACAACCACTCTCTAATTATAGGAAAAGTTCCCTCTTGGGAACGCCCATGTCCAGCATTGGTAATGGCTTGGCTGCAACGGTAATACATTTTTAAATAGTGAATTGTCCCAAATATTATTAATGAATGACCCAGACCGTGCATTAGCCACTGCATGGATATCCATCAGACTGTATAGTAACAAATATAAATAAATACATATATAAAGTGTACCAATATTTCATATTATCATATCAGCTATAAGACGTCCACTGCTGGATATGGACCTTCCCAAGTAATATCCAATAGGACCGGTTGTATGCGGCCTGTGTCCAGCGCGGTCCTGCAGTTTTAATCAGATCGTCTGTCCATCTTACGGGTGGACGCCCTACGCTGCGCTTGCCGGTACGTGGTCTCCATTCCAGAACCTTACAGCTCCATCGGCCATCGGTTCTGCGTTTCGCTGGAAGCAATTGTGTCACAGACATCAGACAACAGAAGTATAACAAATATACTACTTTAATACATATATCTACACCCAGACACAGAACAAACTTATACGCAGCTATAAGTAATAAGAATGAACATATCAGCATCCCTGTCGCGAAAGCGGCGCTCTGCGATTGCCAACACGCTAGCGCTGGGCGTTCCTCCTTTCTTGGACTTTATGTCCAGGAGTGGACTTTCAATGGTTGTAATGATAATGATGACAATTCAGACGCAGGCGCAATAAAACGCTAGTATTGAAAAAATATTTACATACAACAGCAGATTTCACAAAAAGTTTGATAGAAAAATTTTTTTTAAATAAAATTACACTTTTATCGTCGCATAAGTTCAAACACCACGTATGTCAAAGTTGGCTACTTAATAATTAAGCCCAATGATAACACGATATTACATTTCTAATGCTGCAATAAACGTTTTATACCGTGTATTGTTTAAACGAAATCTATTTTGCACCAACTAAATGCACAAGCAATTAGTTTTAAAATGATTTTATGAAACGTGAGCAATGTTTTCCCAATTGTACAAAGTGTCAACATTTTGACTTACGAGTTGTTAGAACTTAAACGACGTTATTTATATGAAAAACTTCAACTCTCGCCGCGAGTCCAACGCTAATTCGCGTCTGTTGCAAAACCACCATTTAGAGCCCCTGGATGTGTCTAGAGTGTCCTAATATGTACTCTAACTACTCTTTACAGCGAGCTAGACCGTTCCTAGGTCGTCTAGGGTGCCTAGATTAGATGTTTAAGCTTAATTATGAGAGAACGTGCATTCCAATTACAATACTCTTCTTGAATTCTCCGTGAATTTCGTATTTTGGGTAGTCGGTGGCGCCATTTTGTATTTCATCAGATCGACGAAGAAGCATTCAGTCCGCGCGACAGTAAGTGTCGCCGCAGCCTATAGACGCTCGTAATATCACAAGGATATCACTAGCGCGTTGTCAACCTTGTGACCCGAAGGTATTACGTCACATTACCCACGAAAATCACTGCTTCCCTCACCATTGAAAAGCAATGCGAACACTGCTATTTGGCGGTAGAATTCGGTGAAGAAGGTAGTGTAGGTACCAATGGAGACGACTTTCGTATGAGTAGTCCTCGTAGTTAGTACGTTTTTATAAAAGCTTTGTTTCTCACGGACGATTTTAGGGGTTCGTGTTAGAAAAATATAAGTTGTCATATTTTTGAAATCAATGGTAATGTAGTATCCAACTAGTGCGATGATGAACCATTTTTGTCTGTAGGAAAATGTGATTCAGTCGACTAAGTAACAGAGGTTTTATTTGTCGGTTTTTTTTTGGACTTTATTTTGTGTCTGGACTGTCGGGGTGCGGTTTTGGAATTAGTGGGACGTCAATATATTAAGGTATGTACATTTTTATTGTATAAGTAGTTTTAAAAATAGTTATTTTACTGTGTTTTTAATACTTTGTGAAAAAAAATTTAAATCAATGTGTTATGTAAAATAAAATTGATTGGATAAAAAAAATTAATTGAATTCAATATGTTTTATTCGTAAACATATTTTAAACGTTATTATCGTTAAACGAGAATATATACATTACATGAATTTAGTAACTGTTACATTGTTTCCGGTGTATGTTCTTGCAAGCTGTCCTAAATAAATAAATTCAAATGAGACAGCATTTTTTATAACGAAATTTATAACTATGGCTATTTAAAATAAATAAATTAAGAAAATCATGATTTTCAATATAGAACCTTTGTACTGAATTTCGATCAGTTAGTTCTCTTTATAAATAGCCAAATTAGCTAAGTAGTTAGTATCTTTAGCTTACAAATTCACTTTGACAATTTTCTAAAATCCTTTCGTAGTATAATAGGAACCTCTGTGCAAAATTTCTAGTTTCTAACCCTTATAGTTTAGGCCTTACGTTGATATGTCAGTCAGTCAGTCAGCTTCTCTTTTTATATATATAGATGTAGAAAACATCTATACTCTCTAAGGAAAAGACCTATCAAATTCATCGAACTAATATTAGGAACACGCATACGGTAGAATCTCGGTTACATTTAAGCCTTAACTAACAGACCGGAGAACAGTACCAATTATTAATTAAGAACTACATTTAAACGAGTAATATTGGACATATAAAATGTATTAAGCCCACGCTTCACGTGACACGTTTGATCTCATAATGTCGGAAATGGTAAACTACTTGACCAAATTGAACTAGATATAGTTTCCTGAATCAATCAATAATTTAATTATTATTACCTTGTATTATATTGTGTATGTGTACCATTTATAAAACACATAAATGGGCATATAAAGAATATTCCAAGTATGAACCTATCTCTCATGCTGAATCAAACTGTACACAGTATACAGTAATTTATTGCAATCAGGTCAGGAGCTTAGAGGATGATCCCCGACAAACAACGTGACTCGAAATGTTTTATGTATAGAGTTAAAGTATTTTAAATTCACATAACATATCATACATTGATATGGTTCAGAAATAGATCGTTCAAAATATAATAGTCGCTTATTGAAAACGGCTGTCGAAAGGTAACCGATAAATCGAACAAAAGATTTAAAAAGTAAATTAAACTGCATGTAAAGCTGCTAAAAGAGTAGTTCTATTATCCCTTAAAGCATTGCGTTACGTACATTAACATAGGTAACATAGGATTCTCATAATACTAAAAAAAAAAACAAATTAGAATGGCTGGAGAAGCACGCGAGTAGAATAAATACTGATGAAATGAGAGGTAATAAGACATCGATGTGGTGTGAAAGATGATGTTGTGACAACAATAGAGAAAGGTTAAGATGGTTTGGATATGTAGAAAGGGTTGATGAAAGTAGAATGACTACACAAATATGTAGAGCGGAAGAGAATGGAAGGGTTGGTATAGGACGACCTAGGCGAACATATCTTAACCAGGTAGAAGAGGTATTAAAGAAGGACCAGATCAAAAGTACCAAGAATAAACGAATGTGTATAAAAGGACTAATGCGAGTAAGGGAAGCAAGGTTGGTATGCTAAGATCGTTACAAGTGGAGTCTCTGCCTGCCCGGATGGGCCACAGGCGTGATGTATGAATGTAAAAACATAATAAACACAAACATTCTCATGTATTTTCTTGTCTTTTGGGAATCGAACCCACGACCTTTGGCGCATAAGGTAGGACCACTGCTATATGTGCCATCGGGCCCGTCTAAATATATAAAGAGAACGTAGTGTATATATACAACATAATGTAGTAAGTAGTAAAACAAATGACATAATCGTATATCTTTCGAATTATGGGAACATCTGATGAAAATTTGACGGATAAGTAGTTGTATGTTAGGGATTAACGATCTATTGTTCGTCAACATCTATTAAACAACCTATCCTAGATAATAACTATCTCTAACAAGATACCCTCGGACTTTAAGAATGTTGACTCGTACGTCGTTTTCTGAAAGCGATTAGCCGAGCATGTCACTTTGATTTTTTTTCTTTTTTGTTTTCAATTAATTAGTATGGCAACGAATGTGTAATACACACATTCGTTGCCATACTAATTTCTTTATGTATAAATGTCTTTATAAAAATAAATGTTTTTAAACCGAAACCGAACATCAGTATAAATCAAATAGGCGCGTCCCTACTTGGTGCCTCCATACAAATATTTACAAATGATTTAAATTAAAATAATTCCAACAGCAGAGCCCTATTAATTAAGATTTATTAAAAAATATATAAATATGGCTATTCTAAGGCAAAAGCGGTCGCATTGTTCTGTCAGGTTAATGTAAAATCTTGAATATATCTCAGTTTAAAGAGACTGTTCATTTGAGTATATTGTTTTAATTCCAACTCTACAGCGTAAAAATAAATAATAAAATTAAAAATACTTTAAAAATTATTGTACCTACAAAATATTAAAAAAAAATTATAATACATATTTAGTTTTAAGTATGTTTCTTGTGACATTCTGACAGGGTCATGTATTCATATTGCATATTCACAATTAAGTCACAAAAAAATCTTCTTCTAAATGAAACGTTAATGAACACATTTATATATTATATCTATATGGATGTATTATATAGTTACCTAGTGACGTCTTTAAATACTAGACTTAAAAGTGACTAAACCGTTTTTCTATAAGTCTAGTAATGAACTTCATTTGAATTTAAAGCAGCTTTAAATGTCTTAACATCAATTTGTTGTATATGTTAGTTATTGCAGATTAAAAAAAGATAGGCGCTACAGATTAAATGATCGCAACTTGATATTCTCAAGTGCAACATGTGCTAACCTCGAAAAACACCATCTAGTTTTGGAGATTTACTCTGCATTCTATAGCCATCTTGCTCGATCATCTTCGACAGGCCCGATGTCGCGTGCGGATCCTGTCTTGTGGATCAAAAGTCGTGGTTTCGATCCCTATTTAGAACTAATATTTATATGAGAAACATTAGTGTTTAGTGCGTGTCTGGGCTTAAGATATGTATTAAAGTTTTATAGTTGTAATTTCTCTGTTGTCTGATATCAGTAACACAAGTGTATTGGAGGTATCTTTATTAAGGACGATGACGAGATTATAGACTTAGGGGTAATACAAATAAATAAATTGGAGTGTCTGTTTGTAATATTAAAATAACCACTTTCACATGCATATGAATGTATAAACGGTACAAATACCAAAATGTATATTTTGTTCCGGCTTTGGAACGGCTAGACCGATTTGGACGAGACATTCACTGGCTGGTTGATATAATAAGAAATAATTAAGGCTATATAACATCACTCTATGACTAATCAATCAAAAATGGGCAAAATATATACGTTTTGAGTAGAATATACTGCCCTAAGTTACTATTCCACGCAGACGAAGCTAGTGTTTAATAAAAATACAACCTTTGTCAATCACATTGAAAATGGTATAAAAAGAACCCATCGTATTAGGATTTGTCCTGAGAAATACTAAGGTATTAATTTTCCTGACTGAAATCAGACTTGACTCATAGTTGATTCATGTAAATGATTTTATTTTTGCTTAAGTATTCTTGTTTTTGTATAAGTATTTTTTGCTGTCGTATTTTTTTCATATCCCATGTAATTTTTGTTAAGCTATAGATTATTTAAGTATAAAGTGTAAGTTACCAAATATATATTCTATTTTTGTTTGCTGTGTTCTCCTTTAATGTTTGCTACATACAGTTCTTAGAATGATGTAAATTGTACAACCTACTGCATACGTGAGCAAACGATGGACGAACCTAAATAAATAAAACGACTTTTCTAAGAGTCAAGATATCAATCCTTGAGATGTTGTGTGAATTTATTTCTTTACTAATAATTGTTTTAAAGAAAGCTTTCAAAGAAAAGGGTAATTTTTCCTGAAATCCCGCGCTAGGCTGGCGTAAATGCTGCGGTATCCCCGCCCAGTATCTTTTTTTCTTTGCCATTAGACCAGGTCCATAAACAAACATACAGACCGCGTGATAGATTAGTATACGTCACCGTAACCTATAGAAGCACGTGGTATCAAATGGATATCACTAGCGCGTTGCCAACCTTGTGACTTGAAAATATTGTATGTCACAAAACCCAGACATATATCGTTTACCTCTTTTATACCTCACTTTCACCTATTTTTACCGACAAAAAATTGTCTGTCTGTTTGTTCCTATTTATCTCTGCAATGGTTCGACCGATTTCAACAGGACTTTACTGGCAGATATCTGATGTAAAAAGGGGTAACTTTAGCTAGTTTGTTATTCGTTATTCTCACGTTATACTTGCCGTGAAATACCGGCAGAGTAGAATAGTACCTCCCTCTGTAACAGGTGTCGTCAGAGGCGACAGTGAGCTCTCCGTGAAAGTGTAGATCAATAGGGTGGGGATGGGCAGCAGCATTCCCGTCGCGAAAGCTGCACTCTGCGTTTGCCAACACGCTTGCCCAACGCGGCAATTATGAGAAAAAATCCTGTTTTCTTAGAGAGGCCTATGTCCTAGTGGACTTTCAATTGATGTTATGATGATGATGAAATTCTCACACGGGTGAATCCGCGTGGCACTGCTAATATTTCCACGCACGGCAAAACCTAAATCAAATACACACAGTTATATATATATATATACATATACTGATAAATGTATTTATCATTGCTTCATATAACTCCCAGGTCAATACCGCAACAAATCTACGAGAGGTTATCATTGCAGAACTCAAAATATAGACTTGTATTTAGCAATCTTGGTATGTTTTTAAAATGATTATCCTATATTGCATAAAATATAAGTAACAATAGGTATTCCGATTAAAATGATTTAATAAATCGGCCTTAGCGGCTTCTTATTTTTGATTGTCGATGTTTCAACTGGCCGTGAAGTACCAGCAGAGGAGAATAGTACCTCCCTTTGTGCCAGGTGTCGTAAGAGGCGACTGAGGGACCGCAGCCACCAGTTGGCGGTACCCGAAACAGTGTAATTCCAATGCAACAGGACAGGGATGGGCTGTAGCATTGCGCTCTGCGATTTCCCCCTACGCCTGCCCAGCACTTATGGCCAATTCCCCATATATATATATATATGGGGCCCTGATGTAATGATAATGATGACGTTTACAAGACTAGTCGTTCTATTGTATCATTTGTAAGCGATGGTGTATAAAAATATAATGGAATGAAAGACTAAGAAAACATTTGGTGATCATTTATTTTAGCTCGTACCACAAGTAATTTTTGATTAATCAACAATTTTTTTACATAAATTTTTGCTGTTGTTTGTTTTAGAAAGATATTTTTTGTTTGTCTGTTACTTGTCGATATGAATACGATAGTGTCGGATTGACTACTGACTGAATTCTAGATTTTAAGAACAATACATGAAAACAATCGTAGACGAGAGTCTTATGTATGTCAAATTAACGTAAAATGGTAAGATTATAATAGTTTTTCACTTTAAATTTAGTATATTTTATCAATAAAACATACGCCTTGGAACAGGACTATATATTACTTTTTGCCGATATCTCCGATTAACCCGATATAATTGTTATATCGATTGATCGAAGACAATAAAATCGACAGTTAAATTTGACTTAGTATTAAGTGCTCTTCATTTATAGATAACATACTTCGTCTTACATATAAACCCACAATTGATAATTAAAATTAATTATGCTGAACAGATAAAAAATAATAACCGAAAGAATAAGTTATAGACAAACGAACATAACTGTACAGCCATAATAAAAATAGACTGAGTAAGTGAAATGCGAAGGAACGCGCATCAAACGTAATTTAAGAATTATCACAAATCATTGTATTTATTTAGGTAAATAAATACAATGATACCTAACAACAATTATTTGATTGAGTTATCGTGTACGGTGGGCTACAAATCAACCTACCAAAATCTGTTAAATTTTTACAGTCAATTTTAAACTCAATATATCGCTTTTTTGAATCTCTCCCAATTTTGAATTCAATATTAGACTAATATCGATTGCAAAGTTTTAACAGATTTGGATAGATTGATCTGTTGTTGTGTGCACTATATAGTCGTGCATCTGAATCGAGTTAATAATTTCTGCAGTCACGACATATTCAAAATGAAATCACTTGAATTTCGACAATTGGCAGCATCAGAGCAAACTGTCGGTGGTTAAGTTGCTTAATACACAGACGGTTTAGAATAGGCGCCGCTGAAAACCGGCACTTCAGTATGTCTGTCCACAATCATGAACAAGAAGGGACGGTTCGCGAAGAACGACATAGGCGTTATGGCTGATCTAGCAGACAATGAAAGGTCGGTGGCTGCACCTGCCACAGTGCCTTCCTCTGTCACCTCTATATCAGCCTTCTGGATGAAACTCGACACGTAGACTTCGTAATACGACGATATATCAGGGAAACTCGCCCTTGACTGATCGAACGCCTCACTTAAGCCCATATCAGTGAGCAGCTCCTTCAAGTTGTCGATATCAGACGTCAACTTGAATCTTGGCAGCTGAACAGAAACGGGCACAGGTCCTTGCAAGGCATACATTTTGAATATAGTGGGCAAGCTGACACTCTTCATGTTGTCCAATACAGAAGTCAGAGTGACTCCTTCATCTGGAAGGATTACCAGCATGGAGTACCGGCCGGTGTCTCCGTAAGGCAATTCAAGCACTGTCGATTTAATAATGTCTAATATGGTCACATTAAAAACACCGTTAACAAACATCAAGTTTACGTCGCCAGTGGGGTTGTTATGTGAGTCGTAGAAGGCGCTGTATTCCGTGTCCTCGACAGAGAATGCCTTAGACCACGACCCCTTAAAGAACAACGCGTCAATCATGAGAAAGTATACGTTTTCCAAATCGCTGGCTGTCACGATATCCTCAATAACTCCGTGAGTTGCTCGCCTCACATAATCGTTAATGACAGCAGACGCTCCATCTAAGTCTTCAAAAGATAATGTTGTAATATCGCACACGCCTGTATTAGTGAGAGTGGTGCGGAAGGGTGCTTTCAGCTGCATACTGTCCGCTATGAACATCGACGCGCTTCTCTCGAGAACGGCATCACTGTCGCCAGATATCACGTCTTTCACCGAACTCAGATACATTTTGTTGAAGCATCGATGCGTGTGGAGTCCCAACACTTTCTTGAGCTCATTTAATGTGTTGCCTGAAGCGCCGAAAGACACGGCCGTTAGCAAGGCCCAAGGTGATAGCGTCGACGCGACGAAATGCCCATCGTTGTCTTGGTTTAGACGCGTCAGCAAGTCTATTGAGAATTCGTATACTGACCTTCTGAAAAGCGGTTCGCTTTTTCTTTTTGAACACTGGCTAGCAACTAGAGGGATGATTATACATATTAGAATTATACTGCGTAAACGGGCCATGTCTTTTCTGAGCGGAATGCACGACTGAGTGAGTCGGCGAGCATTAAATTCGTTGTTATCTCGGTGACCTGCTTGATAAAAAGGTTAGAGCGCGATTTAAATATGGAAAGTCCAATTAAAAAATAAAAATAGGTAATTGGATATGCGTGAATATGTGGGATGTTTATGCGGATATCGGGTATCCACAAATTCAGTGTAGTTTTTTATTTTGTATCGTTTGGCTTATCCGGTGTCTCGAACGAAGATCAATTTGTGAGAAGTCGATTATTTAATAAAGCGCAGTCGCGTGTCAAACCAGAAGAAAATATGAATTGCAAATTACAATAAAACACTTTTTTTGAATTTTTTTCGACAAGTGTCATGGCGGCGCATCGAACGATGAATGAACGACCGTGATTGGTCAATTTAAACTATGAATTTCGCTGGGTACCCCGTCTTACCCACTACCCCGTCTTGCCACCCTCTCCCTTATAGGGCAGAACAACGGTTGTCGGGCGGGTAGTCTAGCACGTGACGCGGTCTACGATGTCGGACGTGAATAAAATCTATTAGATTAGCTAGTAATAGTATATTTTTGACTGTAAAATATCCTCAGGCCATGTCTTAGTAACTTCATGTCCTAATGAAATTTCCATATGTGTTTTTCTAAGAATATTTAGTTAAATAATTCTCAGAAAAATCCATGTGAATGAGAGCATCTTCTTCAGACAGCATATTTTTAAGTTTTTTTATTGCACTGAACTGATGTACAATATTTCTTTCGTGACGAAGAAAAGTCTCATCTTGCAATTCTATAATCAGATCGCGTGGTTTCACATCGAAGGATTTCTTAACGTATTTGGTTACTCGACGAGTCTTTTTGGATTTTGGGTCTATAAAGTTGGCTTTTTCAGATATCCATTTCTTATAACTGATAGGTCTCATGTTATTAAATTCTTTATAAAAAGGATTATTATTAAAACACTTTTGTCAGTCTCCCGACAAACATTTCTCATTATAGCGGTCACAACATAGTTCCTGAAGCAATTTCTGATAGCTGTTATAATTTAAAATTTTTGCATTGAATAAAGCAGATACTTTTAATTCTATGTTTGCGTGGTTTATACACAAACAAGTATCACGTTTATCAGCTTTGGGCATGACGATCCAAAAAGGTCGCAGTTTGCAAAAAGTTTGATAATTTGTATAAAATTTTTGGCGCCATTTCTTAATCTAAAACAATAACAAGTATATCTTAGAGGCTGCTCAAGTATTGCGTTGGTAGACTAAGTTTGTAGACTTAAGTAATAAGTTTGGAATATTTTTTAAATAAACTGTACTTACACTGTATTCAACATAGAATGACTTATAAATATGAAACATTTTGTCAAAAAATATGCTAAGCAACTCCCCCCCCCCCCTCCGTTGTAGTGTATTCGTTCGAATACATTATGCATATTTTTTATTTTTTTTGCCTCAAAGAAGCAAAATGATGCTATTAGCTCGTAATTGTGTAATGAAAACATGCTACGAGTATTTTGTTGAACCCTTCAAGGTGACCTAAAGCACATAACAAATAAATGTGGTAAAAAAATAACTAAAGCATATTAATTATGTACCTTTGAAATATAAATATATAAAGAGAGCGGAATTTAATGGAAGAGTTGGTATAGGACGACCTAGGGTAACATATCTTAACCAGGTAGAAGAGGTATTAAAGAAGGGCCAGGCCTGAAGTACCGTTAATAAACGAGCGTGTATGAATAAACTAATGTGAGTAATGGAAGCGAGAGAGGTATGCCACTGGTCTGCCGCAACTTCCCACCCTGTGCATTTTACCTGCACAGAAGAGAAAATAAAATATAGTAAAAAAAAACTAAAAATCACGCTTTTAAAATTCCTGAAACTATAAAGTAGAAAATATTTTTTATCACAAAGTAATAATAATGATGAACATAAAGTACTAGTAATAATCTTCTATAGTAATATTATAAAAGTTAAAGTGTATGTGTGTGTCTGTTTGTATGTCAGTCTTCCACGACAAAACGGAGCATCGAATTGTCGTGATATTATAAGTGATGATAGTAAAAGAAATGGTGAGTCACTATAGGTCTCTTTCTAACCCCCTACTTCCCTAAAATGGGGGGTGTGGTAGTTTGTATGGAGCATTTCGCAATTTTCAAGGTAGAAAGCTCATGTTAGTATGCGGACCATTTGTGACTAACAAAAAAATCATAATTAACTTTTTTTTAGGTAATCTGCCCCGAACACCTTAAAAGATGGGGTGAAATTTTATATGGAACTTTTCGCAGTTTTCAAGGGAGGAAAATCCCCGAATAAAAAGACTATCGTCTACTGTAGCGTATTAAAATATTATTGTATTCTTCTTCTGTGTTCTAAATCAGGAAAGGGAAACCATGTTACTAGGATCTTTTGCCTTAAATTTCACTATAAGTTTTGCCCGAGCAAAGCCGCGGGGAATAATGTCAACTAAATAATCTATGAATATCTAAGTATAATAATTGTGTATTGAAAATATACGAACAATGTAGAAAATAAAAAAGATATCAAGAAAAATACATAATTGATATCTGTCGATAACTCAACCTAATCTATATCATTATACTATAATCTAAATTAATATTTGACATATTTTTTAATTTCGATTGTAAATTTTGATACAAAATATTTGAGAGCAATACTTTCAGATACAGTAATATACTTAATTTAATCGAACTCTGACGAACACCACAAAAAAATCATACTCTGATAAATCAGAAGTGTATTATTAGAGACCAAAGAGTGACTATATGATCTTTGTTAGAGACCTAATGATCCATTTGACCTAAACGCGCGGCAAGTGCACGACTGTGCTATGAGTAGAATTTAATCGATTAATATATCTTTAAAAAACTCAGTCGGTTAGAGAACCACCTTTTTCGAAGTCGATTAAAACCCATTGTGGTTTCTAGGTGACAGCCGTGAAAAATATCTGAGATCGCTTGAGAATTCATCACCCAAAATGCCACAGCCTTCTATACCAAATTCTTTACTTCTATCATCATCATAACAGCTGTCGAACATCTACTATTGGATATTTCCACCCATTTGTTATTATACCCATAATTGCCGCCCTGGGTAGGCGTGGTAGCTATCGCAGAACGTAACTTCGCGACAGGAATGCTGTTGCCCATTAAACTACGCTCTTTGTCGCCATCTGTCGGTTCCGGTACCTCAGTCGCCCCTAACGACAACTGGTACAGAGAGAAGTACTATATTACTCTACCGGTACCCTAAGGTTTACTAATATTATAAAGAAAAACAAATTGTTTGTTTGTTACAGCTTAACTCAAAAACTAGTCCGATTTTAAAAGTTCCTTCACCATTAGAGTGCTGTTTTTTTACGAAGTAGCATTTATTTTAAAATAAGAGACTGCTACTTAATATAGAACTATGTAAATAGGATTTGTATTTCTGTACGTTTGTAGCAAACAAACTCAAAAATTACTGAACTGATTTCCAACTCTTTCATAAATAGAAAATTAAATTATCAGAAAGTGCCATAGATAATATAGTCGTGGTTTGCGAATGAACAATATCAGTTGGTGTATTTTTTTTCTGTGACAAAACCTATGCCTATTTTACTTATAAATGTTTATAAATTCTATTTACACATACATAATATTGGTCTTTCTCAGCAACTATTGGTCGGAAATCAGAAAATCTTTTAATGTCAGATAGAGCATTGAACGAAGAAGGCTAGGCTGGGCTGTATAACAAATGTTATGTTATGTATTATTTATGTATATTTTAAAAAGCCGGGAACAATGATTTCCTCTTAGAGATATGTTCGTTATAGTGGATGGCATCATAATTTGTTGTTATTATGATTTTGGTCAGCAGAGTGTACCTGTTGTCGTAATAGGCGACTGTGGTACCGGCACCGATAGATGGCGGTATATCCATCCAAAACAATGTCATCAAATGCATCAAAGCGGGAATAGGCAGTATTCCCGTCGTGTAACTATGGCTTGCGATTGATTGCCTCCACGCATGCCCAGCGCGGCTATTATGGGCAAATTCTCCCTTTCTGGCCTGTGTTCAACAGTGGACGTTTGACGGCTGCTGTGATGATAATGATTATAATTATTATCATTTACATTACAAAGGTTTTACATATAGAGCATATTATATAAAATCTACCTAAAATTAAATTACGACAAAAAGCCATAGAAATAATTTAAATACACATCAGTTTCTGACACGTTAGTACGACAGCTGTCATTCTAATAAGCGATATTGAAAATACTATTTTTTATATATTTATTTATTGCACGAATGTCAAAATGTCAAATATGTCAAAATGTACAAATGGCGGACTTGATGCCAGTTGGCATTGTCTCCCAGTCAACAATTACAGAAAAAAAAATATACATATATATAATGGTGCAAACAAAACATATACAAAATAGATAAACATTGCATATCTGTTTGTATAAATAAACGAGATAAACGCAAAAAATACATAAACTATCTATTGCGCATAATGCAATAAAAAAAATATATTAGAAGTTTTGCATTAATAAGAAAAATAACGTACATCAGAAATAGGTTTATAAAGTTAGAAAAGTAGCATCTGTGAATAAAGTACGGAGAAAGCGTTTCAGAATCAATTTTTTTGGGGATTGCTTAATATACAATAGAAACGCATTACAGAGTCGTATAGCTGTCACTGTTACTGAATTAGGAGCGAGATAGTAGAATTTTTACCCCAATATATTGATATTTTTTTAATGCTATTGTTCTATATCCCTACTAATATTATAAATGCGAAAGTAACTCTGTCTGTCTGTCTGTCTGTTACGCTCTCCCGCTTAAACCTCTCAACCGATTTTGATGAAATTTGGCACAGACATTCTTTAGACCCTGAGAAAGGACATAGGCTATTATATTTTTTTGTTCTAAATAAGGGTTATAAGGGGTCGAAAGAGGGAATGAAAAGTTGCATGGAAGTATCGCTATTTTTAGAGCTAGAAACTTGAAACTTATTTTTCAGGCCATTGATTCGATATAAATAAACATGACATTCATAGTTTATATAAGTTAAGGTAAAGAGGTATGGTACTGATATTATAAATGCGAAAGTAACTCTGTCTGTATGTCTGTCTGTTACAATTGTAACGTTGTGATCCTATCTTGTACGCCAAAGGTCGTGTTTTTAATTCCCAACCAGAGCAAATATTTATATGATGATATTTGTGTTTGTTCTGTGTCTGGGTGATAAATTTAAGTAGTATATTTATGATTCCTCTGTTGTATGGCGTCCGTGACACTAGCGCTTTAAGCGAATTACCACGCAGTCAGGTCAATGCATGAGATGTCATGGGAATTTATTTATTATAGAATTATCACTTGCGCCTATCCTAAAACACAAGATAGGATTATCTCATGCGCCTTCGGGCCCGTTAAAGATCTATTTATTCCTGCTGCTGTTTCCTCGGGAGTCCTACAGGGCTCTCACTTAGGACCTCAGCTCTTTTTCCTGTTCATAAACTTTCCCAGGTTACCGTCTAGTTAATATTATATTTAATTATGATTATTTGTATGTATGACAGTTATCTATAAGTGTGCCTATACTAAATAAATATATAAAAAATAAATTCACACATGTTATATTGGTTATACAGATAAATGTATTTATTCTTTATTTCAGTGTAAACGATCGGACAGCGGATAGAAACATCATGTCTCCTGAACAGTTGCAATTCTTCAAAGACAATGGATACTTGGTCATCAAAAATCTCATAGATTTTGATACTTTGTATAGCTACAAGTAAGTAATATGGATGGACTCTATCTTATGCGCCAAGGGTTGTGGCTTCGAATCCCACCCAGGGCAAACTTTTATATGATGATATTTGTGTAAAATTTGTGTAAAAGTCGTCTGTATTAGTACATACCTCACTCTCGTATATGTCTGCGAATTTCACATATTTATACGAACGAAACTTGAAGGGTGAGAGAGGCCGTGAAATTACTGGGTGATGTTTCATAAAATATTCAATTCACAAGGATGGCAACGCGTTAGTGATATCCTTGTGATATTACGAGCGTCTACAGGGACACTTACTTTGACGGGATAATGAATAAAACATTTTCTTAAAAAAGTGTTGCTTAAGTTATTTGTATCTTTCAGGAAAAGATTCTCACAAATATGTAACGGAATCGTCCCTCCAGGGAATATTAATGTTGTTAAAGATAGGAAGCTTATGGCCATCAGCAAAAAACCTGAAGATTATGTAAATAAGGTTAGCTAGCATTTATTTTATTTA
The DNA here is from genome assembly GCA_020976665.1 of Heortia vitessoides. Lineage (NCBI taxonomy): Eukaryota > Metazoa > Arthropoda > Insecta > Lepidoptera > Crambidae > Heortia > Heortia vitessoides. Next base: position 13,394,938 of record JACJUM010002768.1, read on the forward strand.
TTTATTTATTGAACATTACTGCACAAAATGTACAAATGGCGAACTTAATGCTAGTTCGCATTATGTGCAGTGCAGCTCAAATGCACGGGGCGGGGATGGGCAGCAGCATCGCCGTGCCCAAAGCGGCAATTATGGGCATAAAACCTCCTTTCTTCGAGGAGCTTATGTCCAGCAGTGGACTTCCAATGGCTGGTATAATGATGATGATTTTCTTTCAGCCAACCAACACGAAACAGAAAAAAATATTATATATATATATATATATATATATACAAAAAAATGATAAATGTTACATACAAATTTGCATAAATTAACTCAATAAATACATATGATATCTAAAATATAATTATATTTAAATATACATACATACTTGATATAGACCTCATACAAAAGGTAGTCTGCATTGGTACACTCACTCTCACCTATATCTACCTCCAAATAGAGGTGTTCGCATTGCTGTGTTCCGGTTTGAAGGGCAAGAGAATAGGCACAGAAATCGCTTTGCAATATGACATAATATCTTCAAGTCACAAGGTTGGCAATTTAGTGATATCCTTGTGATATTACGAGCGTCTGTAGTCTGCAGTGACGCTTACTATCACTCGGACTGTATACTTGTTTGTCGACCTGGTGTAATAAAAATAACCCAATGCAATTATGGGCTAAACCCCCGCTTGCCCAATGCAATTATAGGCTAAACTCCCCCTTTCTTAGGGAGGTAGGCTAATGTGTAGCAGTAGAATGGCTGTAATGATGATGATGATAATAATTTTCCAGCTTCAAGATTTATTCTTCGACGACGTTTACGGGCGTTACGTTGAACATGAGAAACTAATGAAGGCCATCACTCAGTTTTTGGGGGAGAACATCACGGCCATGCATTTGATGTTTATCAACAAACCGCCGGGGACACCAGAGCATCCACCCCATCAGGTTATCGTGCTACATCTTATTATATGTTTGTCAGCGAACAACTTGAATTGCCTAAGACTGACGATGTTGGGTCAATCCGGAAAATTTGGGTCGAATATCTGGTGATGGGTAGGAAATTCGAGGGTACTCTGCTGCCCATTGGCCAATTATATTTAACAAAGGATTTACTTTAACAATATATATATATATATATATATTTAACGTTTGTCTACTTGTCTGTTTGTTTGTGGTAATCTCTGAAACGGCTAGTCCGATTTTGATGGGCCTTTACTGGCAGATAACTGATACAATAAAGAATAACTTAGGCTATTGAACATCACGCTACGACTATTAAGAGTGTGGAGCATTTATAAAAAATGTGACAAAATCCGCGAAAGATATGTTTCTAGAGCTGTTATTGCGTGCGCTGAACGAGCACATCTAGACATTATAATAATCTAAATAACAATATAATATGCTTTAAAAATAAGGTTACTGGTATTAAAGTCTAAGTTTCCAGCATGGAATGCAATCCGTGTTTTGTAATCTGTTGTACTGGCTTCGACTTTTACTGAAAATCTCTCTTTCACCACCAGGACATGTATTACTTCCCGTTACGTCCTGCGGACAAGGTTCTCGCCGCTTGGACTGCTGTAGACGAAGTGACAGTAGACAACGGATGCCTCTATGTCATACCAGGCAGCCACAAGGCAGGATTGCATGCTCACGTTCATACCTCGGTAAGTTTATGGTTGCATCACCACGGTTTTTTTTACCCTCTTTAACCCCGTACCGGTAGAGTCGAATAGTACCTCCCCTGTGCGAGGTGGTTAAGTTCGTCGTAGGGTACCAGCGGAGTAGAATTGTACCTCTCTCTGTACCAAGTATCGTAAGAGGCAACTGAGGTTCCGGCACCGCCAGATGGCGGTATATCCATCCGAAACATGCTCAAATGGTATAAAGGTTAGGGCAAAATAATTCCCGTCGCAAAGTTACGATCTGCGTTTGCCACCACCCAGGAATTGCCGCCTAGTCTGATGTGGTTGTAATCACAATAACAAAATTTTGCCCTCATTGCACGCGTGCGAAGCCGGGCCGCTAGTTTATCATTTCATCTATTGAAGTCCTCTGCTGGACAGTCTTAAGAAAGGGGGAATTTTGGCAATCCCCGTGCATTTGAGCTTCACTGTATAAGATGGATATACCGCCATCTATCGGTCCTGGTACCTTAGTCGCTACTTACGACAATTGGTACAGTTGAGTCTCTGAGATGTGAGCTGATTAAAGAATAAAATTGTTTTTCTTCTTTATTTCAAACAGATTCTGTATCACAAAATTATAGACCCAACCATAGGAGCCGAACACGAGAGAGTGAACCTGGAGATGAGCCCTGGAGACACGGTCTTCTTCCACCCCGAGCTGATTCACGGTTCAAGGCCAAACACCTCAAAGGTTAGTTTTTGACGAGCCCGATGGTGCGAAAGTGATCAATCTTGTTCGCCGAGTGCCGCAGCTTCGATTCGCCATGAGATACATATATTTGATGCATACTGCCGTGAGGTATCGGCCTAGTAAATTAGCACCTCCCACGATGCCTTCCAAGGTACCAGAACCGACAGATGGCGGTCTATCCATCCGAAACAGCACACCTTAAATACTACTAGGTGGGGATGTGCAATAGCTTCCTCGTCGCGGAGTTATGCTCTGCGATTTTCCGAGCGGGGCAATTATGGGCAAAAATCTTTCTTTCTTGGGGAGGTTTTTTTTAAGATTTGATAATGCCTATGATCGGCTTATTTGAATAAAAATACTCGTTTATTCTACTTTTACTGCTTCTCTTTCAAACCGGAACACAGCGATGCGAACACTGCTGCTTGGCGGTAGAAATAGGTGAGAGTGAGGTACCAATGCAGATGACCTCTTTATGAGATCTACCACTAATAGTATTCATATGTATAAATTAAAAAAAAATAACCTAAATGTGTGTTACTTTTCAGAACTACCGCAAAGCAATAGTTTGCCATTTCGCTGACTCCAACGTAGAATACATAGACGTGAAGGGTACAGTCCAGGAAGAAATGGCCAAAGAGGTGGTGGCAGAAGCTAATCGAAGAGGCTTGAACGATATCACGATCCAAGTGAGTATTTTTAAATTCATGGCTGGCAAAGATCTGTCGAGGCGCCTATAAGGATAATATTTGTTTGTTTTGTGTCTGTATGTTAAAAATGTGTATTTAAGTATTATTATTGTAATTCCTCTCTTGTCTGATTTCCGTAACAAGTGTTTTAGGCTATTTATCTTACATGTTACTGCCTTGTGAAATTATTTAGTTATTTAGGAGTTAGGTCGAGATCGTAGCAAATGGAGATCCATAGTCTCTGCGTACCCCGTTGGGACTCAGGCGTGTTGTATGTATTTATACTTCAAGAATTATTTAACAGTTTCTTACTAAAATAATAATGATAACATTTAAAATAAATATAAGTCCTGTCTTAACGATGACTATTTAATCTAATTGGTATAATTAAGATTAAATAATATACTCTTTTAGACGTGAGGTACCGTCAAAGTAGAATAGTACCTCCCTTTATACCATGTGTTGTTAAAATCGACTAAGGTACCAGAACCGATATATGGCGGTATATCCATCAGAGACAGAGTATGGGATGAGGATGGACAGCAGCATCCCCGTTGCGAAAGCTGCGCTCTACGATTGCCAACACGCTTGCCCAGCGCGGCAATTATAGGCGGGATTCCTCCTTCCTTGGGGATTCCTATGTCCAGCAGTGGACTTCCAATGGCTGTAATGATGATAACGAATTCAATTTAATAAAATTTTGTTAGTGAAAAGAAAAAGTGTATTTATTATTCTAATGCTTTATGATACACAGTATTCTAAGTTTTATATTTCTTGCGCGTTATTTAAATAGGTATGTTGGTATTCCGACGCGGATACAAGCGACATATGACTGGCCATGTGAAAAATATAGATTTTCAAGATAGATACCACACACATTAGATAATCATCGTTCAGACAGGAAACGTCTATCGGGTCAGCTAGTAGTATATGGTTGTTAAGTATTCTTAAATTTTATAACTTTCGTGCATTTTGACGTGACAACATCTTATAAATTGGTTTGCCGGGTGACACTTCAAGAAACTGCGTTACGCTCCGCTCACGTTATGCGCTCACTCGGGCTAAGCTGGTTAGCCCGCCTAAGAGCGAGAGAGACAGACATAAAAAGTGAAAGGCACGCGTCCCCTGCACTCGAGCACAGTTAGCCCGCCTAAGAGCGAGAGAGACAGAGCGAGAGAGATAGGCATACACACCGGTTCATGTCTTGCGCTTCTATTTCGCTTAGGCGCCTGCATATTCACATTAAAATTATTTTAACTCTCAAAGTCGTTGTCACGTAAAACTTTCGCCCGTATACCGACTTTACAGGCAACCAATTTTTTTTTTTAATTCTCACTTTCATAAGAACATATCTCTTGACAATAACAAACAACAACAAAAAATTGTGAAATCGATCCAGCTGTTCGCGCGGGATTGCGTGACCAAGGTACTCGTATATAACACGATAGATAGATAACACGTTGATTTTTTTTAATCGGACCAGTTCAACTATCTAGCTTACGTTCAGTGATTGTACTGCAGCCTATAGACGCTCGTAATATCACAAGGATATCATTGGCGCTTGCCAACTTTATGACTTGAAGGTATTATGTCACAGTACCGAGAAATTTCACTGCCTCTCTCACCCTTCAAACCGGAACACAGCAATGCGAATACTGATATTTGGCGGTAGAAATAGGTGAGAGTGAGGTACCAATGCGGGCACCTTTTGCATGCTCATGGTACCGTCTAATTAGCAGCACAGAACAAATCTAGGATCATATATGCTTCGCTGTTATTGTCCTTAGCGTGATGTTATATAGCCTAGAGCTTATCTCGACAAGTAGGCTATGTAATACTGCATTTTTTCTGACCGCATAGCTTATGCCCTACGTTGAAATGTTAGTCAATCAGGCTTCTCTTATATTAGTTACCAGATACTACAAATAACTATATATGTCACTTTTCTTTTACAGGATGTTTGGAGGTTAGGGAGTAAAATTGTCAAAGAAGCACCATCAAAATTATAAAGTATAGGTATTAATGGAAAATCTGTTAAGGGAAATCATTCATCCATACGGGACATAATAATCTTTATAAAAATAATCATATCATATCAATCATTGGAAGTCCACCGGTGGACATAGTCCTCCTCAAGAAAGGGGGAATCTTGCCCATTATTGCCGCGCAAGCAAGTTGGCAGTCGCAAGGCGCAGCTTTCGCGATGGGGATGCTGCTGACCAACCCACCCTGTGCACTTGAGCTACACTCATTGGAATGGATATATCGCCATCTGTCGGTTCTGGTATCTTAGTCGCCTTTTACGACACCTGGTTACGGATGGTTTAATTATAAAAATAAATACATTAAAATATAAAGAAAAGAAACCAAAATCGAAGTTTTAATTACTAATGAGTTATTTAAAAGTTTTTCAGCGATAAAAATAAACTAGTAATCATTCTACGTACCTAAAAGGTACTGCGGTCTCCGGGTACAGAATGATGCAGGTTCGAGTAAACTTTACTAAATCTCCAGGAGAGCTTTAGTAAAGTATTTTTTCCAGCTAGTATTAAAACCAGAATCTATAATACAATGTTTTCAATAATGACAGGCATCTAGCATGAATAAGTTGTCATTTTTGTAAATTTTAAACAAATGATTGTGTAATCTAATATATAAAATTCTCGTGTCACGGTGTACGTTATTGAACTCCTTTGAAACGGCTCGACCGATTCTCGTGAAACTTAGCGTGCATATTAGGGTGGAGAATCGGTCAACATCTATTTTTCATCCCCCTAAATGTTGAAGATGGTTCAAACAAATATTTTGATTTAATTTTTTTATGATTCGGCATACACAAATACATACAAGCCAAATTTTTCACCCTTCTGTCACAAACCGCTATTTATTTATTCTTCTATTAGGTCTGAGATTTTGCTACTATCTATTTTTCATACCCCCAATTGATAATATCCAACCCTAACACTTTTTTTTATTTATTGGACAAAACTTTATTTTTTTTATAATCTAGCATTAAAAATACATACATACATAAATACATGTTAAATACATATATTTAACACAGTAGTATAATTTTGTTTCCTCTAATGTCCGTAACACAAGTGCTGTAAGCGACTTATCCCGGAGTCAGGTATCAGGAGGTTTGTGATGAAATGAATTAAAAAACAATGTCGATCTATTTCCATATGTTGCATAGTAATATTATACTTAAGGGAAATAAAGACGAAATTGCGTATTCTGAAATAACAAAATTATTTTATTCACAACTCGTAAAATACAGTTTAATTAGAACTTAACCATTTAAAACAGAGTATTTTACATGAAATTACCAAAAAACACAATAAAAACATTCACTTCTATTAGTTTATACACTTTTACTTACATAAGCACGACAACAATTCTTTCACACTTACCAAATTCACATAACCTAGCTTTTACTTCTATTTCAATGGCACAAAGGGTATAGTGATCCTGTCGTGTGCTCGATCCAATCCCTGGAAAAATATTTTTATGATGAGATTAATGTTTATTCTGTGTCTGGGTATTAAATATATGTATTCAAGTAGTGAATTTGTACATACATACATGCATCACGCCTGTATCCCATCAGGGTAGGTAGAGACTATGGATCTCCACTTATTACGATCTTGGCATTCCTTTCTCACTTCCCTTACTCGCATTAGTCCTTTCATACACGCTCGTTTATTCTTGATACTTCTGACCTGGCCCTTCTTTAATACCTCTTATACATTGTTAAGACATGTTCGCTTTGGTCGTCCTATACCAACTTTTCCATTCACTTCCGCTCTATATATTTGTGCAGTCATTTTATTACGATCCATCCTTTCTACATGTCCAAACCATCTCAACATTCCTATATCTGTTGTTGTCACAACACCACCTTTTACACCACATATGTGATTCCTCTATTGTCTGATGTCCTTAACACAGGTGCTTTAAGCGATTTTCCATAGAATAGGGTCAATGTATAAGATATTGTGGGAATTTATTTATTTATTAAAATAGATCAAAACCACTATAATTAAGTCCAGACACTTTAATACTAATCACACTTTTAGCAGCACACAGCAGCCGTAACGCGTCCACTGCTGGACACAGGCCTCCCCGATAAAGAGGGAATTTACCCATATTTGCTGTTGGGCAAGCGTGGTACCAATCGCAGAGCGTAACTGCATTTAAGCTGCACTGCTTTGGATGTATATACCGCCATCTGTCGGTTCTGGTATCTTAGCCGCCTCTTACGACACCTGGTACAGATGGGGTACTATTCTACTCCGTCGGTACCCCACAGCAATGACGCGTGATGATGAATGTGATTTAATTTATATTGGTAAAAGTTTAGAGCCACCTCGCGCGATATAATTCAGAAGCCCTCCTCAGAAAAATTGAATAAGAAAGGACTTAACAACATCATTTATATTGTAAATATACATACTTATAATATAGCAATAGCTCATCTATACATATATATACAATTTAGGTGTCCGTTTGGAATACTAAAATGAGGTAGACCTCACTCTCGCCAATTTCTACCGCCAAATAGCAGTGTTCGCATTGCTGTGTTCCAGTTAGATGGGTCAGATGTCAGGGTCAGGGTAGTGAATTTACTGGGTAATGTGACAATATATCTTTAAATCACAAGGTTCCTTCGAATAATACGAGCACTTACAGGCTGCGGTTGTGCTTACTGTCATGAAGACGGCATGCTTATTTGTTAATTTTATAAAATTCGGACTTAATTTTATATACCGCACGCACCCACGGACGGGACTCTGCGTGCTATCGAGGACATACTTGATCGGCAATAGATTTGTTTGCACACAATTCTGGACATATATGCTATCAATGCAAAAGTCAGCCCAGATATACAGGGCGGGGATGGTCAGCAGCTTCCTGACTAATTTGATGTGAGGTCCGAACGTCATGTAACGATCCAGTGTGACGCCTAGATATTTTACTTTATTGACCCAGGGGATGGGTCGATCGAAAAGTTTGTACGCCCCCACTACGAGGCCCATACGTTCGCACCGTGCCGATTGGACCTCGAGAAATGCACGACGGCACTTTTCTTGGGGTTTATTTTGATACGCCACTTGCGGAACCAGTCGCCTAGTACATTGACCGCGCGTTGGAAGCGATTGTAACAGAGGGAGGGGTCGCGGTAACGGCCCGAATCGTACAGGGCCGTGTCGTCCGGGAACAGGGCTAGCTCTACGCCAGGGGACCTAGGCAAATCGTTCGCGTAGAGCGCGAATAGCAGTGGAGAGAGCACGGATCCTTGGGGGACGCTGGCTGAAATGGGGTGTCTGCTGGAGTAGGAACCCTCGACGCGATACCTGAATGATCGGTTCGAGAGGAAATCTTTGACAATGAGACAGAGTCTGTCAGGCACTCCCTGAAAGTGGAGCTTGAACACTAGGCCTTTATGCCAGACTTTGTCGAAAGCTTTCGCGACGTCAAAGAACAACGCCGTCGTCCCTTGCGGTCGGCGTCCTTCGTTGAGGCGCGAAAGGTCATGTTCCGTAAGGCGGTGCAGTTGATGTACGCACGAATGTCGGTTGCGAAAGCCGAACTGTTCGTCTGCCATAAGGCCGTTATCGTAGACGAACCTGCGCAATCGTGAAAAAATAAGGCGCTCATATAACTTGGTCAAAGTATTGAGCAAGCTAATGGGCCTGTGCGAGGTGGGATTTCTAGGGTCTTTGCCGGGCTTGTGGATGCCAACGATGACGGCGTCCTTCCACGCGTCGGGGAACACGCAGTTAGACATCGCCGCATTGAAAATTGCCACGAGCAGGCAAATAATATGGGCGGGGAAAATACGCAGGACGCGATTTGTTATTCCGTCCGAACCGTGTCGCTCACAGGGTAACGCCCATTCCTATGAGAAGGCACGCATGCAACGATGTGGCTAGGTTCATCGAGGTTGGCGTCGATGAACCGATGCGATCCCGTCGGAGTGGATCACACCTTAAAATTTGAGTTATTTTTTAATGGAGGTTGTCTTCCTCTTGGCCCAGGCGATTAATTGGCTTAATCGCTCGGGCTAAGACTGCAAGTTTACGATTTGAAGAAGTCATTTCCTACTTCCACAGGAGCTGACTACCAGCCTGCCTAGTTAGTTGACCACCGCCTACGATTAGGCGTTTGCTGTTCATTAGCACCACCCAGGGGTCACGTGCAGGGAATGGTTAGATAATTCCTATGGCCGCAAACAACATTCCCCCCCCCCCCTCCCCCCCAAATAATTATATATATTGAACGAGAATATTTGTAATTTTTATTGCGTTGATATTAAATTTTGGATACTTAAGTGTTTTATCTGATCTTCTGATCTCCGACGTCAATTTACATTAGGTAAATGACAAATGTCGTCTACATTGGACACCTCACTTTCACCGCCAAACAACAGTGTTCGCATGGCTGTATACCGATTTGAAGGGTGAGAGAAGCAGTGAAATTATTGATGCATGTGATCTGTGGTCTATTATTCACATTATATTTGTAATACCACTGTAGTTACCGCGATTTATCTCGGAGTCAGGTAAATGTATGAGCTGTGTAAATTTATTATTATAAAGTCCTTTTTTACTTTTGTTATTGTCCCTACCTAACATTGTGTAAAAATATTCAAAAATATGCATAACAAATTTTTATTACTATAAAAGTCATTTCTGAACGTTAAACGTCGAAAGTGACTGAGACGTCAAATCTTTATTAAAATATTAAAACATAATAATATAGCATACCATTTTATTTGAAATCTTAGGTAAATTAAGTAGCAAATACTTATTCTTATACATAATTATGTAATTGTATACATCGTGTTCTTTAGACAGACTTAATAAGTACATACATACATTTGGTATTAATTTACTTACATTTACATTAACTTTTAATCTAATTGGTCCTCTTATAAATTTCAGTATTCTGTTTATATAAAATCTATAATTATGTTATTTGTGATATATAAAACTATATATTATATTTAATTAATTAAAACTATTAACTTACAATTAACTCACTTATTAAATTATCAAACAATCACTTGTAAAACAATATCATATTTTTTCAACCGCCCCTAGCGGTATAGCAATAAAGATATATATTTATTTAGTACATATATAAAACTACTTTTACTTAAATTATAAAAATTAAAACGTTAGTATCTTGCTATTAATCAGTAAATCGTTAGCATTTATTGCTGTTTTACGCCAACAGATGGCGTTGTTAAAAAGTACAAATATGTATACCTACTCACTCCACATGAAATATATACTTGCGTAAGTGGTGATAAAATATAAATAAATTTATAAATCTATTTAATAATTGTGCAATATACAGCAAAGAAAACATCTTAATATATTTACATTTTTATGTTAATTAAAGGTGGAAAGAATAACTTATTTTTAAAACTGTGATATGAGACTAGATCTGTTTGGAAATCTTACTAATAAATATTCGTGTAATATAATTGTTTAGCTATAAAAGTATTTGTCTGTACAAATTAAAATATAACTGCTGGTAACTTATATATGAAAAATGATCAAAATGTCTCCGCCGTTAGTCTCCGTCAAAAATCTGCAAAAAAGAGAATGTATAAATAATATTAAAAAAAATCTAAGCAAAATGTTACGTTACTAAAACACATACCTACTTTTCATGCAAATCCCACAACTAAAGCTGGTGTTAGGAAAATAATACAAGAAGGTTAAAATTAATACTTTTATTAGGTTTTTACTTAAGTACATCTACGATTTGTTACTGCACTACATTTGTTGCTAGCTCATTAAAAAAATAAACAATAATTAAACAAAATTCTGGCACTTAATTTTTTTATACAATTTGTTGGGAAACATTATTGCAAGCCGAAAAGCATGAATGAATTTTCATTGTAAAGAGTTGCAATCCTGTTCCGCTGCGATTTAGAATAAAAGCTCAAATAGGACGATCAAAGCGTATTCTAATCACATTACCTGTAAGCATGCCAATTATTTCACTAGTTTTTTTTTTGTATTTTGACAGCTGTCAATTCGGCCTTGTTGGCGCCCTTTTTTTGAAAGATTTGACAGGTGTCAAAACGAAACGTGAAAAGAACACTACAAGCGATGTGCAGATATTAAAATTTAGAAGCAACTAAGCAGGCAAACTATGAGCGTCCCGTACAATATCACTGTTAAAATTTTAATTATAAGCATTTGATAGACAAAAGAAATTAGTTTCTAATAAAAATAGTATCACTAAGAATTGTTAATTCTAGCTAGTACCGACAATGTATAAATCAAAATTCTAATAAAAACACTATCGAAAAATAAAGAGACCCTATTTTTGAATGTTGATTTATTCCGAATAACGTCTTAACTCTTGCAACACAACGAAATGTTAAAAATAATATTTGTATAAAGATTCTAACCTATTATTCTAGCATATTCCTGTTAATATTAAGTTACCAGTGACCACATTTTGTACAAAAAATGAAACAAATATTCCCAATCAATAAGTACAATAAATAGATTTTTAAATATTTCTTTATTACCCTAACTTATTTTGATCGTCTTAATTAAATCTACAAACCAAGATATCTAAGTGTTTGGATGTTACTGGCACAAATTAATTAGATCTAACCAACCTTTATTTTTTATTTATTTATAATTGAATAAAAAGTATATTGCACTACAGGATACATTTAAAGCTTGTAACCCTAATCGTTTATATTTACAAATCACTAAACTACACTTAAATTCACCGTAATATTATAATTGTGTTTCAAGTTTATCATATATTTTTTTCTTCAAAACTTTGTACTTTTTATTGCTTTAAGTTTGTTGACTCAAAAGATATATATACACACAATTTATTTCTAGCTTTATGTCATCACTTAAGATATAAAGGAGACACCAGTCCTAGCTAGTTTGAGTCTGTACCAAGGAAACTCCTGATCATCGCACGGAAAACATTAAAATTCAATTTATTACCGTTTACAAAAAACTATAGCCAATTAAAAAAAATTAAGAATTAAAATCAAAAGCAAGTAACTAAATATCTAATGGATTTATTAGTGTTTAAATTTCGAATACGATGATCATTTATAGTAGTAATAGAAGTTGAACAGTGTGACGTCACACGTCTGTATGTCGAAAAAATTTAAACCCTACATACTGTAGTTAAAATACAATTGCCAAAAATGCAAAGATTTGTATTCGTCTGTTGCTTTCAGCATATTAAAGACTTACTATTCGATTAACAAATAGAACCCTAATATCTTTAACGAAAATCGTAATTACAACTCAAAAGAGTTTTTAGTCAGTGTTGTACCGCTAGAGGGCGTTATAACCCTGCCAATTTTAAAAGCCACATGATGATACTACGAGTAAATAAGAATGTTGTGTATATGCAATCTACTGGTTATCCCGATCCCTATAATCGACGTATACCCTGACTATTTCACCTTCGTATTTCCTCTGCGAGGGCATAAAGTAGAAATCAGGCTGCGGCGCCTGGTCCGGCCGACCTCGCGGCAACGAGTATGTTGCCCTCTCGCTGCGCCCCGGGCCCGCGTATCTGGAACAAACATATTATCTTTATATTATATACATACTATTGGAACCGACATATACACACACACACATATATATATATATATATAAATATTTGATAAAAACGTAAAAATAGCGCTCTGCGGTTACACTCGTAATAGTTTTGGACTTCCTTCTTAGTATATAGAATTCTTATCTTAGGTGCCTATAAGAACAGGCTAGACCTAGTTTAGGTACCTAAGTATCAAAATGTACTCGTATTTTAGTTTAAGTTACCTTTTGTTGTTGAATAAATATTATTATTATTATTATCAAACTTTTTTAAAAGTTTCCAAAATGCGACTTATTTTACTTTTTGTCACTTTGAACAACCTTCTTTACCAAACAGAATTAAAATTTAAATACATCGCGTTTAAAAGCAGTTACAGAGATTGCTGCAAAAAATAATACTAAACAAAGAAAATGTTCAAGTCATCGAAGCAAAGACAGTAGTTAGGAGTTAGGACGCATCTTGTGTTACCACGAGTATTCAAGATTTAGTTGAAAAATGTTGCCGATACATTATTTTACATTGCATTGTACAAGTCAAAATTGAGTTGATTTTCTTTTGTTATGGTTCATTCATATCATTCATCCAATATTACAGTAGAGTATTACCGATAAAAAAGGGTCAGTTAACCAAAGTTCTATTTCAACTTACAATTGTTAACATTCAGTTTTATTCGATGCCGATTCCTATCATGTTTAATTACTAAAATATTCATAAGCATATATTTACAATATATTTAGCGTTATATTTTTACAGATACTGTATTCGAAATTGGTTGAAATATACCTTTAAGGATTTAAAAATTCTTATTTTTATTCGAAGTTAACTTCATTTAACTTATACAAAATTTATCATAAAAATATGTTTTGATATTTAAAATTCTTTTTATTATAATATAAAACTAGTAAAATAAAATGGTAAGATAACAAAATAAAAAAAATATTTCGACCGTGACAGGACTCGAACCTGCAATCTTCGGATCCGAAGTCCGACGCCTTATCCATTAGGCCACACGGTCACATATAACTCGTGTTGAAATTTATCTTCATTTGTTATGTGACTTACCAGTAATAATTTAGTAATATTTAAATAATTATTTTTATGATTATACGCCCCGTTCTAAATATAACATACACACACTAAATAAAAAGTAAAACGGCTCAGGTAATTATTTTAAACTAATGTTTACCCGCGACTTGGTCCTTGTAATCATCATAATATAATCACCATAAATTATAGACTTTAGATTCTTATTGTAAATTTATTGTAAATTTTCAATACAATACTTTTTTTCGAGAAATAATTATAAACAATTAGTTACTCACAAACGTTTAAAAAACGATAGCAAGATATTTTAAACATACATACATGAATCACGCCTATTTCCCAGCGGAGTAAGCAGACTATGAGTTACCTTTACTTCTAACCCTTGCATGAATGAAGTCATTAATTTAAAAAACCACGTCGTTTTAGTTTTTAAAAATGTCTACCAGGACCATATTGACCATTTGTGTTATCAACATTTATTTATATGTGTTCTGTGTCTAGGTGTTAAATTTATGTATTAAAGTATTATACTTGTAATTCCTCTGTTGTCTGATATCCGTAACACAAGTGCCACTTATCTCGGAGTCAGGAAAATGAATGAGACATAAGAATTTATTTACTTACATATTTTTATATATAAAAATTACACGCCACAGTATTTGTCCGGGATGAACTTCAAAACTACTGAACCAATTTCAATCAAATATTGCTCACTGTAAGCAGTTTGATCCAACTTTAGTGATAGGCTAGTTTATATCTCAATATAATTATATTATATATCCGGACAGATCGTCTGTCCATCTTACGGGTGATCTTCATTTCAGAACCATGCGACTCCATAGGCCATCGGTTCTGCGTGTCAAATGCCTGCACGAAGTCGGGCGGTACTTCTATGTCTACGTACTTCTACCAACACCACTAATTACCACTTCATTAACGGTAAGTCTGATTTTTATTAAGGAAAATAATATTTTTATTGATATAAAGATGATTAATATAAAGATGTAATAGAAGTTAGAATGCTTGTTACATGAATAAATTTCATCAACATCATCAAATTCATGATAGCCCTAAAAATGTCCACTGCAGAACATAAGCATCCCCATGTAAGGGCGAATTTGCCCATAATTACTACTATCGCTTCCGCACCCTGTTGCATTTGAGCTTCTCTATTTTGTGTACTTATTTCTGGAATTATCTCAATCGTGGTACGTGATGAGGTACTATTCTACTCTGCCACCTGGTACCTCTCGGCAATTACTATTCATGTAGAAGCGGTTACATTAATAGTCCTTATCTTTTTGACAATAAGGTTCAAAACTAACGACAATATTATCAAGAGGGTGACTCACTCACATAGCATGATTACATTTTGACATAATAATATATAGGACCTTGATATCTGTAATAACTTTACTAATGTACTGGCTAATGTTATACAAGCACAATAATATTCATGAGAGGTACCGGCAGAGTAGAATAGTACCTCCCCCTGTACCAGGTGTCGTAAGAGGCGACTATGGTGCCAGAACCGACAGATGGCGGTATATCCGTCCGAAAGAATGTAGTTCATATAAACAGGGTGGGGATGGGCAGCAACATCACACACATACACACATCACGCCTGTGTCCCATCGAGGTAGGCTGAGATTATGGATCTCCACTTGCTGCAATCTTGGCATTCCTTTCTCTCTTCCCTTACTCGCATTAGTCCTTTCATACACGCACGTTTATTCTTTGTACTTCTGACCTGGCCCTTCTTTAATACATTTACTACCTGGTTAAGATATGGAGGAGTTGGTACTCTTCCATTCACTTCCGTTCTATATACTCGTACCTGTGCAGTCATTCTACTTTTATCAATACTTTCTACATGTCCAAACTATTTCTATATTCCTTTTTCTATTGTTATCACATCATCTTTGACACCACATCGATCTCTTATCACACTATTCATTAATCTATCTCCCAAACTCACACCATACATACTTCTAAGTGCTCTCATTTCAACAGCATTTATTCTACTCGCGTGCTTTTTCTGCCAGAAAAAACTACTAAAACGATTTCATGAATTTGCCTTTTGTGTACAGTTTGATCTAACTTGAGAAATAGGATTAGTTTTTGTCTCAATTTATAGTCGCATTAATTCCCGCCGTGCGGTACCGTCAGAGTAGAATAGTACCTCTCCCTGTACCAGGTGTCGTAAGAGGTGACTCAGTTACCAGAACCGACAGATGGCGGTATATCCATCCAAAATATTACAGCTCAAATGCACAGGGCAGAGATGGGCGGTTGCTCAGCGCGGCAATTATTTGCAACATTCCCCCAATCTTGGGGAGGCCTATGTTTAGCAGTGGACTTTTAATAGCTGGTATTAGATTTTTTTTTGCTAAACGTATACGTATAGTTCAGGTTTAATAGCTGTCCCGGCAAACATTGTTCTGTGATATTAATTATACAAATTATTAAATTACTTAAATTATTATTAAAAAAATAGGGTTTAGTAATAAAGGGGTGAAAATTTAGAGTTGTATGTATTTTTAATGCCACATTATAAATAAAAAAAAATAAATTTTTTGTCCAAAAAAATGTAAGGGTTGGCTTTATCTATCTATTTTTCATACCCTTATCACTTAGAGGTAAGAATAAAATAAATAGTAGCCGATTCTCAGACCTACGGAATATGCATTTAAAATTTCATAAGAATCGGTCAAGTCCTTTCGTTTAACTAACCCTGTGACACGAGAATTATAAAAATAATTGTACATTAAGACCTTATATTAGACGGGACCGATGGCGAAGATTTACCCAAATGTCCGGCGAAACTGACTGGACTGTCCGGGTATTAGGTTAAACGACTTGACTACCTACCCTATTTGGGAGCAGTATACCTTCGTCCAGCAGTGGACGTTCTACATCTGCTATGATGATAAAATATGTCCGATGGTCAGAAATTAAAATGGCGTAAGGGACATATAGGGTAACATTTTTTGTATTTATTTATATCTGACATTTGTTAGTAGTTTTAAGTAAAAGAAGATTAAATTTTCATAATATTAGTTTTAAAATACATTAAATATAATTAAAAATTGCTTTTTGCGAATCAATTGCATTTTTTTTGTTTTCCTTGTCCCTTACGACAATTGAACTTATGACCGTCGATGTGCGAGTGTAGTTACCCGTACTGCCCGCGCGGGCGCTGCAGCGAGCGAGTCTCGTGGTAGAACTGCGCGGCGCTGTTGGCGTGTTTGGGCGTGGAGCGGCCGTTGACCCCGTTGGGCGCCATTTTGTGACCATTCGCGGGCATCTTGTGGCCGTTCGTCGGTGTCTGCAATTAGTTCGGGTGTGATCATAGACAAGCAATGTAGATACATTTTTATCTATTGTATTGGCAACACTGTGTTAAAGTGTCAGAGTGACTGTCTATTGTCGACCCGCCATTATTGTTAAATAAAACAACTTTTCTGATTATAAAATAGGTTATGGGCCCAGTAACGGCTAACTGTTAGTAGGAGGAAGAATAACAATTACATCGTGCGGTATTGAAGACTGAATCGATATATTTCGGTGATGGGGCAGATGGCCAATCGTGGGTTCGATTCCCACCCAGGGCAAATATTTATATGATGATGTTTATGTTTGTTCTGTGTCTGGGTGTAAAATATATTTATTTAAGCAGTATGTTTCTGATTACTATGTTGACTGGCAACCGTAACACAAGTTCTTTAAGCGACTTACCACGGAGTCTGGTCATTGGTGTAAGTTTTGTGGGAATTTATTACAATTATCTGTATTTACCGCTAAACTGCAGTGTTCCGGATCGAAGA
>JACJUM010002768.1:13412867-13434250 GCA_020976665.1 Heortia vitessoides
GGCGCGGCGGCGGCGGCGCGGCGGGCCGGAGCGGCGCGGGCGCGGGCCGCGTCCGCATCATGGTGGACGTACTGTTGTATTTCTCGTCGTTCTCAAACGGTTCGAACGCGTAGTTTGTGTTGGATGAGTAGTCCTTCCAGGCCGTGTTGGGGATCAGCTGGTCCTGGGGTTTTATACGGCTATTTAGAAAGAATCGGAACTCAACGTGTAGGTTGTTTTCATTTTAATAGGGTCTAACTATGGCTTCTCCAGGTTCTCGTCTCTCTCGATTTTAGAATCGCCGGTAGGTCACCTTCTCGGCTATACAAGTTTTTAGGCGCGAACGAGCTAACGAGTTACCTGATGATATGTAATCGCTCATGAACACCTGCACCACTAAAAAAGGCAGACACGGGCGCGTAGCCGGCATTTAACATTTAGTCGACATTTAGGCCCGATGGTGAAGATAGCTTCTTAGATATGATTTTGGGCGCCAAGGGTAGTGGGTTCGATTCCCGCCCAGAACAGATATATTTATGATGATATTTGTCTTTGTTCTATATCCGAGAGTGAAATATATGTATACAGGGGGGGGGGGGGGGGGGGGGGGGGGGGCACTCCACCCTGGGCCCTGGTGTAAATAGGTATTTTATCTACTTTTATCGATAAAAATTGAAGATGATAAAGAAGATGTTTTTTTTGCAATTGGTTTACAGTATGTACAATATTTTTATAACTAAAAATTACTCGGCGCGTTCTTCAATACCAAATACTCACCAATTCTCCCTACACTACACAACACGACTCGAAAATTACCTAGCTTATAAAAAATCCGATTTGCCCCCCCTCCCCCTGGCCCAGAACCTGCGTA
Source organism: Heortia vitessoides (assembly GCA_020976665.1). Taxonomy (NCBI): domain Eukaryota; kingdom Metazoa; phylum Arthropoda; class Insecta; order Lepidoptera; family Crambidae; genus Heortia; species Heortia vitessoides. The sequence goes on from JACJUM010002768.1 coordinate 13,413,718, forward strand.
CGCCCATGTATGTATATTTGAAATTCCTAAGCTATCTGGCATCCGTAACACAAGTGCTTTAAGCGACTTACCACGGAGTTAGATCAATGTAAAACTCATCGGCCAGCGCTGGCTGCAGGACCTACCTTCCCGGGCCGGGGCCCGCGGCCGCGGTACAGCGTGCAGGCGGCCTGCAGCACGGCCACCAGCACGAGCGCGCACACGCACCCCACCACCACGTACAGCTTCGTCTCCGCGAGACCGAAGAACGAGCGGGCGTTGCCGGGCTCCTCGCGCGCCGGCGCCCGGTTTATTAGCACTGGAAACAGAGCACGCCATTCTAAGTCGCCGTGTGGTACCGGCAAAGTAGAATAGTACCTCCTACTGCACCAGGTGCCGGAAGTGACTGTGCAGCTCAAATGCACAGGCCGGGGATGGGCAGCAGCATCCCCGACGCGAAAGCTGTGCTCTACAATTGCCAGCACACTTGTTTAACGCGGTAATTATGGCCAAAAATCCACATTACTCGAGGTTGCCTCCAGCAAGATGTCCAGCTTCTTCTGGGTGATGACTTACTTCCAATGGCTGATATTATGATGATGTAGTAATGTGACATAATATCTTCAAATCACAGGGTCGGCAACTCACTTGTGATATACTTGAGATATTACGAGCGTCGATTATGGTCGAGCGCTAATTACGGGCAAAAAACCTTTCATGAAGAGGCCTATGTCCAACAGTGGATTTCCAACAGCTGATATGAGTATTTTGAATGCTAAACGATCCGAACGCTCCAATTGTTACCACGAGATCCGAATGATATAATGATAAGGATCAATGATGGGGAAAGTAGCCGCTTTTAGGAAGAGTAGAATAGGACCTCCCCTTGTTCCAGGTACAGTACAAGGCGACTGAGGCATTGGAACCGAAAGATACCTCACTCTCACCTATTTCTACCGCTAAGTAGCAGTGTTCGAATTGCTGTGTCCCGATTTAAAGGGTGAGAGAAACAAAGTGAAATTACTGGGTGATGTAACGTAATATATTCAAGTCACAAGGTTGGGAACGTTAGTGATATCCTTGTGATATAACGAGCGTTTGTAGACCGCAGAATCGCGGTGGACACAGGCCGCATACACCGGTTCTATTGGAGATTACTTGGGGAGGCCTATGTCCAGCGGTGGACGTCTTTTGGCTGATATGATGATGATAGACTGCGGTGACGCTTACTATCACGCGGATGGTATGCTTATTTATTGACCCGGATTTAGAAAAATAAAATGTTTGTGATGAGGGAGGTATTGATAAAAAGCTCGTGCAGAGCTGTCAACCGCCTTAGCAATATTGCGTGGAGTTGTGGACTCGCCTGAATGTGTGAAGCAATTGTCACGCATCTTTGTGCCTGACAACCATCTGAACATTCGATCCGGACAAAGACATCGGCTGTTTGCGCCTCTGCCATGTCGTACTGTAGCGCGTGCGCAATCACCTTTATGCCGCACGCAGCAGGCACTTAACGTACTCCTTATGTCTCACACGGACTTTGACGTATTTGTCGACGATGTCAAATCATTAATAAATAAGCTCGATGTAGAATAATTTAATTTTTGTTACAACATCATAATTGTGTAATTGGGATAACCCGTATAATTGTGTTATTAAATAAATATGTATAAGTAATGCTATCGGAAGGTAACTTACAGCTTTGCGGCTCAAACACTAAGAACTCTGGATCGACATTCAGATTGCCGACTCTGCCGAGTGCCAGAGTGTCTCTGACAACCCTTTCCCATTTGTCCATATCGCCGTCCTTGTCTGTCTCGTTGGCTGCGGGTGAGACGGCATCCAGAAACCGCGGCTGGGACCCGTCGATTGTGTTTGAATCGATCGTCTTTAAAGTCAGCTCCGCGACTATCGCCTTAGTTTCGTTTCTGTAAAGAACGTTTTTGTTTGTGAACCGATACATACCGTGAATCGCTTAAAGCACTTGTAACGAACATCAGACAACAGAGGAATCACAAATATACTACTTAAATACACATATTTAACACATTCATTACATCATTTTATAAATATTTGTTCTAGGTGGGGATCGAACTCACGAACTTTGGCGCACAAGACAGGATCACTAACATCTGCGCCATCCGAACCCGACAATGGGTTGGAACCTAAGTCGTCTCTTACGACACCTGGTGGTACTATTCTCTGCCTGTACCTCCCGACAATGCCGGTAACTCACGATAAATGTTTAACTGATGTATATTTGTGTTTGTTCCATATCTGGATATTGAATTTAGCTTTAGGTGGCTTATTTCGTAGTCAGGTCATGTATACTCACTGCATAAATCCATTGACGATCAGCCCATGGTATCCCTTATTGGTCCTGATCTCCCTCTCAAAGTTGTCCACCAACTGCTTGCTCAAATCCTCGTATTCCTTGGTGCCAGGTGCCGGCGGCTTGAAGCTGTCAGCCAGCCCCGTGATCCGGACCAGCATTGTGTAGGCTGAGAGGCCAGGGATGATGGGCTCGGTAGTTAATTCTTCGTCAGTTGGTTCTGTTAGAGTTAATTAATTTATAAGGTTATTATAAAAATAAAGAACAAGAAATTACTATGAGATATAAAAAAAATTGTATATATCGACCTGTAATTTTAATGTAATGTAATTAAGTGACTCAAAGCACTTGTGTTCCGGACATCAGACAACAAAGGAATCATAAATATAATACTTAAAGACACATTTTGAACACCCAGACACAGGAACAACACAAATATTTTTATATAAATGTTTATACTGGGTGGGAATCAAACCCACGACCTTTGGCACGTATGATAGGAGTACTACCATTTGAGCCATCGGGGTCCAACTAAAAATGCTGTATTTATAATAAGATATTTCTTTTCTACAAAATTTTATCTAATTAAACATTTAGCATTTCTCTATGCATAAACGTAAATTAATTAACTATTTAATAGTTCAAAAATTATAAAAGTGTTTTCGACACGTCTCGGTAGCACAGTAAAACAGTCCTCCGGTGAAGGCAAGATGCAAGTTCGAGTCTCGCCTGAAACCTGAGGCTAGTTGATTATTTTCTAGTAAATATAATTTAATTACTATTAATACATACACATTTGTACACAGTATTATTTTCATTAGCCGGTATTTGTAATAATATATGACTAAATTTATCAGGCAAAAGCGGGAATCGAACCGGCATCTTACCCTTTCCGGGTGACTAAACCATTAACTATAATGCTGAAGTAATAGCGCACAAAAAGAGCAATAAGAAAAATTCAACGTGTCTACTAAGGTCTCGGGAGCACAACGGTACTACAGTACCCAAACGGGAAGGATCCAGGTACGCATCCCGCCTGAGACAAGTTTAAAGTCGGTTGCCGAAATAGCTTATTTAGATATTAAAATATCCAAATCGACACGCACCTACTGGATATCAGATTTCATTGCCTGTCTCCAGACTCCTCGAAACCTTACGAGCGAAGCCGCGGGTAACATTAAGAAAAATAAAACTCACCCGGTCCACACGGCCTGATGCAGACCCTGTCTTCAGACACGACCGGGGTCTGCAGATGCTTGCTGGTGCGTTTGTTGACCGGCTCGAAATTGCCACCTTGCGTGATAAACATCATGTAGAGACAGTCGTTGTCTGTGAATGCGAAGTCCTGTAACAGAAGAGTTCAGTTTATTTTTTTCATCAACATCGCATCCCGTAGAGAGTCCACTGTTGGACATAGACTGAGGCGAACATATCTTAACCAGGTAGAAGAGGTAGTAAAGAAATGCCAAGAATAAACGAGCGTGTATCAAAGGACTAGTAGGAGATAGGTATGCCAAAATCGGAAGTTGAGTAGTCTCTGCCTACTCCGATGGGTGACAGCCGTGATGTATGTATGTATGTAGAGATACAATATAGCTTATGTTATTTCTTGATAAAATAACTGTTTATTAATAAAAGAGTTTTTAAAATATGTTTAAAGTTTTTGAGTTTTTTTGTATAAATCTTACTTTCATAGTAACATTTAAAGTCCAAGTAATATTTAAGGTTCTAATATTTATTTTCTAAATATAATATAGCCTTTACATGGTAAAGATGGCGATTAATTTTAAATGGCAAAAGAATTTCAGAAAACGGTCCAGTAATTTTAGATTTTATTCATTACATACATATTAAGATATATTTACAATATCTCTTTATAATAGTGAATAATTGTTGTAAAAAAAAATCACCAGGATTACCTAGTCAACTATTTAAAAAAGAATACCTTCTGATCTCCTGTATTCCTCTTCCGCACAAAACTAAGTGTGGTGACACCATCGATGGTGCTACCAGACTCCTTGCTGAGGTCCTGCCGCGGATCCACCCTGGGCGCAGAGTATCCACTGATGAAGGTGTCCATGAGGAACGGTCTACCGGAACGCTGGTCCACCCAGCCGATGACCGCGTCTGTTTGGGACTAAGGAAAAGAATGATTGATTACTCAAACTATCATTGTAATGAGGACAACATACATTACTGCCTTTTACCTTATAATACTTTGATTAGCTACATCGTTTCAGACAATGTATAGTGTGTACATTGCAATACGCGTTACGCTTTTGTTTACGCTAATTAGATATCGATAATTCAAAATCGCGAATGTAGCTTGCGTAAATAAAATTCGAGATTTAAATAAAATCACTAAAATTTAAGCATTATCCACCAACGCTACATACGCGGCATTGAAGTAACACTGTCATCCTCATTGATACCTCAAAACCGCGTAAGAACTAGTGTAAATAAAGTTGAAAATTCGAGGAAAATCACTAACATTTGGGGCTTATTCACTAACGCTACATACGCTGTATTGAAGTAACACTGCTGTATTGAAATAACGCGTAGGTAGCGTCGGTGAATAAGGTTCGAAATTCGAATAGATTCACAAAAATTTTAACTTTATTTACTAACGATACATTCGCCATTAATAACCAATACCACGTAAGTAGTTGGCGTAAATAAAGTTCGAAATATCTCCATCGGCTATCGGTTCTGCGTGCCAAATGCCTACAGTCACTTTAACTAACTAATCCGCCGGGATAACTTTCATACTGTTACGAATTTCCTTATACCTGAATCGATCGCGCAAAGAGTTATTGCATTCCCAAGCATTGCCCTCGCAATTCGATTAAAATCAATTACTAACGTAAAATATTTACTAACGCTACCTACATACGCGGTATTGAAGTCCTCACTGTCGTCCTCATTGATAACTCAAAACCACGTAAGAATTTGGTGTAAATAAAGTTGAAAATTCGAGTAAAATCACTAAAATTTGGGCCTTATTCACCAACGCTACATACGCGGTATTGAAGTAACACTGGTGATAATATATGATGTTCATTTGTTCGTTGGCATGAAGTTGACGTTATTTATTTATTAATACAGAAAAGACTTATCATTGCCATTAAAATATCAGAATGTTAAACATAGAAATTAGATACACCAAATGACACTTGATAACATTAATAGTTAAGCATAAATACATTGTTATTAAAATAAATTATACCGTAAGGTACCGGTAGAGTAAAATTAGTACCTCCCTCTGTATCAGGTGTCGTAATAGGCGACTAATGTGCCAGAACCGACAGATGGCGGTATGTCCATCCGAATCAGTGCAGCTCAAATGCACAGGACCGGGATGGGCAGCACCATCCCCTTAGCGATAACTGCGTTATACAATAGTTAAAACGCTTGCCCGGCGCGGCAATTATGGGCAAAATTCCCCCTTTCTCGGGGAGATTTGTGTCCAGCAGTGGATTTCTAATGGTTGATATGATGATGATGAAAAAAAATTATGTATGTCAGAAGCAAAATTAATTGCATCCAACTGTCAAAATGAAAAAACATTACAGTCGTTGTCGGTTGAGATATAAAAGGGGTTTGCAAAACATTTGATTAAAACTGTCAGTGGACATGTCGTAAAAACATTACTTTCTGCATCACAAAAGATAATGTAGATTAAAACAACCTTTACCGATAAAAAAACAGGTATTTTTACGTTTTCACTCGGCACGTGACCCTCTCGGAGTGCCGATATTTTTTTTAACAGCGAATCTCGTAGAAGCCACGTAGCGATACATCTGTTATTTTGGCACACTTGTTATACGTACCATTTTCTTATCCTTGCTGAACCCGATGCCGGTCCACAGATTGGTGTGCTTCGTCTTGATTATGAACCTCACAGAATCCTTCCCCCTCTTCTGTCCCAAATACTCCCAAGAGGCGTAGTATTCGCATGTATTGTTGGAGGGTTCACAATTCGTGGGGTACTTCCACATGCCACCGCACTTGTCTTCGAGAGGCAGAATGCCTCCAGCGACTGTGTTCTTGGCTTCATCTACATGAGAGAAAACGTTAGTAAATAGTTTTAATTATATAATGTTTTTACAGACTAATCTAACGCTGGGCTCAATTCCAGCGCCACCCGAAAGATAGATTTTTTATACCAGTCTGGTCCCGCTCCGCCTGCGGGGCGGCATTGGGTCACGCGGGAACAACAAGAATAGGGTCGCTCATTAATAAGCTAGCTTGCCTGCATATATCTTGATTACCCTGCAAGACACTCACGTAAAAGGAGGAAGGCATATCTCTATGAAACTCATGACAAGTTTTTATAGGTGCCTCCTGACGGACCTTGGTTGCACCTGATGGCTGTGATATCCAAATGGTATCAAATATATCTTACCAAAGAAATTGATCCTGGTGACTCCTCTCTGTCCCCCATGACCGTGGTACTTGAGCTCGTCTTGCCGGTAGAAATCTCCAGTCGCGGCTGTTCCCTTCTCGATCCCCGATGGGGGGTTGTGATTGTATTTCCCAGGTTCTTGGCCACGAGCCCAGATCACGTGCATCAGGTCGTCTACTATGGAGTGGTCGGTTGGTTCCTTGGCCTACAATGATACATAGATAATTTAACTAAATTTTTAGAAGGAATATTCTTACTGCGTTTTTCAATTTCCTTCTGTCTTAACAATCAGCATAAGAATTCAGGACAAGTATATTATTAAGAATAATTATTAAATATCTTATTGCTCACCAAAAACATCTAAAGATAAATAACCTAAATAACAATAATAAGTGCAGTGAGCGGATATGCCGCTTTAAGTAATTACTTCCAGGCAACCTTTAGATGGAACAAAAAAGATATCTTCGAGGTGTACATAGGGTAAATATTTGTGAAAGTGGAAAAGACCTTAGCCTAAAGTCCTGGCCAGTCTTAAGATGCTAAAGACCCAGTTAGACTCAATAAAGTAACTAAGCTATTCTAGCAATTTAGTTAATTTGGTTTCCTGTAGGACGTTGTCAACTTGCTTGCTTTGAAGCAAACCTTTGTCTATGAGGGTTTTATTTAAATTTCTATTACAGCCGTTGGGGTACCGGCAGAGAAGGATAGTATCTCCCCCTGTACCAGGTGTCGTAAGAAACAACTGTGATACCGGAGCTGATTGATGGCGGTATCAATCGGAAACAGACGAGCTCAGATGAACAGAGTGGGGATGGATTGACACCACACATACGCGGCAATTATGAGCAAAAATTCTATGACTCATATTATGATGATCATGACTTATGACTATATAATTCTAACAAGGATATCCATAGACTTACGTTAATCTTCTTCCTGAACATAATGGTTGTGACTCCATTCTCTTCGAACCCAGACGAGGCAGTGATGTCATCGTGTCCGCCCCAGAACGTGTCCACGCGCGGTGTAGACCTATCAGCAATTGACTACGTTAAATCCAAAAGCTTTGGTATGTATATATTTATATATATAGATAGAAAGAAGAGCTGTGACGTGAGGTACTGTCAGAGTATACTTCCTCTAAATCAGATGTAAGTTGACTGAGATATTTAACGCGATAGATGGCTTTGTGGCATCCCCGTCGCGTAGAGTTGACAGGCTACCGTGAATACCGGTTATTTCTACTTCCAAATAGCAGTGTTCGCATTGTTGTGTTTCGGTTTGAAGGGTAAGAGAGAGGCAGTGAAATTACTGGGTAATGTGACATTGTATCTTCAGTTCCCAAGGTCGGTGATACGCTAGTGATATCTTTTTGATGAGACGAGTGTCTTTAAGCTGCGGTCTCCTTAATCATCAAATGGACTATATGCTGGTTTGCTGACTTCATAATATATAAAAGAGTTTTAGAAATTAATTGACTGTGCGAAAAAAGCAGTCATCATTCAAGGGTCGTATGCAATGGTAACTCACTTTCACCTTTTTAAAGGGCCTCAGAGGCAGTGTCATATTTTTGATATATCTTGAAGTTGTGACTTTTTTTTGGTTTGACGAACCTATTGCTGGACTACTAAGACGTCAGTTCCGACGCCACCGAACGAGAGAGCGAGGTCGCTGGTTAGCGACCGACCCGATACCCGTATTGACCTGCAGGCCCCGTGGTGAGGACCGCGCGTGTAGCTAGCCGCGCGCGGGCTCGCGGGACCCGACCGGAACCCGAGCACCCGAAGGCGCCTCTAAAGGCTCGATCTCGGCTAAGTTGAGTCTTGAGAGATTGGAAACGCGCTAGTGATATCCTTGTGATAATACAAGCGCTTGAGTTGCGGTGACGTTTACTATCATGCAAACCGTCTGCTGCTGCTTGTTTGTCAAATTAGTCTTATAAAAAAATATCTTCACTTTTTACAAACTTAGCGAGATACGATCTTCGCTAAATATATACTGAAACTAGGTAGTATACAATGATAGGTCAAAGTAAAGACACGCTTTCGAAACCTTTTCAGGCATAGTTGATTCACTCACCTGTCTCTAGTATAATAATCCAGAACTCTATGGTAATTGCCCCTAGTAGTACCGATGACGATGTCAGTGCAATCCATCGGGTTGAAATCGAATTTCGGGGTATACTCATGAGCGGAGAAATAACCTGGAAGATTTTATAAAACAATTAACACATTGTATGTTGTTCATGCGTATCATATGCATCCGTAGTCTATGGTTTCAGATCATAACCTCAAATTTTCCACATATTTCATTCGCTATAGTAAAAAAAATATTTACGTTACAAGGACACATAAGAGTAACTTTAACTATTTCTTCGGAAACATTTAATGACAAAGGAAACTTCCGGATTCATTTACATTATCTAATTCATAATTATGCTGAAGAACATCGTCTTATGCAAACAGTACAGTTACATAAAGAGTCAATTTCCTTCTTATAATTTCTTTAGGGCTTTTAAATGAAGACCATGATGATAATATTGATTACAGTCATTTGTTGAATATAGAACCTTCATATTCATCATCTTTGTGTCCTAAAAATTCGTACACAAGTCAAAAATATTTACTGGAATGGTTTACTGGAAATAATTATCACAAAAAAACCTTAAGATTACCGATTAACCAAATAATGGGTTCCTATTTACAAATAGAAAGAAAATTTATAACGTCTCCACTTCAGTCCACCAAACACACCAACCCCTTTAATAAAACAAAAAAAAACTGTACAAGAACATACAAGTTAAAATAAACATGAGAGAGTGAAGAGAAGACTGCAAAATAGAAGTCAAGAGAATTATTCTGCTGGAACTATTAAAGTATTAGAAGGAAGTAGGATGTAGTTATAAAAACACTGAACATACTCTGAAGAGGTTATAAACAATAGAACATTGAGGAGAATCAGGAATGGAGAGGATTGTAGGACTTGCAGAGATAGCCGAAGCAAAGCGAAGGCGGTAGAATAAAGAAGCAAGATAATTAAGGCATAGAAACAGATATAAAAGGTGAGAATACTTAAAGCTTAATAAATAGATAACATGCAAATGTAGGTTTTCCCAAATAGGTATGAAAAGATCCAGTTTCACGCTGTTCGAATTTTAAAAATATATATTTAGAAAACATGTATAAAAAATACTTGTTACACTAACTTAGTTATAATAACGAAAATACTTAGATTGCTAACTGTGAATATATAATAGAAAGATATATATATTTCTAACAAAAACAGAGTTTTGTACGGAAGGCGGCGTGTTTCTTGACGTCACAGATCATGTCGCACCTCTCTGTCTGGCCATACAATTTTAAACTTCATTACTTCGCCAGCAATGAAAAAATGTATAAACTTTTATATTAAGTACATATATATATATATGTTGAAAGGAGTCATAATTTAAAAAAAAGCAATCATGCATTATTTTTACTTAGATTTGTTTTGACTACAAATTTTTTGGCACGATTTAAATATTTTTTTTAATTTTATAAAGATTGCAACTATTTTCAAATGAAAGAAAAAAATATGTAACGATATATAAATAATAATTATATGTATAATACCACCGACACCATACAATAATAAATGCATAATAATTAATTAATATTCTGTGCGATTTAATACTAAATCTATATTAATACAAAATCATAAACAAAAATAATACTGTGCAATGAAGCTGTGCGTTACCTGCTTCTTCTTTTAGTCCTTTGACTAGCAATGTCTCGGGCTCTGTTTCCACTTTGGGTTCTGGGGTGGGTTCGGGTTCTGATTTGGGTTCTGGGGAAGGTTCAGGTTCTGATTTGGGTTCTGGGGAAGGTTCGGGTTCTGATTTGGGTTCTGATATAGGCTCTGGCTCAGATTTGGGCTCTGGGCCCGAATTAAGCTCAGAGTTGTGTTTCGGTTTTGGTTCTGGGCTTGGTTCCGGTTCGGACTTTGGTTCTGGAGTTGGCTCCGGTTCAGAGTTAGGCTCTTGGGTGGGTTTAGGCTTGGATTTAAGTTTAGCAGATGGTTCAGGTTCAGATTTTGGTTCTGCGGTGGGTTCTGGTTCGGCTTTAGGTTCTGGGGTGGGTTCTGGTTCGGATTTAGGTTCTGGGGTGGGTTCGGGTTCCGATTTAGGCTCTGGGGAAAATTCAGACTCGGATTTACCTTGACGGATTTTGTTTTGTTCGGATTTAGGTTCTGGTGTGGGTTCTAATTCAGATGCAAGTTTTGGGGTAGGTTCTGGCTCTGATTTGGGTTCGGCAGTTGGTTCTGGTTCGAGATTAGGATCTACTGTGGATTCAGGCTCAGGTTTGGGTTCAGCTGAGGGTTCAGGCTCAGGTTTAGGTTCTGCTGTGGGTTCTGGCTCGGGTTTAGGTTCTGCTGTGGGTTCAGGCTCGGGTTTGGGTTCTGCTGTGGGAACTGGGGTAGTGTGCGATAAATGTTGTTTAAACTTTGGTGTGAACTTTGGCTTTGGTTTTTTGGACTCAGATTGGTTCTTTGGTTGAGAAGGAACTGGGGTAGAAAGTTCGGGTATAAGGGTGGTTTCCTTTTGGCTAAGGGTTGTAGTTTCCAAATCTGTAAAAGAGGTAACCATGCAGCATTACAATATTATGTACATTACTGCCGATCACGGAGACGTCAATGACTTCTAAAGTTATACAAGTTATCTTGTACATTCAATATTCAAGTCAATTAATTAGACACAAGTGTAATCATATTTACAGTGGCATTCAAATTAAACATTATATATAATCATAATAGAAGAAGGTAAATGTGCAATTAAATTAACACAATGCCATGCAATATTACATTTAATAACAAATTCAATCCAAAATAGGGTAAAGAAAAATAATCCTTTTCAAATACTGCCCATAAAAAATTTTCAGTTAGAAACATACTTCATTGTATAATTAAAGAATAAAAAAATAGAATCAGATTTTACCATAGTGTGTAATAACATATATGTAATAAATGACGAGATTTGAGTTGAAGTGGAAACATCGTACATAATTGTACTTCAAGTATCTAGTATATTCCATTGCTATTATTCAAATGAAGCTAAACGTTCTGGAAAATTCTTCTCAATAGGACCTCGCTATGTACGCTTAAAGACACATTTGAGTCTTATTCGGGTCAATCCATAATGATCTTTTCTGACACTGCAGGGTCATCAAGGTCATCAAGGTGTCTCACGGCCGTTAGTGTACTGTTAGTTTTTGGATGTATTTCAAAACCAATTGTGCTGTGTAGCGTGGGGCGTTTAGCTCTGTGTGTTATCGACTGTGCTGGGTTTGTTAGATTGCTTGTCATGTATACTTACTCTCGTTTGCGACTGCCCTCTTGCGGCGTCCTGGAAAAACAGGTGAACACTATTAGAAGAGTTGAATGGTAATATTTGAGAGCAATAGGAGTTGTCTACAAATTCACGCAACATCGCATACCGTTGACCTGACTCCGCGATTACAGCCCTCGTAAATATGCAAGTTGTGTTGACCTTTTGAACTTTTCAGAACATATTTTCTGCTGAAATCTTCTTGAACCGTTTGAATTGTGGGATACTATATTGAGTCAATACTGTTTTAATCTAGGCGTGCGACATTCTGAACGCCCAGGCACAAAATACAAATGTGCATCACTTAACTGTTAGTTCGGAGTGGGGATAAAACCCAGGTCCTTTGGCATATAAGTGAGGGACACTACCGAATGCGCTGTAGGGCCTGACTATATACTAGATGCAACAAGAAGGTCGGTGAGGCATATGAGGTAACTACAACGGGCTGTAGTATTCAGCTTATAGGTAACCAACCTTCAAGTGGTACCACCGCACCGCAAGCCATCGGCAAGAAGTTCCTCCGCATACCTTGGAACCTAAATGCTTGCGTAATGCTGAACCAAAGGCACTTACTTACTTGAAGGCTTCAAGTAATGCGATTATACAAAGGTATTCCCGATGGTACTACAGTATACAATTCTTCAAAATAAATTCGCATGCAACACCTCATACGTTGACTTCATGTAATACCTAGATAAAGAATGCACACAAATGTACATCATCAAACTGCCACGGGAATCGAACCAACGACCTTTGGCGCATAACACAGGATCACTAGCGTTGAAGACCCGTGAAAATGTAGAATGGTTGCCGTTACCTGGTGCGGCTTATCATCACGCATGCCTGTTTTTCTGACCGTGTTTTAGAGGGGGAAGTATTTCATACACCGATATAAAGTGATGATGATGATATACCTTTGGAACTGGAGACTTTGTAAGAAATGCTAGTTTTAACTGTCACATCGTTTCCGAGGTTCTTAAAGTCGAATCCATCAAGTGAATGCATAGCAACTCTCTTGTTTCTATTGTCGTTCTCTGAAGGACCTTCAGTAGTTGGCTCAGTTTTCGGTTCAGGTGTTGGTTCTGGCTCAGCTTTGGGTTCTGGAGACGGTTCTGGTTGTGAGTTCGGTTCTGGCTCGGGTTCAGAAGTAGGTTCGGGCTCTGGTCGCGGTTCGTATGAGAGTTTCGCCGCCGTTTTAGGTTCTGGAGCGGGTTCTGGCTCTGATTTCGGCTCTGGTGTAGGTTCTGGCTCGGATTTTGGTTCTGGGGTGGGTTCCGGCTCAGCTTTCGGTTCTGGCGTCGGTTCTGCCTTTGGTTCCGGTTCTGGCAACGGCTCCGGTTTTGGAGTGCTCTCTATAAACAAGTTAGCAACCTCATTTCTAAGTGGATATTTCTAAGATTAAGAATAACTAATTATTGTATTCTTCAAATACCTTTAAACATTTCCTTATGTTTTATGAAATAGTTTACTTACGTTTGTTATCGGTGGCAGGTCCCAGCACGGGGAAGTTCTTGCATTGTTTGTTCAAACCAGCTGGCCGCCATCCGACTCCTAAAATAATATTTATTTGCGTCCAAACATTTATTTTAAAAACTGTTTACGTAATTTTAAACAGACAATTTCTGACGAATTTATAATAGTAGATATTTAAAGGAATAGTTATAGTTTTTAAAGGAATCTCGCAAAAACTTCAAATTTGGATGAAGTTATTTAGGTTTTCTATTATTAGATATAATACCAACTGAATAAAACCGGCAAGGTTCTAGGGGTCGGGGAGACCAACATTTCTACTGAGGAAGATCTCTCACATAACTCCTTTGTGTGAACCTAAATAATCAACTATTCTATCGCCAATTAACAATACCTATATTTGCTGTATTGCAGTAGGTGCAGGAGAATCCAGTTTTATGTTCAAATTCAGTTGATGCCTGACGTCTGTCGTCTTATGATGTCGCAGACGTCTGAGGGACTTTTTTATATGGCTAAGTCGACAAATAGGCGTGTGATCCCGCAGCCTATACGCTCGTAATATCACAAGGACGACTTGATGATATTATGTCACACTACCCAGTCATTTGACTGCCTCTCTCACCCTTCAAACTATGCTGTTTGGCGGTAGAATTTGGCGACAGTGAGATACCAATGCAGATGACCATTGTAAGTCTACCTCTAGCTTTGTCGCGCTCGCCAATTAAGTAGTATAAAAAAGTTTCACCAAAACTTACCAGCATAAGTAGTTCCATTGACCATCATCACCACTTCCAACTCCGCTTCCTGCTTCAGCACACGCCAGTACAGGTTGAACTCCTTCGAGAGTTCCTTCTTAGTGTACAAGTCCAGGTTTAACTTCTTATCCTTCCATGGTCCCTCTGGGAACAATCAAAATTTGAAGGAAACGACACAAATCGAATATATATTTTATACTAACAGTGAACCGCGGTTTCTGTATCCATGAGAATAATAAATAATAATAATAACAACCTTAGTTACTTATTATAACATCAGTTATTTGCCAATGAAAGTCCTATTAAAATTGGTCCATCCGTTACGACTGAACAGCTTGGCCCAGGGATATTGATAGTGAAAGCGTAACACACAGGGTACTTCTTATGCTGACGACATGTTTTCTTAAAATGAATCTGGGATATTTTTCTCTATCGAATTGGAACGATTTTTGATGTTTCTAGTCTAGTCTACAAGAGTTTCTCGGGGATGCGATAAAGTCCTCGCAGACAAAGCCGGAACAAACCGGACAAAGGAAAGAAGCTAGTTTGAAATAAAATAGAAATGGTAAAATACTTACTCTTATTGCATCCCTTCCCGTAAAACCCGAACGGGCAGTAACACATCTTGCTCGGAGATTCTGTCGCGTTGATATCAACGCATTTGCCCCTCAGCCCACAGTCGTTGTCTTCGATGCATTCTTCGGAGAATTGGCAGCGAGGTCCGGAGTACATCTTGTTGCATTTGCACCTGCCGAGGATGTGGAAACCATGGCCGGAACAGGTCTCGTGGTATTCTTTGCCTGGAATCAAAGGAATAGGTCATCAATATCATCAGAACTTTTTTCCTCAACCTTATTCATCATCATGACGCTGAACATAGGGCAAACCAAAGTGATTCCAATAGGACCGGTTGTATCCGGCCTGTATCCTGCGCGATGCTGCGGTTTTAGTCAGATCATCTGTCCACCTTGTAAATGGACTTTCTACGCTGCGCTTGCCGGTACGTGGTCTCCATTCCAGAACTAACCACTCCATCGGCCATCAGTTCAACGTACTAACTGCCTTTCCCTCTGCCACTTGCTAATCTACCAGGCTATGTTGGTAACATTGGCTTTTATGCGGTTCTCCTCATACCTGAATTAATAGCTCAAAGAGAAATTTAAACAAATCTATTTTTAAACTATAAATAGGTTAGGCAGCTCATTATTTAATCATGTGCAGCGAAGAAGACCTTCAGGTCATATCTGAACAAACCAACAGCGGTCTACTTAGAGACTCTAAATTTTATCTAGGTACAAGGTGCAGTCGCGATGAAGGATTGTGAATAAAAAGAGAGGATGCATTGCAATATCGGAGACATTTATCTTCTCGTCAATGTCCAACCTTTTATTTACCGAGGGATATAAGCGAGGAAGAAAACCTCTTCCCTGTAACAGTTGCGTAAGAAGCTGAAACCTACCGCGGATCGGCGAGCAATTTTATTATGTACCCGGTCCTATTGATATCACTTGAAAAGGCCAGCGTCCAGCAGTGGACGACCTGTGGCTGACATGATGATGATAGCACTAATAACAAATAAAATTCACACAACATCTCATACATTAATCTGACTCCAAGCTAAGTCGCTTATAGCACTAGTGTTACGGACATCAGACAGAGACAACAACAGAGGAATTACAAATATAATACTCAAATACATATTTGTAACACCTAGACACAGAAAAAATACAAATATCCTCATATAAATGTTTGTTCTGGGTGAGGATCGAATCCACGACCCTTGGCGCATAAGATTGGATCACTACCATCTGCGCCATCGGGCCAGGCAAATGATGAATTGTCAATTTATAATTAGCCGCCTGTCCAAATTGCTCTGTTTTTGAAAATGTCGGATGGTATTTAGACGCAGGCCATTCTACTCGTCTATACACGTCAGCAAGGCAAACCAAGCAATACAATTAAAATGCAGATATTTACAGGCCGTATATAAATGTAATTTAATGTTATTAGATCAAATAAACCTGACCATTCACGGTCAACGCACGATGGGAGGTCTATGTTGATATAAGTATACTTGTATACTTGGCTGGTTCATAACATTATATAGAGTTCATAATGACCTTGCAGGTTCTATTAAAATTCTTACATAAACAGTTGTTTTGTGTATGTATTTAGACCAACCAATATCTGTTCACAACCTATATATACAAAGTAGTTGCAAATAAGTTTATTTTATAACGTAAGAGAGGATTTTTAAAAATTTACTAAAGGGGTAAAAAGGGGGTGCAAACGTATTATGAAACTTTGCTACATTGGAAGTTATTCGAAAGAAATTCTTTATAGATTTTCTTCATTGAAAGTCATGAAACCTGAACAAAAATTTATTTTTAAATATCTCTTTGAAATTCTCTTGAGGGGTTAATTAATAAATAAAGACGGGGCGGATTAAACAGCTATTTCGCAAACGTAATGGATTGCCAATACATAACAAATCAATATCTCAACATATAATAAAGATTAAAGAAAGATGCTAATAGTACAATCTTTTATTTATTTTTATAAATGTGAATGCATAATTTAATCTATATTAGTATTTTTAACTGTATATTTAACTTGTTTGTCTAGTTGTATGCATTAATCTCAAGATCTATCGATCCGATTTTAACATAACTTTCAATGTATTAACGTTTATTCACGCCCATTTAACGTTCAAGGCCATAGGCTATATACCATCATGCTATGGCAGAATAATAAACGTATGGCGTAAAAAAATATCGACCATTTCGAATCAGAGACAAGCCGCTGATAACTAAAACAAACCAATATACGTTGTCTTTAAACAGTGTTTGGCATCCTTGATATTTAAAAAAGGAAAGAAGAAAAAAAATTACTGTCTATTTAAATAGGATTCGTTTTGACAGCCCGTTTGACACTTGTACGGTTCCACGCGTACGTACACGTGTCAAACTTTCTGTCAGATCTTAGAGGACAAGAACATTAAATATAATGGTATTTACTACATTAGACATGACAAAACTATTTATTAAACGGGTTAAAAACGCGGTTTATATCACTTCTTAACCAACTTCAAAAAAGGATAAGATTCTCAATTTGACAATTTTTTTTTGTTTGACGTTCTTAGAGAACCACGTTTTAAAGCAAAAGCCAGAGTGGTTTTTATGACTATTGATATTGCATTAACAAATGTATTCTATTAAAATTTGTTAACCAAAAACGTGTTCATCTTATACGCGTGTTATAGATTACATTTGTGTTGCTTTCTTCTTTGCTTTATGATCGTTATTATTTTGTTAACATATCGAGGTTTATGGACCAAAGGACTGAAACATGGGTTATTGTTGAATGTTTCAGTTGAAAAGTTTCGATATGGTCATTTATATACGTCCATAAAGGCTTTGAACGAGGATACGCTTACTTCAATACTGAAACAAGAAAACGACCTTGTCTTCAATCTGCTAACATATACCTAAGTATATAAAATGTACTAAAACGCAAAATAAAGACTGGGAACTGCAGTCAAAATAAATTATAATCTAATTAAGAAATATTTCGTAACATCCGATTCAAATTACGTTAATTTAAATATACGAATCAATTATATTTATATAATAGGAAACTATTAAGACACACAAATCAAGGTCTGAACAATCGTATTAGAATAATGCACAATACATTTTATTGTTACAATAATATTTGAGGAAATAATGGCGCACTGGTTAATGACTCGAACGATCGTTGGTGTTAAGCAACTTTGCCAACGGTTTACATTTGGATGGGTGATCCAAAATTTGGTAACAGCAGAACGTAAACTATTACGCCCAGACTTTCCCAAAAAATAGGTAATTTTGTACATAATTGCCACGCATGCATGGTAGCATTCGCAAGGAGCTGCAAGGTATATTGCTGGCGGTGGTGTTATACCGCCATCTGCCGGTTCCGGTACCTCAACCGGCACATTAGAATAGTACCTATCCCTCTACCTGATGAAGCAGGTGAAATTAGTTTTTATTAATTGCATCCCCCTAAACTAAGACTCTTGCCTGATCGGAACGCAGGCTCAGGAATCGTTTCCAGTCTCCATAAACAGTTCTTCATGGCCCGTACTTCTTCAACATCATATCAGCCTGCCCAAGACAGGAGGATCTTAGCAATCGCAGAGCACAACTTTGCGACAAGGATGCTGCTGCCCATCCCCACCCTGTAGTAGTTTATTATATACCTCAAACTGCCTTATTATTGTTGTATTTCTCTATATCCAAAGGTTGCCTGGAAGAGATCGCTCTATGCGATACGGCCGCCTATTGTACTGTACTATTGTGTACAATAAAGAATATTATTATAATTTTAGTTGTGCTGCTTCAGATGGATATACCGCCATCACTTCCGGTACCTGAGACGCCTCTACAAACGGAGGTACTATTTTACTCCGCTGGTATCCCATGGCGATGTCCATACCACCCCGACCAATAAGCTAGTGTCTGCCCAAGGTACATTCAAAATGGTTGCTACATTTGAACAAACCGGTACGTGATACCAATCAACCTTCAACGACCTTACACTTTCTTCATACTACAAGTAGCTTACACAATACATTAGCGATTCAATGAGATTCAAGTCTTAACGTCCAAACAGGTACACATATTATGTTAATTTTATTCAAAAGACAAAGGATTATTTGAATACAACTGTCACAAGCGCACTCCATACAGCCTTGTGTTTTGTATTAATTATTATCTAGAACTAGGCCTGACTCGTAATGTCTTTTAATCGATCGTTATCGTCATAGCAACTGTCCATTGCTGGACGTAAGCCTTCTCAAGACGTCTGCCTATAATTGCCACGCTGGGCAGACGTGGTGGCAATCGCAGAACATAGCTTCGAAATGCTGCTGCCCATCTTCCTGCATTTGAGATTATTAGAATTTGGGGATGGAATGTGTTACTCAACGGATGCTTTGCAAAGAACTAAAATTGTTTCATTAATTCATGACAGCGACAGATGGCGTTTCATATGATGACTATCGACAATAATTTTAACAGAGATACGCAGTTTTGAGTATCTCCCTATGTACTAGATGGCTTAAAATACGACTCCGGTCTGGAACTGATAGATAGCAGCATATTTATCCTAACTGGCACAGGCCAAAAAAATGACGCGGGGCTGGGCAGCAACGTCTCAGGCGTGGCACGCGTGGCAATTATCCGTCTTATATCTAGGGCGTGGCTGATATGAAAATGATGAAAGCAACTGATATATGAAGATGTGTGAATGTACTCCGCAGACTTCACCAGTGATGAACTTTCTTCCTTGTAAATAGTTTAACTAAGAATTGTGTTACATTGCGATTTTAAGCTATTAGGTATTCGTTGCGTTAATATTGTTAATTCAGGAATCACGATCCTATTATTCATTTATTTCATTTAAAGATGCCCGCTGTTATTCTTTTCAATAAAATTTACACAACACATGGACACATATTTACGCAAGGAATGGGAAAACCCAGGACGGGATCAATTACTACTCAAGAAAAATATTTATATAATGAATATTTGTATTTGTTCTGTCTGGGTGCTAAATATGTATATAAGTATTACACTCATTTGCAAAAAAAACGGGCACCTAAGCAATGAACCTGTGGTTAGGTACATGGTTTTCTTCCAGAACCAGGCCTTCTCTCGACGGAACCGGTGTCTTGATACCGCTGCCAGGTCCTTTGAACCGTCGAGCGACTCACACTTAGCCGTTGAACCACGAAGCATCGGCTGCAACCCTCTTCGAGCAGCGCAATAATTTTGGTAGCATGTACCACTTTCTCTAACATTGAGACAGGTAAACAGCAATAAATGAAGCTTTGACAATTAAGAATATGAAATAAATTCATAAAAATTGACTAAGTTATAAAAACCGATATTATCTTTTTGAAACTTCGCACCAAGAAAGTAGGATAAAAAGTTGTTTTCTGTAAAAACGAGCATCAAACGAGAATTTGAATTTAGAACCGGCCAGTAACATGTACAAATGATTGAAATCATTTCGGTACCGTATTTTTTTAAAGAAGAATTAAAATCAAATCCGCCTGTTTTTTTGCAAATAAGTGTATATTTGTTCTCTGTTGTCTCATGTCTGTAACACAAATATTTTAAAGTACGTGTTACGGAGATCAGTACAGTACTTTAAAGTACTTGTGTTACGGATATCAGTACAGT
>JACJUM010002768.1:13441555-13458210 GCA_020976665.1 Heortia vitessoides
TAAAACATCGAAGAAAACAACAAAAAAATAAAACAATAAACAAGACATAATTTTATACGTTACAAATAGCTGCCGATTTACATTAACAGAAATCTTTAAGCAAATGATTAAACATACTGAACATTAATAAATCAATACTAATATAATATATGCAAATGTTAGAGTGTACGTATGTTACAGTCAGAGCCCAATTTCGTAGGATTTCAAGCGCAAATCGTAAAAATGTAAATCGTAAATATCGGCTTTCTTTTTGATAAAGCGTATTTTAACCAAAATATAAAAATCGAATCGACAAATGTCACACGTTGACACATGTGTTACCAACAAAAGACAACAGAAAAAAATGTGTACATTTGTAACGATTAAACTCATTAAACTATAAAATTAATGGACCGATTTTAATACCTCTTTTACTATTGGATAGCTAGATTATCAGCAAAAAATACAAGCTATATTTTATCCCCTTATTTCCACGGAAACGGGAACTACAAGAGAGAAACCGTAGGGCACTACTAGTACATTATTTTGACAAAACACGTTATAAATATATAGTTGAATGGTCCTAAATCGACATATAATTAAGTACTAAATTTTTTAACAACTATTCAACTTCCGTATTAAAATTGTTTATCGCGAATTTAATTATGCACATATTTTATGTTATTTTAATATATAAATCCAAAGGCCGTCTCTAATACACTTTAAAATAGGCACCGTAAAATTGACGTCGTGAAGTACCGGCCGTGAGGCGTCTCTCTCTATATTAGGTTTAGGGAGACTAAAGTACCGACAGATGGCGGTATATATTAATTTTTATTTTATTTATTTATTTAACTTTATTGCACAAAATGTTACAAAATGTACAAATGGCGGACTTAATGCCAGATGCCATTATCTCTCAGGCAACCATTACACAATAAAAAAGATAATATCCATCCGAAACAGCATAGCTGTAGCTAGAGGTACTGTCGCCTGTATTGTCTGTATTTATAGACAAAAATTATGGTCAAATTATTATTAGTACTTCGTATCTCATCCTTCAGGAGCTCCTTTTATTCCAGGAAAAAGTCTGTCCACAAAAACTGTGCCGATTCCAACGAAAAAAAGGAATATTTATCCTAATTAAACATTTTTTCGGGATAAAAAGAAGCTAACGTGTTTTTAAAAACTACTAATTATCTCTGTGGCAAATTTCACAGAGATCTGTTCAGCAGTTCCGGCGTGGAAGAGCAACAAACATACTCTTTAGCTTTCGCTTTTATAATATTGGTAGCATAACTGTGGTATATATAAAAAAAGCTGAAAGTAAGGTTTAAGTGACACTTACTATAACGCGGACTGTACGCTTGTTCGTTGACTTAGTCTTATCATCGTTCATCATCGTCCTCATCAACATCATCATCACCTAGCCTATTTATTCATTACCATTGGAAGTCAACAGATGGACAGAATCCTGCCCAAAAAAGGGAGAATTTTGCCCAGAATTGCCGGGCATTTGCTGGCAACCGCAGAGCGCAGCTTTCACGATGGGGATGCTGCTGCCCATCCAACAACATTTGAGCTACTCTGTTTCGGATGGATATACCATCATCTGTCGGTTCTGATATATAGTTTAATAA
Organism: Heortia vitessoides; assembly: GCA_020976665.1. Taxonomy (NCBI): domain Eukaryota; kingdom Metazoa; phylum Arthropoda; class Insecta; order Lepidoptera; family Crambidae; genus Heortia; species Heortia vitessoides. Next base: position 13,443,175 of record JACJUM010002768.1, read on the forward strand.
ATATATATATTTATTTATTAGACTCTTAGGCCGTCTATAAGGTCATTGGTATTGGTACCTCACTCCCGCCTAATCCCAAGTAGAAAACTAGCAAATAACGGTGTTCGCATTACTTTGTTTGATGGCGCACTTGGTAAAGATCCTATCTTATGTGCACAGGGTCGTGGGTGCGATTCTCATCCAGGACTAGTATTTATATGATGTTTTTTTGTCATGTGTCTGGGTTTTAAAATATGTATTTAAGTTTTGTTCGTGTAATTACTCTATCGTCTGATGTTCATAACCCAGGTGCTTTAAGCGACATCCGAAATAGTGTATCTCAAATGCACAGGGTGGGGATGGGCGGCAGCATCCCCGTCGCGACAGTTGCGCTATACGATTCCCAAAACGTTTGTCCAGCGCGATCAAAGTTTGTCAATTGTGAGCAGGGTTTCGCCTTATTTGGGAGAAGCTTGGGAGCTTGATCATTCAAATGATGAATTGTGATTTCTGAATCCCGTCCGATCATTTCTAATGTTTCAAATAGTTTGCTCTTGGGGATATAACGGAATGAGTCAGCCGGTCGTCGACCTAGGTCGAGGCCGGTCTAGAATGTAAACACGCTGCAATACCTAGGTCTATTTATATTCGTACCGGTTTCATTGTCACTAATCTGACGACAGACTTCCCAGATACCCTACTAATATTTTTGTTATGACCAAATATTGATGATTAAAACCGTGAGGTACCTGCAGAGTAGAATAGTACCTCCCCTGCAGACAGACAGACAGCGGATGGATAACGGAACAATGTAGTTCAAGTAGGCAGCAGCATCCCCTTGCCAACACGCTTGCCCAGTGCGGCAATTATGGACAAATTCCCCCTTTCCTAGCCAGGTCGATATCCAGCAATGGACTTTTAATGGTTGTAATAATGATGATAAAATAAATCAATACATAAAAACAAATATCCAAATGTCAATATAACCTGCATGTTACGCAACACGTCAAATATGTTTATTGCTCTTTTATATAAAACTTGCCATTAAATTAGTAAGCGAGTTTATCTGAAGTAGGCAAGTGGGTTGTTCAGATCCAGTTTTAATATTTCAATACAGCTGACCCACCCGTCCTGGCAACGCTTCCGTTAAGGCTCTGTCTCTTTCCGACACGTTCTAGAAACATCTTCACAAGAAAGTTAATTAATATATTGTCACCTCTACACTACTCGCGAAGCTCCTCGGCGGAGTACTTGAGATACTTCGGAAACAGTCCGAAGTACGACAATACACTCGTTCAGCTTCGCGATGAGATAATTCGCTATATAGAAAGAAACAAATGATAGAAAAAGTTCAGAAGGCTTTTCTCCGCTGCTAATATAAAAACGGTATACGGCTATTATCAATTTATGTACCGAACTAAGTTCTTGCTGGGAATTTTGGGGATGAATTCTCTTTTAATCAGGAGAGCTCGTGCAGAACTGTCAACCGCTACAGCAACATTGCGTGGAGATGTGGACTCGCCTGAATTTGTCAAGCAATTGTCACGCATCTTTGTGCCTGACAATCATCTGCGCATTCGATCCGGATGAAGACATTGGCTGTTTGCGCGTGCGATCACCTTTATGCCGCATACAGCAGCCACTTAACGCACTCTTTGTGTCTCATCCAGATTTTTATGTATTTGCCGACAACGTCAAATCATTAATAGTTAAGTTCGATGTAGAATAATTTTATTATTGTTACAACTTCATAATTGTGTAATTGAGATAACCCGTTTAATTATACTAATAATAAATAAATAAATAAGACGCCGACATCGGGCTCTTAGACTTGGTGCTAAAAACAGACAACAAACGGAAGTCACCCGAAGCGAGGACAAATTAAGAAGAAGTGCATCTCTACATTTTTATATTCGTCTACGTTCTTTTTATTTTTTATTTCGAACGAACCTATTGCTGGACTACTCAGACGTCAATTTCAGCGCCACCGAAAAAAGAGGGCGGGGTATTTCATAGATGAGAGGTCCGATGCCCGTATTTGTCCTACGTGCCCGCGGCCGCGACCGCGCGTTTAGCTACGGTCGCGGCCACAAGGCTCGCGGGATCTGAGCGGGATCGTCAGCAATCGCTCGAGGGCGCCTCTAGAGGCTCGACCTAGGCTCGGGCGTCCATCGTTGGGAGTGAATTTGATTATAAAAATGCAGCAAAGGAGGACGGAGTGTCAACGTTCAACTCCACGAGTAGTGTAGAGGAGGCATAAAACTAACGACTCGCTCCGACTTCGCGCGGGTGCAATCAGGATAAAAAATGGTTATTGTGGGTTATCCCTAAGAGATAGACATATTCCATCGCGGACTTTTTTATAGACCTATTTAAGGTGTACAATACTGTAGTACATTTTTTTGATCTATCTCGTCGGGTACCGCCAGCGTTTGCAATATAATCGCAAATAAATTGTGATTATTTAGGACATGAAATAAAAACTTCTAATGTTATCAGTGTTAATCTAATATTTTATGCATGTTAAAAACCTTCCTCTATCTACTTTCCTTTATCTATTAAAAAAAAACCGCATCAAAATCAGTGCGGTACCGGCAGAGTAGAATAGGGAGGTACCTCCCTACTGTAGCAGGTGTCGTAAGAGGCGATTTAGATACCGGAACCGACAGATCCGATACAGTGTAGCTCAAATGCACAGGGCGGTGATAGGCAGCCGCAGCCCCGACGCGAAAGCTGCGATCTGCGATTGCCAACACGCTTGCCCAGCACGGCAATTATCGGCAAAGTTCCCCAGTGTCCAGCAGTGGACTTCCAATGGCTGATATGATGACGATGCATCAAAATCCGTTCCGTATTTTTTAAGAACTAAGCATACATAGGGTATAGAATTGTGCCCCTTTAAAAGCTATCCTGCCCAAAGACACACGGACGAAGGCTAGTAGTGACTTAATTTAATTTTTGTATGTTTGTAACAAGTAAACACAAAAAGTACTTAACCGATTTTTCAAAATTTTTTACTCACTGATAGTTACATTACGACCAATTAACACAAGCTATATCATATCATCACAATCTTAATGATAAAGAATCTAACTGGGGGAAAAAAAACTGGGGGATACACGACTAGTAATTTTTTATATGCTTACCTTTAGGCATACCACAAGGCGGCTTCGTCCTCGAATTGTCCAAAAAGTCCAAGTCATACCTCCTGGCCGGAGGGTATGTCAACGCCACATGACCACACACACACACCAACACAGCACTCAACAGCGCGCACACTAATGTCACTTTCATTGCCGCCATTTTAAAAATCGGTTGACTTTTGTTTCAGTCACACATCATCACTCGAACGTCCTATTCATGGCACTTCGGATCATACATCAAACATGGCGGTTTGTAGACCCAGTTGTTTTGCATCCAAATCTGAAACAAACAAACGTATATTTATATAACTAAACAAAATATATATGCATCAATAGAGAGAGGAATGTTAGATAGTTTGGACATGTAGAAAGGATGAATGACTGCACAAATATATATAGCGGAAGTGTATGGAAGGGTTGGTATAGAACTACCTAGGCGAACATATCTTAACCAAGTAGAAGAGGTAATAAAGATAGGCCAGATCAGAAGTACCAAAAATATACGAACATGTATAAGAGGACTAATGCGAGTAAGGGAAGCAAGAGAGGTATGCCCAGATCGTAACAAGTGAAGATCCAATCTCTGCGTACCCCGACGGGACAAAGGCGTGGCGTATGTATGTATGTATTTATATATATACTTTTTTTATAATTATCCCAAGTTGACTTTAATTGTACTAAAACTGATTAATTAATTTGAAAAATTATTTCACATATGGATGGAGCTACATCACCAGCAAAGAACATAACCTATGTTTTAATCCAGTCATCATCATACCAGTCATTGAAAGTCCACTGCTAGACATAGGCTTCCCAAAAAAAGGGGGAATTTTGCCTATAATTGCCGCGCTGAGCAATTGTGTCGGCAATCGCAGAACGCAGCTCTCGCGACGGAGATGCTGGTGCCCATCCCCGCCCTGTGGATTTGAGCTGCATTATCTCGATGGATATACCGCCATCGGTCGGGTCTGATACCTAAGTTTTAATGCAGTATTCTCACTAAAACATATACTACGCGTGTAACGCCGTGGTGCGCTGCTAGTTATAAATTTTCCAATTAACTGAGAACAATTGGGGAAATAAAAATCTTAAATTTATATCAGATAAATAACTGAGAAAACAATAACAATTGTCTGCACAAATTGCTTTCTAAAGGGGCAGTACAATATCGAATTCCGCCATTACTCTAACAAGCCCATAACAATATTATCAAAGACTAACGGTGCCCCGCGGTTTCAGCCTCGTGAAATTGTTGAACTTTTAGACTAACTTTGCACCCCTCTTTAACCCCCTTAAAGGATGATTTTCGTAAAAAATATTTAACACGTATTTCATGCTTTCAATGAAGAACTTATAATGAATTTCAGCTGAAAACAGCACAGTTTCACACTAACTTTGCGCCCCCGTTTTACCCCCCCTAGTGGGTTAATTTAAAAAATCCTATCTTCTTTTTTAATCATTCCCCTACGTTACAAAAGGAACTTTATGGTTTTTTTATCCGGATTTCCGGCAACTCAAAATGCAAGAGATTTACCTGTAATATTTTTCTTTTTTATTAAGTTTAGGCCTGCGTTGATATGTCAGTCAGTCAGTCAACTCCTAATTAAATATATATACTCGTATATATATAGACATCGTTGTAATGATATCGAGAAGTAAAATATACACTATTACACACTTTCTAACTCTCGTACATTTTACGAAGCGGCTGTGTTTGAAGCAACTAGCAATATAACGATAGACAATTGATATAATGACAGATAGTTTGTGAAGTGATCAGCGGAATTGGATAAGTTCGCTCGTTTGATGGAGGCGTGTTGCAGACATTATGGAATTACGACTTTTTGAGATAATTCTATTGTTCTGTCATATACTTAAATGATATAAAATGATTAAATTACTAAAACAACTATTATAAAATTTGTATGTATGTACATATTTTTTATGGCACATAATAAAAAAAATGTCTAATACATTTAAACTTAGGGGTATACATATAGATATACATATAAAATTTCATTAGAATCAGATACACGAGAATTTTAAATAATAGATTTAAAATTACCGTGAGGTACCGGCGGAGTAGAATAGTACCTCTTTCTGTACCAGGAGTCGCAGGAGGCGGTTTAAGTACCGAAACCGACAGGTGGCAATATACCCATCCGAAACAGCGCAGCTTAAATACTAGAGGAGAAAATGGGCTGCACTATCCTCGTTGCGAACTGGCGCACTGCAATTACCACCATGCCATCCCAGCGCGGCAATTATGGGCAATTGCCCCCCCCCCCCCCCCCAAAATAGGGAGGCTCATATCCTATAATGGCTAATATGATGATGATGACCATGATTTATTATGTCTGCTCATTAATTACTAATGGGGGTCGGGTCCGTAGGTGCGATCAGTAGTAACCTACTAAGAGCCATTGTTTGTTACGGGGTTCGCTGGCTGGTAGAGTAGACGCTATAAGCCTTGAACTAACAGATCTACGGGCCTGATGGTGCTGTTAGTAGTGACCATATCTTATGCATCAAACGACTTAGGTTCGATCCCCACCCTGGACTAAACTTTGCAAGATAAATGCTTGTGTAAGTTGTAGGTGCATTTAGTACATACATAATAATAATAAACATATATTTAAATACATATAAAAGATAAAGTTACAGAATAAGGAAAGTGATAGAAACAAAAAGTAGGTGCAAGGTGTATTAAGTCTATGATACTTGTAATTCTTCTGTAGTCTGATGTCCGTAATACAAATGTTTGAAGCATGAGTTCTCGCTTCGCCCGGTCGCCCGAGGGGTGCGCAGGTGCAATTCCGCCTAATAGCATGACCACTCATAACGCGTCCCTCTCTCGCCTTCTAACTGGCACTCCACAATCAGACACACTACAGACAGCTTAAGTCTTTAGAGAAGTTCTTTAGGAGGTCTTTAGTCTTGACGCTGAGACTTTAGAGGCGTGGGAGCATCGGCTGATCGCCGTCGATCCCACGAGCCCTATGGGTGCGACCATAGTTAAACGCACAGTCGCCGTCAGGCATGCAGGTGAATACGTCGTCCGGAAAAAAAAGGTGCAATCCCAAATATAGTAGCTCATTAATGAGCGGCCCCCCCCCCCCCCCCCTCCCCCTACTGTGGCACGTTTATAAACATATAATTATCGGCACGCGAACACGTCCGTTGTTCTTAATTCCTCAAATAATCTAACAGAGAAAGTCCAATTACATACGTACTCTATATTTAAAATTGGTCGAGTTAAGACTCGCTATGAAAATAGTGAAAACAAAAAGTTTACTATAAATATGAGACGGACGCTTTGTTGAGAGAAAGTAGCGAGACGGTCCACTGTGACGGACAGAAGAGAGCACATTAATTACATATATACATACTAATATTACGAACGCGAATGTGTTTGTTCGCTTGTCACTTTTTCACAATGCGTATTGCTTCAGACTTAAACAAGAACATATCAACGGCTCAAATTTCAAATTGAAATTTACAGAAAGAATATAAAAGTAAAATAAAAACAACCACTTCATTATAAATTTATCATTTGCAAAGTTATTTATAATTATATTGAAGATGTTTTAAACAAATTGTATTAAAATTGAATCTTCTACATACTTGAAACTATTAACAAATCATCATACCATCATACCAGCCATTGAAAGTCCACTGCTGGACAAAGGCCTCCACAAAAAAGGGGGGAATTTTGGCAATCGCAGAGCGCAGCTTTCGCGACGGGAATGCTGCTGCCCATCCCGCCCTGAGTATTTGAGCTGCAATATTTTGGATGGATATACCGCCTTTTGCCGGTTCTGGTACCTTAGTCGCCTCTTACGACACCTGGCACAGGGGAAGGTACTATTCTTCTCTGCCGGTACCACGGCAAGACCTTTTTAAATAAATACAAAAATTTTTGCGCATTTATCTCTTACATCTGAATTTTTGACCGTCGATATCATAAAAAAAATAATAAGTATTTAGATAACAAAGAAATCACAAATTATATATTTTCTGCATCGATACCTCACTCTCACCTATTTCTACCGCCAAACATCAGTGTTCTAATTGCTGTGCTTCGGTTTAAAGGTGGAAAGAGGCAGTGAAATTACGGGGTAATGTGACATAATATCATCAAGTCACAAGGTTGGCAACGCGCTAATGATATCCTTGTGATATTACGACCGTCTATAGGCCGCGGTGATGTCACGCGGATCGTATGTCGTTGTCGCCTCATTCATGTATAAAAAACACATATGGTTATCACATAAATTTTTGTAGTGGATGAGAATCGAATCCAATACCCTTGGCACTCAAGATAGAAACACCAATGCGCCATGAAACTTCTCAAACGTAATATAACACACAGAACTGACGACTGTCGGATGGTTCTTAAATTGAGACTGCGCACTGGAAAGCGCAACGTAGGACATCCACCAATGGTGGATAGACTGACTACAATCGCAAACATCTCATCATCGTCCTACGGCTAAAATAATGATTAACTAAGGAGCACATGGAACATGGCTAACATGTTTGCAAAAAATTACCAGCGTGATCAATTACAGAAACCGGTTGCGTGATTTTTTAACCTGCTTCGAGATTTAATCTATGTGGATCGACATCCAAGGGTATATAACGAGATTGCCAGCTTATTGCTTGCCCGTATGACATAGATCCGACATGTCACAACATGCAATAATAATTTCCACACGCCCAAACATGATATTGTTATTAAACATTGATCGGTCAATCCGCGCGTTGTCTTTTGTTTGTTGGAAAGGCAATTGTTTCGGAGAGTTGATTCCAAACAATTGAAAATCAAACCTTTCTCATACAATTTTGAACTCAACGAGAAAAGAATAGGGTTCACTATCAATTGAGTTTAGTAACAATAGATTTGCTTCGGTTGATCTATAACCAAACGTTGCATCTAAATTTATATAAAGAGAAAATATTTGATATTTTATTTCGTTTACATTATATTTTTTTAACGATTAACATTAATTTTTAAGTTATATTGTATTTTAAAAACAAATAAAGAATCTACATAAAATGTAACAATATGCATTTTTGTACATTTGTAACAGATAATCTTAAAAACTAGTTAATCGCAATTAAAAATTGTTTCATCTATGGACATATACAGTATCAGGTAGTAGCATTAACTATATTTCATCCTCATATTCTTACGGGAAATGAAGTTAATCGAGTAAAACCGCAGGGCACTTCTATAATATTTCGTCTGCGTGATTTTACTCTAGTTAAGTACATTTCTATATAACCAAAACAGCAAATAATCATTCAGATCGCTTGATAGTAAGCGTCACTGTAACCTATAAGCACTCGTAATATCACAAGGATATCACAGGCGCGTTGCCAACCTTCTATTATAAAAATTAATATTTTGTAATATTACCTAGTAATTTCACTGCCTCTCTCAAACTTCAAATACAGGTACGAATACTGCTTTTTGGAGGTAGAAATAGGTGAGAGTGAGGTATCATGCAGACAACCTTTCAACCTCAAGAGAAGGATCTAAATATAAGTACCGTTCTAATATAATGCTCAAAGCTCAAAAAAGGTACCGTTTTCCCCATTGGGGTTTGAAACTAAAACATAACCGGTTACAACCAGTAAATTGTTACACTTGTCCGTGCCAATTGAAGTAACAGTGATCCGCTTCTCTCTTAACGATAGCATGATGGATGAAAGATGTTTTTGCGACAACGTACTCCCTTGTGTTATGCTTGGTTGAACTGCAAGGTCGTTGACCTCGGCTTTGAAGAATTTTCTATTTAATTATTTATTAACTTCGGAGAAACTCAAGGTGACCAGCTGATTCTTATACACAATACACTTATACACAATAACAAAATTCCTCTTTCACAGTTTATTGAGGTCTATGTCTAGTCATGTACCTGTAAAGAGAATAGTACCTCCATGTGCAGTAATATTAAGGTACCGAAACCGACAGAAAGCGATATATGAATCCAAAACAGAGGACCTCAAATACACAGAAAAGGATAGAAACAGCATTCCCGTCCGTCGCGAAGCTACGCTCTGCGATTGTCACAACGCGTGCACTGACCGCTAATTATGGTCGAAATTCCTTTATTCTTAGGGAGGCCTACGTCCAGCAGTGGACGTCCGACGGCTGATAAGTCTACATTTTGGTCTCAAATAATAACTATAACCGCAATACTACAGTTGCATTCCGTTTATCTCATTGTAGACAATATTAAAAATGGCGCCAAAAGGGCATTCACCCGTTATCACGCGCGCCTTATTCAAGTGAAAGTAACTGTATCAATAATTCATGGATGCGATACGTTGACGCCTCTCTGCACTTTGCAGTGTTCACTACAATTTGAGGAAAATCAACGTATTTATTTATTTACGTATTTAACTTCTGCACATCAACTTTGTAATAGTACACATCAACCGATTTTGAACTCAATTAACAAAAGATAGAGTTCAATGTTAATTGAGTAACTTCGATAGATTGTTTGTAGTTGTGTTAGAAATTCAATATGGCGTGTGAGATTGTAATTCAAACATTGGAAACAGAACTATAGCTAAATGATGTTAGCTTAATAATATTAATATTATAAAAAGAAAATAAAATGTTTTATTTATTTGTCATAATTTACTTTAAACTAATTCTTTCACCAATAAAAAGCTACAACTTCACAGAGTGATGATGAAAAAATAATACGCTATGTTATACATATTTCCAAAAAAAATTAGATGCCCACTTATTTATAGTCCCGTACGCTAACCAAATTAAATACACTTTGAAACGTTCTAGTGAAGTAAAACACGAAGTAATCTAGAAAAGTATGTAAATTTCGAAGAAAATATAAATGTAATGACCAATTTTTTTATAATAGTACCTTCCATAGTATCGTACGAGGCGAGTGAGGTACCAGAACCGACATAGGGCGGTATATCCATCCGTAAGTTCAAGTGCACAGGGCGGAATTGCGAACAAGCTAGCCCAGCGCGCCAATTTATGGGTATGGCTGGTGACAGCTTGCGTTGTAGATAAGGACACTGGCTGCTTTAGATCTCGAGATGTTCCCGTGGGAACCAAACGGAAAGGGGATGGTCGGTAAGAGTGTCGGTGGTCGGTTTGAATGCGGACCGCGGTCCGTTAAATGGTTACAATGCGGTTTCTAACGAGCATTACGTAACAACTGGAGAAGTGGAGAAGACTTGGCCGTTCCATCATTTGATTTGAACCTTACGTAACGTATTTTGCCATAACCATAATGGTGATATTTATTATGAGGTATGATAATTATTGTTTATTTAAGATATAGTGAGATGGTGATCCATCACTTTGTTTTCATATCTAAAGTTGTTTGTAGGATTCCGCATTCCGTATAGAAAACTGTTGCCGCAAAGTACCGGTAAGAGAGTGTGAGAGGGTTATAAGTTTTTTTCATTATCTTTGGCTGAACATTAGGTTCAGGACCTGGACAGGGTTCGTAAGATAACGGATTTACCCAGTTATGTTAAATACAGTTGTCACGAGCCGTCTCCGATAGTGCATTCGGTGGTATTCTTATCTTGTCGTGGGTTCGATCCCCACCTAGACATTTAAATTATTAATATTTTCGTTTGTTCTGTGTATGGGTGTTAATTAAGTATTATACAAAAGGTCATCTGCATTGATATCTCAATTTCACATATTTTACAAATAGCAGTGTTCGCAATACTGTTTCGGTTTAAAGGGTGAGAGAGGCAGTGATATTCCTGGGTTAATGTAACATAACATCTTCAAGACACAAGGTTGACAACGCGCTAGTGATATCAATATGATATTACGAGCGTCTATAGGCTGCGGTGACGCTTATTATTGAGTGGTTTATATACTTGTTTGTCGACCTGGTCTTATACAAATATATTGATATATATTTGCGATAATATTAATAAAAATAATAGGTAAATTAATAGTACATAAAAAAATAAGTAAATTCCATAAAAAATATAGTAAAAATCGTACGGAACCTAGCGCGCGAGTTCTCGCTCACGGTTTTTTTTATTATTATTATGTGGTCATTAGAAATTCACTTCTTATGTAGGTGAAACGGAAGCTGAGGCTATTAAGAATTAAGAAAATATTATTTCTTTTTATGTCTTTTTGAATGCATACAGTCCACATGTCAGTAAGCGTCACTGCAGCTTATAGACGCTCGTAATATCACAAGAATATCTCTAGCGCATTACCAACCTTGTGACTTGAAGATTAAGTCACATTACCCAATAATTTCACTGCCTTTCTCAACCTATAAACCGGGAACACAGCAATGCGAACACTGCTATTTGGCGGTAGAAATAGGTGTGAGTGAGGTGCCAATCGCAGACTTCCTTTTGTATGAGGTCAACCTCATGTAGTTTACAAGTATTAGTGGTCGACCATATTGGTCAACTATGACCACATATCATTAAAATTCATACTTTTTAATTATTTGTATTATATTTTTGTAATAACAGTGAAGTATCGGCAGAGTAGAATAGTGCCTCCCTTTGTACTAGGTGTCATAATGCGACTTAGGTACCAGAACCGATAGATGGCGGTATATCTATCCGAAACTGTGTAGCTCAAAAGCTCGGGTGGGGATGGGCAGCAGCATCCTCGTCGCGAAAGCTGCATTCTGCAATTGCCAACACGCTTGCCCAGCGCGGCAATTATGGGCGAAATTTCCCCTTTTCTTGGAGAGGCCTATGTCCAGCAGTGGACTTCCAAATGTAGATATGATGATATTTTTGTAAACATAAATTGACAAAATGTACACTAGTTGATAGTTGCGACTCTTTTTCGGTTTTTTTCTTGACACTTTAATATTTTAATCGAATTCTACCTAAGTTATCTGTCATCAAAACCGGCATAGACATTTCAAAGATTAGCTGTAATAAAGAAATAGCCAAACTGACTAAGAAAATATACATAAACTTTCACTTAAAATTGGTACTAAACAATTATTTCAAATTACAAACACACTATGCAATTTAATTTATTTGTATAGATTTTAATTACAGATAAGATTATAAGAAATAGCTAGTTATAAAGTGAAGTCTAAATGTGTATGGCTGCAGTAATACATTCCCACATCTCATAAATTGACCTGACTCAGTGGTAAGTCGCTTAAAGCACTTGTGTTACAGACGCCAGACTATAGAGTAATCACAAATATACTACACATATACATATATTTAACACCCAGACACAGAATAAACACAAATATCATCATATAAATATTTGCCATGGGTCGATTTCTTTTTTGTCAAAAGAGACCACGGTGTGCAAGAAAAAACACTGATTCAATCCGAAAAATAAACCTTAGTCAAAAATTCATCTACCTATTTATATATTTTATTTATTATTATTCGATATCTATTTACATAGTCTATATATTTTTATTTATACATATACATTGTTATTTGTGTTTTATATATATATATATAGTATGTAATTACTTTTACTTAGCTACAACCCAAACTACCTATTTTCTTTCTGCTATTTTTCATGCAAAGGTTGCCCGGAAGAGATCGCTCTGTGCGTTGAAGCCGGCCGTTCTCCTTTTTTTTAATTCATATCCAATTCTTTTTGTATCTGGTTGACTCTTTTGCAATAAAGAGTTTTATTATTTTTATTGTTATCGTGCATTAACAATATTATATTAATAGAAAATATAACTTTTTTAAAAGAAAGACAAATCGGTAGATTTTAAATCATAGTGATTTTAGCAAATGTCAGCAATCTTGAGACTTTCATGATGGTATAAAGCACAAGCTGGCATCTTTAATAATTGTTTCGTGGACCACGAATCCGATTTTCCGACCACTGGTGGTCCGCGGACCACCAGCTGGGAACCACTCACGAAGTGGGTAGGCGTCCCGCGCCGCGTTTGCCGGTGCGTGTTCTCCTGAACGATGATAATATAGTCAACGTTTGCCAATATAAATTTTATTACCTCGTTTTATATTTAGGTAATACCTATAAATTGGATGTCGGGTGACACATTTCAGTTGATTTTACGTTCATAAAGTAATATTATTTAAAGCTACATACATTCTTCCGGCATTTCAACTCCCGTTCTTTACAACAAAAACGCGAAACATTTGTCTCAGGAATATGAACTTAAACACAAAGTATTAGAGACTACATAACTTGCAACTGATAATTGAATTGAGAAATAACTTCCCATGGAATGAAATGATTTCAATACAACGAGAAAACTATATGAAACGATCTCTCATGGCGTTTTTGTTTTTGCAACAACGGTTTAACAGCTTGTATGTGATTTCATCATTACAAGATTTTAATGATAATGGTTTGGGAGAATTTCGTTTTAATATATTTCTGTGCCAGCTTGTAAAATGCTTACGAACTTTAAAATGACAAATTTCAACAATATATGCATCATCCGATATGGTCTAGTGGCTAGGATACCTGGCTCTCACCCAGGAGGCTCGGGTTCGATTCCCGGTATCGGAAAACTTTTTGAATTCATTCGTTTTTTTGTTCCTATATTCAAATAAAAGATTATTTATTAAATATACACATTATTTATTTTAATTATTGCGACCTATTAAAAAATAGGTTAAGAATTTTAAGACTGATAGAGAAAACGCTAGTAACAATAATCGCTATTTTAGCGCTAAAAAATGGTAGAGAAACTTCTTCTTCTTCTCTCTACGAAAAAAAAATATATATATATATATATAATTGAGGTTTCTATGTCAATAAGGTTCATGTTAGCGTTTAAAGAGTATGTAATTAGTTTGAATAGTTACGCAACGCCACCTGTCGACAAGTAGCTGGAAATAATTGTTAGTTTTTATAGTGAGTTCATATCAAACTGCAATCATGTTTTCGCAACGAAGCAATTGGTTCTGACTTTTATGAGAACTTTATGATGATTGTTTTAGTTCCAGTTGTGTTAATAGTATCGCAAACACAACACATTCACGATTATGTCATCATTTGTCATTTTCAAAATTAGAGTAAATATTATTACAAGTGCTGCCATCTACCGTACTGTTTATAAAAGTTAAAATAACTTGTGCTACTTGAAAAGAAAAATGTAAATGTTATATTTATTTATGTAATATACTTCAATTAAATTTATTGCCGCTCGTGATAAAGTCAATTGAAAGTGTAATTTGATCAGCGATATCAGAATCCGAGCATACAATCGATTATACTCGGTGGAATCTGGGTTCAGCTTGTGAAACAGAGTCTGGTTGCACAAATTGTTTATTTGGCATTAATGTATCAGTGTGTAGAAATATCACAGCGCGACTGTGACAAATCTGGGTTGTTGAAATTTTACACTTCAGTATATTACGTTTTGTAAAATTAATCAGTGTATTAGCATGGCCGCGTGGTACCGGCAGAGTAAAATAGTACCTCCCTCTGTAGGTATCATGCGTGGCGACTAAGGTACCGGAACCGACAGATGGCGGTAAATTCATCTGAGACAGTGTAGCTGAAATTGACAGGGCGAGGATGGGCAGCAGCATCTTTGTCGCGACGCTACGCTCAGCTATTACCAACACGTTCGCCCAGCGACGGAGTTTTAGGCAAAATTGCCACTTTTTTGGGGAGGCCTATGTCCAGCAGTGGACCTCCATTGACTGGTATAATAGTGATGATGATTTTTGATATTTGATAAAAGTCATTATATACTTAATGTATTAAAGCATACTTCTCACTCATAAAAGGCTAGCCGCGCTCAGCGGTTGCACTTGCGATCACTTTCCGTAAAAATATGGCCATGAAACAAAGCTACAAATGTTATTGAAATCGGTTCTGTATTTCGAGAATTTATTTTTTTGTAACATTCAGATCCTGTTTACATATTTCCATTTAAAAAAGAGATCGCTCTTTTTTTGTGAA